>PPLW03000032.1:0-190965 GCA_003707895.3 Ambrosiozyma pseudovanderkliftii | reverse complement strand
AAAAAAATACACTAAAAAAACAAAAGTAAAAAAATATGTTGTTACTGTAAAGAAAAAATTAAAAAAATAATATTAAAACAAAAAAAAAAAAAAAAAAAAAAAAAAAAAATTAAAAAACAGAAACAATGTCCCAATGGGAAAAAAGTACGTCACTTAGCAAATAAAGATCCCAATTGTTGAGATATATGCATATATAGATACAATCCAACACTGATTCTAATTACAATTCCAACTCCGATAAATACAAATTTACCATATTACAGTTCAAAAGATACAAATAAAAATAACTATATGCCAATTGGAGGCTGGGATAAGCAAAATACCCTGTCAAAAAAAAAAAAATAAATAAAAAAGAAAAAACATCCGAACCGATGTTTATGTTTTTGATCGGAGTAAAATTAAATGATGTAATATCGGAGAGTCAAACAGAAGAAAAAAAGGGGGCCACCAATCCACATGCCCCCCCCTCCTCCACACTATTGTAAATAGATAACACAAACAACAGCAATTCCAACAATCAAAAATGCAATGGCTTGCTTGAAGATAAGGGCCTAGATTAAAGCCATCAATAATAATAAAAAGAAGTCCAAATCACACAACTGATTACAAATCTAAAACCACCGACACCACATCTAAAAGACAGTACAATATAACAAGGAGATAGTATCCACACCCATAATTGCTTTGTTGAACGTACGTGGCACAAGAAACGGAGAAAACAAAACACACAAAGACAACAACAACAAAAAGACAAAGAATCGAGCCAATCTGTACTTTATTATTAATATTGATATTGATTACTTATACCTCCCCTACATATATCTTCCAACAAAAAAAAAAAAAAAAAAGAACATCCAGACCCGTCGATCGACGCAAATAAAGTAATCAGCCGACCAGCCAACCAAAAAAAAAAAAAAAAAAAAATTAAAAAATTGCTGTGCGGCGCAAAATTTTTCATTTTTTCCAAAAATTGAAGAAAAACAAACCGGTGACTTTACTATGTATTTGTTCACACTATGTAAATAAATATATGTATGTAATTTTTTATAGAGAGAGAGAAAATACATAGAACATAGAAAGACGCGTAAAAAAAAAAAAGATGAGATGATGTTTATTATGTGTGGTTACCACAGAGGGAAAAATTCAACAAACGAAATTTTTCAACTGTTTCCAGTAAATATAGTAGTGTAAATTTGGTTTTACCAATATATCACAACACAACACAACACAACACAACACAGTACAACACAACACAGTACAACACAACACAGTACAATATGTAAAGTCAAATGTAAATTTGTAAATACATGTGTGTCTATATGTATGTATATACACGTATATAGATATATATATCCAAATACAACAACCAACCAACCAATGAAACGTAATTTCAAACCAACTAACTACCTCTTTATTATAGTAATAATAATCAATCTAGAAGTTAAAAAGCTGCTCAACAAATTTTTGAAACCAACCCAACGGCGCGCCAAATGTTAAAAAAAGACGAGAAAAAAAAAAATTCAAAGTATTTAGAGTGCACAGCCATGAAATTGTGAACCCATTTAAACATTTGTTCAACTTTTGTTCAACTTTCTTTGTGTGTGTGTTTGTGTGTACAGAAGTGAGTGTGAGTTTCTTTGAAGAAATCGTTTTTTTTTTCTCTCTCTCTCAATTCCCTTTTCCTTTTATAAGATATTTAAACCTTACATTATCTACTTTCAATTTGTTTTAATTAATTAATTATTTTTTTTTTTTTTTTGAATTAATATTAATCAAAATAGTCAGAAAGATCTTATACTTTTTGATCTTATACATTCATTCATATTCATAGAGAAAGAAAGAAAGAAAGAAAGAAAAAAACAGAACCCCTTTTTACCACAAATCGTTTTGTTTTGCCCCTTTTTTTTTCCTCCAATACATATCAGAAGTATCAATTAATATTAAGATAATTCAAATTAAAAACAACATCCCAACAACTAGTTCCTTTTACCACACTGACTTGTTACTTTTTGTTGTCAATTTAAAATAAAACTAAAAATCCCTTTTTACCACAAATCTTTTTAGTTTTAACTTTATTTCTTCCATCACCAAAAAGAGTCAAAGACTTGATCCATTCCCTTTAATTTACCACATCATTCATTACAGTTTAATCAATTAAGGTAAGTAGTTTCAAATTTAAATTATTACCATCAATCTACTCTCTCAGAAAAAACTCAACCTCCTTCCTCGTTGTGCGTTGAATTTTCCACTCACACTACCTTTTTTTTCACATAAAGAGAGAGAGAGAGAGAGAGATGCCCTATACACATATTTTATTCAAACCTTAAATTAAACAAACCAATTGTACTAACTAACTTCTCTGTTTTCATATTATTCTAGATTATAATTTCATTCCAGTCCTCCACTTTCCCCATCTTCTCAATAAATCAAATATTTAAATTAACACAATGGCTACTACCAACAGACCTTTGGTCATCACACACGGTTCCATTGAATCTACAATTTTAACTCCTCCAGCTAACTATTTATTCTACCAACAATTGACCACTGGGTTCTTCAAATCATTACCTGAACCAACTGAGGGTTTCGCCGGTGACGATGAACCATCCACTAAGGCTGAATTGTTGATGAAGTTTTTAGGTTACGTTGTTGATTCCAACTCCATTGAATCTGAAAAGAAGGACGCTGTCGAATTGATTTTGAATGAATTTGAAACTAGATTCTTATCCGGTTCCGACATTCACACTTTTGCCGCCAAGGCCCTTTCAGATGACTCTCAACCAACTACCCTGTACAAAGTTCAAAACAATTTAATTAAGAATTACTTTTTAGGTAAGGTGACTTTAAATGAAAAATTTGGTTTAATCAACACTGGTACTCCAAACTCTGCTTTGTTCAAGGCTGGTAAGGACAAGGATGCCTTGATATACGCTATCTTTGGTGGTCAAGGTAACACGGACGACTACTTTGAAGAATTGAGAGACATTTACCAAACTTACAAGGGTTTGGTGTCTGGATTCTTGTTGGATGTTCAATCCAAGGTTAAAAGTTTAATCGATTCCATCCCAGAGATGGACAGAATCTTTACCAACGGATTCGATTTGATTGATTGGTTAGAGAATGAAGAATCCACTCCAGATGCTCTTCACTTGTTGTCCATTCCAATCTCATGTCCATTGATCTGTGTGATTCAATTGTGTCACTACATTATCACTTGTAAAACCGTTGGTGCTAACCCAGGTGAAGTCAGAGACGTGTTACAAGGTACCACCGGTCACTCTCAAGGTTTAGTCACTGCATTGGCCATTGCCTCCTCCAGCTCTTGGGAATCCTTTGAAAAGGAATCATTGAAGGCTGTGGAATTCTTGTTCTACTTGGCTGTCAGATGTTTACAAGTGTACCCTGTTACATCATTACCACCAGCCACCGTCAAGGATGCTGAAGAAAATGGTGAAGGTACCCCAGGTCCAATGTTATCCATCAGAGAATTATCATACGAACAAGTCACTCAATTTGTCAAGCAAACCAACCAACATTTACCAGAGGCCAAGCACATTGGTGTCTCATTAGTCAACGGTGGTCGTAACGTTGTCGTCACTGGTCCCCCAGAGTCATTGTACGGTTTGAACTTGAACTTGAGAAACGCTAAGGCTCCAACCGGTTTAGAACAATCCAGAATCCCACACTCTCAAAGAAAATTGAAGTTCTCATCTAGATTCTTGCCAATCTTGTCACCATTCCACTCCAAGTTGTTAGCCCCAGCCGTGGAATTGATCAATGCCGATTTGAAGAGAGCCGGTATTGAATTCAAGCAATCCGATTTGGCCATCCCAGTGTTTGACACTTACGATGGTACCGATTTAAGAAACTACAAGGGCTCTGTCGCTGCCAGAGTTGTTGACTTGATTAACTTGTTACCTGTCAACTGGGAAACTGCCACCAACTTTAATGCCACCCATGTTGTCGATTTCGGTCCAGGTGGTGTCTCTGGTTTAGGTGTGTTGACCCACAGAAACATGGAAGGTACCGGTGTCAGAATCATTGTCGGTGGTTCTCTAGGTGCCGATGCTGAAGAATCTGAATTTGGTTACATGCAAGAACTGTTCGACAAGGACCCATCCTCCTTGATCTACGCTTCCAACTGGTTGAAGGAATATCAACCAACATTGGTCAAGACCAAGGCCGGTAAGGTTTTCGTTGACTCTAAATTCTCTAGATTGTTAGGTAAGGCTCCATTGATGGTTGCCGGTATGACCCCAACTACAGTGTCTCCAGAATTCGTCGCTGCCACTATCAACTCTGGTTACCACATTGAAATCGCCGGTGGTGGTTACTTCTCTCAACCTCACATGGAAGCTGCCTTGAAGCAAGTTGCTGAAAGTGTCACCCCTGGTTCAGGTATCGGTGTTAACTTGATTTACGTTAACCCAAGAATGTTACAATGGGGTATTCCAATGATTAAGGAATTAAGAAGCAAGGGCTTCCCAATTGAATCATTGACCATTGGTGCCGGTGTTCCTTCATTGGAGGTTGCATCTGAATATATCGAAACCTTAGGTTTGAAACACTTGGGTTTGAAGCCAGGTTCCATCGATGCCATTTCTCAATGTATCACCATTGCTAAGGCCCACCCACACTTCCCAATCGTTTTACAATGGACCGGTGGTAGAGGTGGTGGTCACCACTCCTTTGAGGATTTCCATCAACCAATCTTGCAAATGTACGGTAAGATCAGAAAGTGCTCCAACATTGTCTTGGTTGCCGGTTCCGGTTTTGGTTCCGCTGAGGACACTTACCCATACTTGACTGGTTCTTGGGCTAAGAAGTTTGACTACCCAGAGATGCCATTCGATGGTGTCCTGTTTGGTTCCAGAGTTATGATTGCCAAGGAAGCCAAGACCTCTCCAGATGCCAAGAAGGCCATTGCCAACTGTTCTGGTGTCGATGACTCCCAATGGGAAAATACTTACAAGAAGCCAACTGGTGGTATCTTGACTGTTAAATCCGAAATGGGTGAACCAATCCACAAGATCGCTACTAGAGCCGTTGTCTTCTGGAAGGAAATGGATGACACCATCTTCTCATTGCCAAAGAACAAATTGTTACCTGCCTTGGAAAAGAAGAGAGGTTACATCATCTCCAAATTGAACTCTGACTACCAAAAGCCATGGTTCGGTAAGAACGCTCACGGTGTTTGTGACTTGCAAGAAATGACTTACGAAGAAGTTGCCAAGAGATGTGTTGAATTGATGTACGTCAGAAAGACACAATCCTGGATCGATGTCTCCTTGAGAAACTTCACTGCTAACTTCTTGAGAAGAGTCGAAGAAAGATTCACCACCAAGTCTACCACCGCTGTTCTTCAAAAATTCTCTCAATTGGATTCCCCAGACGCTGCTTTAGAATCCGTGTTCACTGCTTACCCAGCAGCCAAGACCCAATTAGTTAATGCTGAAGATGTTGACTTCTTCATTGCTTCTTGTTTGAACCCAGCTCAAAAGCCAGTGCCATTTGTTCCAATTTTGGATGATAAATTCGAATTCTTCTTCAAGAAGGATTCCTTATGGCAATCCGAACACTTGGAAACCGTTGTCGGTGAGGATGTTCAAAGAACATGTATCTTGCACGGTCCTGTCGCTGCTCAATTCACTAAGAACGTTGATGAACCAATCAAGGAAATCTTCGACAACATTCACGAAGGTCACATTAAGAAATTAATCAAGGACGTGTACGGTGGTGATGAATCCAAGATTCCAGTCGTTGAATACTTCACTGACAAGGAAGCCGTTGCTATTGAATCAGTTCCAGGTGTTTCTATCACCAAGGAAGGTAAGGATGATGTGTACACTGTTACCAAGTCGTTACCAGACACTGAAGAATGGTTCAAGTTGTTAGCCGGTCCAGAATTCAACTGGAGACACGCTTTGGTCTCTTCTGACAACATTGTTCAAGGTTACAACTTGAGCTCTAACCCTGTCAGAAAGGTGTTAGCTCCTGCTCCTGGTGTCGTTGTTAGAGTCTCCAACGCTGCTACCCCAGCCAAGACTGTCATCACTCTTTACCAACCTGTTAAGGGTAAGTCTAAGGAAACTGTTGAAATCTCTGCTCCAACTGCCACTTCCATCAAGATGGACTTGATTGAACACAGAACTGCTGACGGTAAGCCAGTTGCTTTGAACTTGTTGTACACTTACAACCCATCCAACGGTTCTGCTCCAATCTTGGAAGTTTTGAAGGGCAGAAACGATAGAATCAAGGAATTCTACTGGAAGGTTTGGTTCGGTGTTGCATCTCCAGTTGACTTGGACTTCTCCACTGAATCTACCATTGATGGTGGTTCCATGCAAATCACTTCTAAGGCTATTGCTGAATTGACCCATGCTATTGGTAACTCTTGTGAATACTTTGTTCCAAGAGTCGGTAGAGATCAATTAGCTCCAATGGATTTCGCTATTGTCATTGGTTGGAAGGCCATCATGAAGGCTGTCTTCCCTAAGGCTGTTGATGGTGATATTTTGAAGTTGGTTCACTTAAACAATGCTTACAGAGTCATTCCAGGTTCTGCTCCATTGAAGGTTGGTGACAAGGTTTCATCTGATGCTGAAATCGTCACTATCGTCAACGGTGAAAGCGGTAAGACCGTTGAAGTTGTTGGTACTATCTACAAGGATGGTAAGGCCGTTATGGAAGTTACCTCTGCATTCTTCTACAGAGGTACCTACACTGATTTCCAAAACACTTTCCAAAAGACCACTGAAACTCCTGTTGAAGTTCACTTAGCTGCTGCCAAGGATGTTGCTGTCTTGAAGTCCAAGGATTGGTTCCACATTGAAGACGAATCTGTTGAATTATTAAACAAGACCTTAACCTTCAGATTGAAGTCTGTTTACAAGTTCAAGAACACTAATGTGTACTCTTACGTCGAAACCACTGGTGCAGTGTTCTATGAATTACCAACCAAGGAAGTTAAGCAAGTTGCTGAAGTTGAATACGAAGCTGCTTTCTCTTACGGTAACCCAGTCATTGATTACTTAACCAGAAACGGTACTCCAATTGAACAACCAATCTTGTTTGAAAACCCAATTCCATTATCTGGCGCTATCAACACAAAGGCTCCATCTACCAATGAAACATATGCTGCTGTTTCTGGAGATTTCAACCCTATTCATGTTAACAGAGTTTTTGCTTCTTACGCTGACTTGCCAGGTACCATCACCCACGGTATGTTCTCTTCCGCTTCTGTCAGATCATTAGTCGAAATGTACGCCGCTAATGGTGTCGCTCCAAGAGTTGTTGCTTACAAGGCTAACTTTGTCGGTATGGTTTTACCAAACGATGAATTAGCTACTAAATTAGAACATGTTGGTATGATTAACGGTAGAAAGATCGTCAAGATTGAAACTAAGAAGGTTGAAACCGAAGACGTTGTCTTATCCGGTGAAGCTGAAATTGAACAACCTGTCTCTACTTTCGTTTTCACTGGTCAAGGTTCTCAAGAACAAGGTATGGGTATGGACTTGTACAACTCTTCTGATGTTGCTAAGAACATCTGGGACAGAGCTGATGCTCACTTTGTCGCCAACTATGGTTTCTCCATCTTGGACATTGTTAAGAACAATCCAAACACTCTTACTGTTCACTTTGGTGGTC
This sequence comes from Ambrosiozyma pseudovanderkliftii, assembly GCA_003707895.3. NCBI lineage: Eukaryota > Fungi > Ascomycota > Pichiomycetes > Pichiales > Pichiaceae > Ambrosiozyma > Ambrosiozyma pseudovanderkliftii. Next base: position 183,315 of record PPLW03000032.1, on the reverse strand, counting down.
CAAAGGGTAGAGCTATCAGAGAAAATTATAAGTCCATGATGTTCGAAACCATTGACGAGAACGGAATCTTGAAGGCTGAAAAGATTTTCAAGGATATCGATGATACCACTGGTACTTACACTTTCAAGTCACCAACCGGTTTATTATCTGCCACCCAATTCACTCAACCTGCTTTGACTTTAATGGAACTGGCTGCATTTGATGATATGAAATCTAAGGGTTTGGTTCCAGCCGATTCTATGTTTGCTGGTCACTCCTTGGGTGAATATTCTGCTTTGGCTGCTCTTGCTGATGTTATGCCAGTTGAATCATTAGTTGATATTGTTTTCTTCAGAGGTATGACCATGCAAGTTGCTGTTCCAAGAGATTCATTAGGAAGATCCAACTATGGTATGATTGCTGTCAACCCATCAAGAGTGTCTGCTACTTTCAATGATTCCGCTTTGAGATTTGTTGTTGACCACATTGGTAAGCAAACTGGTTGGTTATTAGAAATTGTCAACTACAATGTTGAAAACCAACAATACGTTGCCGCTGGTGACTTGAGAGGTTTGGATACCTTGTCTAACACTTTGAATGTTTTCAAGTTGCAAAAGATTGACATTGTCAAGTTGCAAGAAATTATGTCTTTGGAGAAGGTTGCTGAACATTTAACCGAAATTGTTGATGAAGTTTCCAAGAAGTCATTAGCCAAGCCACAACCAATTGATTTGGAAAGAGGTTTTGCTTGTATTCCATTAAAGGGTATCTCTGTTCCATTCCACTCATCATACTTAAGACCTGGTGTTAAGCCATTCCAAACATTCTTGGTCAAGAAGGTTCCAAAGAATGCTGTTAAGCCAGCAAGTCTTATCGGTAAGTATATTCCAAACGTCACTGCTAAGCCATTTGAATTGACTAAGGAATACTTCCAAGATGTTTACGATTTAACTGGTTCCGAAAAGATCAAGGCTATCTTAGACAACTGGGAAAAGTATGAATCTTCTTAGATTTTTCTTTAATTCCGTGTATCATCATCACATCAAAAACAATATTTAATACCTAATCATCATTTTTGTTCATTCATATTTTTCTTTCTCAATTGTTGCATCTAATTATTCACCTATCCCTATTTATACGAAAAAAAGAAATCCATTGTTATTATTAGTCTTTTTTTTGTTTATTTTGTTTACAGTTACTCACCAACTTGTTACCAAATTATTTATATATAGTTCATTCACATTTGTTATTTCTATTAGAACGAGGATATGAATTTGTTTTGAAACAATAAAGCAACGAATCAAGGGTATATCAAAAAAGTTTTATATCAACGAGTTCAACTTGGTTTATTTGGCAATAATAATACTTGTTTTGCTAATTAATTTTGAATTAAAGTGTGGTAATTTCAATTCAAAAGAATAAAAACGTTTTTATTGTTCTTTTTTCCTCATTTCCTTTATTGTTATTTGTTACTGTTATTTTTCATCTTGTCCTCCTTTTTTGTTTTCATTCTGTTATTTAGTTTCGTTTCATCTCCCCTCTTTTTTTGTTTTATCTCTTTTTTTCCCCCTTTTTTATTATTATATTATCTCTTTTTATGCTTTGCTTTACTGTTTTTTTCTTTTAATAACCTGTTTTGGGACAAGTTGTTTTGTCCTTTCTTGAATGAAGGTACGTGGTAATACCTTTATTCGATTATATGAAATGACAATGAACTTGTTTGATTGAGGTTGACTTTGGATTTACGGTATCGTAATCTCTCTCTTTAATACTAATAATTTGCTATATGTTTTTTTAAATTTATTCAGTAATGGTTAGTAAGTAATAAATAGCCTATGGTAGATGAATTAAAAATTTAAGATATATTAGATGGTTTGTTGAATAAAAAAACATAAAGACGCTGTTGATAACAAGACAAAACCAACATAAAGAATGAAATGGAAAGCAAGTACAAAAACAAACAAAAGAATAGCAAACAACAAATAAAAAAAAAAGACTAAAAAGATGATATGATGGTATTAAAAGAAGAAGACCAGAAAAACAAAGCAAAAACGCACAAAGATATTAAAAAGCGTGTGGATGAATGTTAAAACCAGCAGAATGCAGAATGAAATGAAAGTTGATGCAATAACAAGAATAAGAATCAGAGTAAGAGTAAGAAGAATGAAAATAAAAAAAACCTAGAAGAGAAAAACGCAAACAAACAAACAACAAGAAAAAAACAAATACTCGAAAATAGGGGGGGGTATGCATGAGTAGTGGTGGTAGAGACAGAGAGAAAGAGAGATAAATATTGAATAATAAATCAATCATTTAGAGCTGTCACCTTCACCATAATCTTCACTCATTTCAACTTCTTCATCCTCCACAAATGACGCATCGTCATTGTCATCATCATCCTCCTCGTAATCATCTTCATCTTCATCCTCATCGTCTTCATAGTACCATTCATCATCGTAATTGTCATACTTTGGTCCATTTGCATCTGGAATGGTGAAATCTGCTGGAATGTCAGCCTTTGATCTTTCCACATCTTGCAACACTTTAGCCTTGTAACCATCTAAATTGTCTCTAAACATCTTTGACGCATCAACATTAGCTGGTGAGTTAATGTTTGGATCATCCAAGAATGACACAATTGACACCAGCACAGACTCCACACATTGAGCAGGAGACCAGTTTTCATTTGATGGTTCATTATTGTAAATGTTACCCGCCTCGTGCAAAATAGAGATACAGATCCTACCATCTGGGTACACATTTGGATGGTAAATGGCAGGGGTAAATTTAAACGTTGGTGGTTTAAAAGGATATGTAGTTGGGAAAGTCATTTGACACTTCAAGTATGCACCATTGTATAAAGAGTCTTCATTAGCAACGTAAAGACCAATACTCCAATGGAAAATGTTATCATTGACTAATTCAATGTTGAATGCAGGTTGTGATTTACTCAAATCCTTGAGTTCTCTTGACAAAATAGCAGCGGCACTCATGATATGATATGATATGATTGATATGATTATGACAAATGGAAAACGCACACGTAAGGTTATTATCAAGATGGCGGTCGTGCTGAATATGTTGTATTAATTATTAATCAAAGAACAGATTAGAAACACAACAAACGACCCACAAACAAACAGACAAAGGTTGGGTTGATATCTTGATTATCTAATCACTTAGAAAAAAAAGTGGAAATTCTTAATGTATATATATATAAACAAAGGGTTTAATGAGATAGAAAAAAAGCACTGAATAGAAGTAAACACCAGCAGGGTAAAGTAGTTACTATTAATTCAGAAACTGTTGATATGATAGTTGTATGAACTGGCAGAAAAAAAAAAAACAAACACAAAAGTGACACAAAATAAAAAGAAAATTAACAAAATGGAAATAACTAACACATTGAATTAACCACCACTTACTTAACCTTTCTGGTCTTTTTTAAAAAAAACACACTTTCAGAAGACAAGACAAGACCTCCCTGAAATAGTCAAAAAGTTTCTTTTTTCCTGCCTGCGAGAGGGTTCCGTGAGCGGTTTCTTTTTTAGCTGGTTGGGTCAATGGGTTAGAGGGAAAGGAGGGGGTCGATCGACGGTTGGGTCGGTTGAAGTCGATCGACGCACGTTCGAGATGATTCTTTGAGACGAGATTCAGCGTTTCTCTCGCCCACCGAATATAAATATAAAGGGGAACAGATAGATATGTGTTAATTACTGACGATGGCGAGTTTGATTGACGAAGGTCAATACCCTCTTACTGCAAGAAATACACGATACTGATATCATCATCATCATCATCATCATCATCAACAACAACAACAACAACAACAACCATGTCTGTGTCAAATAAAGATATTGCTAGTTTGATCGTCAATTTTTTGACCACGTCTTTGGAGAAAGATGCCATCAATGAAGACAACAGAGAATCAATTGAATTTGCAATTGAATCAGTGAACGATGCCTTTGGCATTGATTCTAACTACAAGTCAACTGCATTCGGTGATAAGAGTTTACCTGAATTACTTGAATTGTCATTGGCTGCTAAGTCAACTACTTCTACTGCCTCCACTAAGGAACCAACATCATCATCTGTTGAATCAAAGGGTAATGACACCATCCCAGTTCACATTGATCAATACGATGAAGAGGTCAAGGAGAAGGCTGAAGCATTGAAATTACAAGGTAACAAGGCTATGGCTCAAAAGGACTTTAACGCTGCCATTGAAAAATACACCGAGGCTATCAAGTTGATTCCAACCAATGCTGTGTATTTGTCAAACAGAGCTGCCGCTTATTCATCTTTGAGAGACCACGAGTCTGCCTTAAAGGATGCTGAGGCTGCTACAAAGGCTGAGCCAACTTATGCTAAGGGTTGGTCAAGAATGGGATTGGCTAAATATGCATTGGGTGACGCTCAAGGTGCCATGGAGGCGTACGAAGAAGGTTTGAAGGTTGAAGGTAGTACTCCAACAGATGCCATGAAGAGAGGTTACGAAACCGCCAAGAAGAAGGTTGCCGCTGAATTATCATCATCATTAGATACTACAGCTACCTCTGATGACAGAGACACTTCATCAACACCTTCTAGTGCTGGTGCTGGTGCTGGTGCTGGTGCTGGTGCTGGTGCTGGTGGATTACCAGACTTGTCCAGTATGCTTGGTGGAGGTGCCGGAGGCTTGTCATCTTTGCTGAACAACCCTCAAGTGATGCAAGCTGCTCAACAAATGATGCAAAACCCAGAAGCTTTAAGCGGTTTGATGAACAACCCTCAATTGAGACAAATGGCTCAAAGTATGGGTCTCGGAGGTGCAGGTGGATCCGGTTCAGAGTCTGGTTCAGGTTCTGGTCCAAGTATGGATGATTTGATGAACAACCCAATGTTACAAAATATGGCCAGACAGTTCATGGGTGGTAACAACAATGGTGGTTCTCAAAACTAAAATCCTTTCCCCCCCCTCCTCCCTTTAATTTTCTTTGCTTGTATTTTAATTGATAACTCCTCATTTTTTTATATCTCTTTCTTTATATATAGTAGAATGGTTTTACTTCTCACGTTAACCTCTTTTTTATTCTCTTTTATTTGTTTAATTAGTGCAACCACTTACATATTATCCAAAAGAAAAACTAACTAATATACAATTCTTTATTATAATAAGCATACATAATCAATACTGATTTATAAAGATTACTCTTCAAATAGAAGACGGTGTAAACTTTGTATCTTTAAACTTTTCTAATCCATTAACCATTAACCCCTTTTGTAATTTCAACACTTGTAATTTATCGTGCATGTAATTTGTCATGAAATGTCTAATGAACCTCTTTTTAAACAAATAGAAATTACTTATCTCCACACATAAGCTCTCGTAATTCATCTTGATGAAAACATTCAACTCGGTGAAGGTCACTCTGATTTTTTTATAATCTTCAATCAACTTCAATGCATAATTGTGTCGTCTTTTCTCAATGATTCCTATGAAATACGATGTACCGGTGGCGTATTGATCAGAGTCAATGGATATCACAGATGTGTCCAGTTCACCAACGGTATTATCATGAGTTAAATCATTGACCTTGATGGAACTTAAATCCAGATCTCCAATTAATTCACCCATTTCAATGATATAACTCTTAATTTGAGCAATTATTGGTACATTTTTATCTTGATGGATTGTTTTTTCAATCTTTAAAATTTTCACAAGTTCATCCTTACTCTTTTGAATCTCAGAGAATAATGACCACCATTGAATTATCTTTTCATTGACAACTTCATTGACCGCCTTGATCAGTTCGCTAGTGGAATTTCTCAGAAATTTGATTGATTCAACAAGCTTCTCAACAATCCCAGCAAAGTCAGCAAAAGAAGTGTCCTTTAACATGGAAGTAAATTGACGGAACATCTCTGGATGGATCAGGTTCAAGTTCTGATTGATACTTGATTTTCTGTTAGTTCCTGCAACTAACGGAAGTAAATTTTCCATGGCATATCTCAAATCCTTCTCCTTCATCTCAGTAAACACAACAATCTTATAAAACCGTTCAAACAGTTCATTACTGGAACTAAGTTCATTAAGAGAATACTTTAAAAATGTCTTATAATTGCCAATGTCTTCCGGAGTTAAAATGATAATCTTCTCACCTTTGTCACTAAATGTGCGTCCCTTATCTTCAATGAACTTGACTTTCTCCTCTTCTTTGAATGATTTGATCGTCTTTAGTAATTGCATCTCATTTAATGGCATATGTGACACCATGAAATGAATCAACAATGGATTTTCCTTTGTAGTTTCATTGAATTGTAAACATGCAAGCATCAAGTTCAGTTCCAAAAGTTGACGGTTCACCTTCATCTTATTAGAATACGAGAAACTGGCTCTATCACCAATTTCAAAGAAATCAGAGAACCACTCGTTATTACAATTGATAAAAGTGTTCCGGTTTTCCATCTTTAATAATTTCATAACCTTCACAAAATTCTTCTTTGAATGGATAGTCAATGTCCATTTATCTTTGTAAAAACTTTTGATATAAATACATATCTCCAAGTTAACTCCAAACTTCATTCTAACAATTCCAAACTTGTCCTTGAGATCATTAGGAGATATTCTAGATGTGTATGCTACGTCAAGCACATCCATGATGATTTTATTAACGTCCGAATCCTCCGTGGTTTCATCATCTGGCTTTGATTTCATTTTGTCTATCTTGACATAATCTAATGCTGAAAGATAATACTTGGGTTCATATTTATCAATAAACAAACGTTCATCTTTAATTATCGTCTCTATGTTTGAAAGTCTGTTGTATCTTATAAACTGCATTAAAGGAGTTTGAAAACTCTTATTGAGGGCATTCAAATCTAATGTATTAAATTTATCCAACAAATATTGTAATGCCTGTCCAATTTTGATACTGTGTATCAATGTATTTCCCTTCTTATCTATGTGATCCTTGCAACTGAATTCCTTTTCTCTTGACCGGTACCAATTGTAGACTGTATCCACAGTAGTTTTAACCAACTCTGAGTAATTAGCATGATCATAACATCTTATTATAGCAAAAAGTGGTGTTTGTGATGTATTATCTCTACCGGTCCAATTAATGTATGGTCCAAACTCAGGTATCAAACTGCTTCTATGGAACAAGAAATGGCCAAGATTCCGGTCATGGTCATCTTGTTTATTACAATAATTTTCAATCTCTTCATCAGTTGCTTGCAATATCGTATATGCTAATTCGTCTATGACATCATTGTTCTTGATTTGTAATGCTGCATTCAAAAGGTTTAGTCCATTGATATTCCTGGTTTCCAGGATGTCATCAAGGGTAAAGATGTACTCATATGAAAATAGTGTCTGAAATAGTTTGTTGTTGTTTCTCAAAACAGACAACATAAGACATGATTCACCGTGTTTAGTTCTACTTCTGATAAAAGAATCTATTCTAACATTCAATCCTGATTTGTAGGGCTCAAACAACTTGACAATTTTATTGATGAATAAATCATCATCACTGGAATCATTTTCGCTATTGTTTTCATTGAAGTCTTGCGATACTGAACCAATCAATTCCCATAGTTCTTTATTATCAGAGGCATATTTCAATAGTTGGTTGAAATTCGTATCTTCCATTATGTAGTTCACTGTGGCTTCAAATGAAGATACCACATAACCAACAAACCCAGTTTCTATATACTCTTGAGAGAAAGAGTACTGCTTTATATACTTCAAGTGGGCAGTTAAGTCCTTAACCTTAGCTTGGCACACAACCAACACAAAAAGGGAAATCAAGGAATCGGCATCAACGGAGAAATCATTACTATCGTCCGCATCGGAACTGGCACTCAATTTCTTAAACGTATTCACCAATATACTGACCTTTTCGGAGCTCTGATTAGAGAATTCCAATCTACGAAATTCTTTGATAGCATTGTTGACACGTCTTTCAAGGAGGATTAGTCTATCTGGATTCTGCAAATTGTTCTCCGGTAAGCCTACTTGATTGATACTCAAATTATGTAACGTTTCATAACTGTCATTGACAATTGCATCTCTATCAGTGGCCGTTATTGATACAAATTGAGGCCAAAATTTGTCGTAAATATTCAGTTCAATGTACGAGTAAAGTGATTCTTGCAAATCAATATTCGGAAATAATGTCTTTATGTTATTGAAATGTTCATCAGTGAGTGTGTTGACTATTTCACTACCCTTTTTGATAGTACCTGTAAACAGAGTGTTTATCTCGTCTTCTGATGTCATTCCCTTAACGGAAAATTCTTGATACAACTGTTTGAATTGTTGCCCCAAGAAATCCGACAATGGAGGTATTTGACTGACCAGTTCATCGAATGGCATCTTGGTTAATATATCCTTGGCCTCATACATCAATAAGTCCGACTCTGTTTGTTCAGAATCATCATCAATTTCATATTGTCTCAACCCTCGTTCTGTAGGGTTTCCCACTAATGCTTCTTCGACCACCACAAAATGGAAATTAGTTCCAAAGGGTATATAAGGTGCAAATGATTTGGAAAAGTATTGATCAATAATGTTTAATTTGAATTCGTTGCGGAACCCTTTCACGCTGATGATAGTATCCTTGTTAATTGCTAACAGTTTACCATTGAGTGTCTTGAATTTCTTAGTCAATTGTGGTCCCTCTGCAAATCGTGGCTGATTGACATTGATGATATGGGACTCTATGAACTCAGGTTCAAAGCAAAGGTCTTTATACTGTCGTCCTGAATCATTATCTCTGTTTAACATGATAAACTTTGTATCTGGTACTAAAATCACATAGTCCCTTGGTGAATGGCTGAGAAGTTTTATTATGCTATATATCTTTGGATTTTCCTTGATCAATGGATTGTTGAAGAGATGGTTGACCATAGGATTCAGTAACAATGGCAAATGCACATGGGTGGGCACGATCTTGTCATGTGTCGGGCTCGTCATTTGACAAGGTTTTATAAAGTAAAAATCAGGACAATTGGATCACTATAGACCCGGTACAGCAATGATGTATATATCCGATGATATAATAGGTAGTTCTAAACTGTATTTTGCCTTATTGCCACTAAATTTACAAAGAAACAGGTTTATCAGTTGATATGATCCGATGATTAAAATAGTGACAGTTAACAGAAAAGAGGCTCAAAAAAATAATTTTTTTTTGGTTGAAGAAAAGTTTTTCGTTGTAACTGAATATATATACATATATTCGTCTTTGTTTATTTGTAAATTTTTCACAACCAAGAAATATACTACAAGAGAATCCAATATGGGGAAAGGAAAGAACAAGGATAAAGAAGATAGAGGTGGATCTAAGAAATCCAACAGAGGATCAAATGGTCACACATCTAAGGTCTCTCACAAGAGAGGCCATCAAGAAGTCAAATTTACTACTAGCAAAGCAAATTTCCCTACAAAGTTAGCCATGTGGGACTTTGATCACTGTGATCCTAAGAGATGCAGTGGTAAAAAGTTAGAGAGATTAGGTTTAATTAAGAATTTAAGAATCGGACAAAAATTTCAAGGAATAGTGGTGTCACCAAATGGTAAGGGAGTGGTTAGTCCAGACGATAAAGACATTGCCGAAACATATGGTGCAGCAGTGGTGGAATGTTCTTGGGCAAGAATAGATGAAATTCCATTCAACAAAATTGGTGGTAGAAATGAGAGGTTGTTACCGTATTTAGTTGCCGCAAACCCTGTGAATTACGGACGGCCAATGAAGTTGAATTGTGTTGAGGCACTAGCTGCTTGCTTTTCCATTGTTGGACATGATGATTGGGCATTAGAGTTGTTACAACACTTTTCATGGGGTCCAACATTTTTACATATCAACAGGGAGTTACTAGACATGTATCAGGAGTGTACTGATGCTGACTCTGTGCTTGCTGCAGAGAAACAATATTTAGATTTGATAGAAAAGGCGAAAGAAGAGAGAAAGGAATTGAAAGGAACTGTTGATATTTGGGCCATGGGAAATCCAAATAGAGAAAGTGATGAAAACGATGATGAGGATGAAGATGAAACACAAGAAATTATAGAAGAAGAGGAAGAGGAAGAGGAAGAAACCGATGCATTTGGAAATACTATATCCCACAAAGATAAGAATGAGGAAGATGAAAAAGAAGAAGAAACTGATGCATTTGGAAACACTATACCCCACAAGGAAAATAATATGGAGGCAGATGACTATGACAATGATATAGTAGATAATGTCAACAAGTTATCTATATAACCATTTCAACCTATATATTATTTCTTAATTCCTGTATATTACAATCAACCTTAATAGACCATTTCATTTCTACTATAATTTGTGTCTTCTTTTACCTTGTATGATTTCTTTGAACGCATTTTGTGGGGCATTAGCAGTCCATTTATCTAACCCAGCCATAGCTTCATCTAAAGCTTGCCTTTTAACCAGCTCATTAAACTCTTTTCTGAGTAATTTTTTGTTTTGTAACATTGTAGTAATATCTAAACCAACCATCTCATCAGTGAGATATTTAATTACATCTTCATTGAATTGTTCAGTGGTATTTGATTTGAACAATTTGTTAATCACTCCAGAATTAAGTAAATCCATTGAAGTTATCTTCTTACTCAAACATATAGCTTCAGTAGCTCTACTCAAGCCAATTCTAGATGTCAAAGTGGCACTGACACCAGCTTCATTGATCAAACTGATGTTGGTGAATGGTAGACTCATGTACACAGGATGGGAGACGTCATCTTTAGCGTACAGCAAGTCACACAGTAATACCAACCCTGCAGTCAATCCAATAACTGGACCATTTAACGCACATGCTAGCACCTTTTTGTGATCCGAGAGTAGAGAAATCAAACGTAGATTTCTAGATGTGATATTGTTGTAAAAAAAGGTATTATCCAGATCAGTCAACCTAGACACATCCTTAATGTTAGCACCTGAACTGAAAATTTCCCCAGAAGAGACAATCAAAGTCACTGCTGTATCTCTATGATCATTACCTAAGAGTAGATACTCTGCAAAAATAGCAAAGTCTTCCAATGTTAGTGAGTTTTTAGCTTTTGGATTGTTAAGTTTAATGATGAATATTTTGTCTCTTATTTCATATGAGACCGTCGATGTTGCCTTTACAGTCATTTTCAAACGTATAGGAAACCTGTTTCAGTACATTCCAAAATAATAGATAAGTTAGTTTTATCATTGAGGTATTGCAATTTCCATTGAATTTATACACATTTCGAATGGTAAGAAGTAAATAATAGCATGTGATATAGTAATTTGCGGAGAAAGGCACACACACCACACCCAGAAATTAATCCGCAACACTGCCTTGATTCCTCGGACTTTCTTTTCAATTGAAAAGAGAAAAAAAAAGAAATTTTAAGTATGTATTTACTAATTAATAAAGAAAAATCAAACAAAGAGAGAAAGGAAGTAAGTAAACTGAATACGATACAAAATTGTGGAAGAGCAAAAATAGAGGAGTAGTCGGTACATCCTAACGAATAAATAAAAGCAGGAAAAAAGTAAACCAGATAGTTCTGGTGATCAACACCAGAACTTGTACAATCTGATGTACCATGGCTTGGTAGCTAAAATGGCCTTATCTTCAGCAATTTCAGCCTTTAAGACTTCAATATCATGTTCTCTTCTACCACTATCAATATCAATGTCCTTAATTGGAATCAACCAAACGAATTTTCTCTTCCAAATCATGTAACCTGCTAGGAATGCAATAATAATTGGAATACATAACCAAGTCTCAAAGAAGTTTTCAGCATCAGCTGTGGTATCTGGGAATAAAGACACCCAGAATTCCACAACTAAGATCAAACAAATGATCAAGAATGCAGCCAGTGATCCCCAAGGACCACACTGAGATGTGAATGCCAATTCATCTGTGCCTCTACCATGTGATCTCAAGGCCAATCTGAATCTCATATGAGAGGCGCAGATGGAACCCCAGGATAAGAAAGATGATAAACCAGAGATAGACATCATCCATGTAAACACGGTACTTTCATTCTTACAAGTAGCTAAGAAACATAGTAAACCAAATGTTAAGATAATCGTAACAGCTGCTAAAGGTCTACCTGCTCTGTCAACATAACCAAACCATTTTGGACCGAAACCTTGTTCAGCCAACGAAACGATGACTCTCGAACCAGTGAACACACATGTATTACCAACAGATAACACAGAAATCATGATGACAACATTCATGACAGAAGGCAATCCATTAATACCACCATTCTTGATGGCAATGACGAATGGAGACACAGAGGCATCGGCAGAACTGGTACCACCTAACAATTTCTTATCATTGTAAGGAACTAACAAACCGACAATGGTTAAACCGACAATATAAAATAAAGTGATTCTCCAGAACACTTGCTTGGTGGCTGGTGGTAGAGATTTTCTTGGATTTGCAGTTTCTGCAGCTGCCATTCCACAACTTTCAGTACCAGCGAACGAGAATGCAGCAGTGACGAACACCTTACACACACCTTTAAATCCATGAGAAAATGCACCTGGATTGCTCCAGTACTGACCACCAATGTAACCACCCTTTGGACCACCACCACAGTTCAAGATAATACCCAAAATGATAAACCCAATGATGGCTAACACCTTACACATGGAAAAGATAAATTCAGCTTCACCATAACCCTTGATACCGAATAAATTAATAGCAACAATGACAGACCAAAAAATACTCACCCAGGCAGCAGGACTGATAGATGTGTTCCAAAACTTGATGGTCATTGAAGCAGCAACCAATTCCAATGGTAATGTCACCACAGTACCTAAGACACTATTCCAACACATGGCAAACCCCCATGCTGGGCTGATAAATCTAGTGTTAAATTGTGCGTAAGAACCAGACACAGGGAAAGCAACAACCAATTCACCCAATGCATGCACAGTAGCATACATCATAAATCCAACAATAATCCAATCGATTAACAAAGCAGCTGGACCACCCTTTCTTAAGGCACCACCGGAACCGACAAACAAACCAGTACCAATGGCACCACCAATGGAAATCATTTGCAAGTGTCTTGATTTCAATCTTCTCTTATACGGAGTCTTAGATGATAAATAATTGGCACGTTGGATATCATCCATATCTGGTGTAATCTCATCATATTGCAATGGCATTGGTTTGAATCCATCAAGGAACCGTTTAAATGCACCACCACTTCTTTCTTCATGGTATGGACTGGATGATGAGGTGAATCCTACATCTTCTGAGGAGATTTCTGTGACTGAGGTGATGGCACCATTTTTAAGACCTTTTTCAGACATTTTCACTACCTTGTTTGTAAATAGAGATTGGTCTGTCTAAACTAAAGGATAAAATATACTAGTACTTAACAAAGTATGATACAGAGAATAAACAATTTTGAAAAGTATGAAATGGTGGTACATGTATGGTTATATATTACAATCTTTGCAGGATCTAGGCGGTACAATTATTAATGAATTCACAAACCGAAAGAACCCTTCTGTATCATGATAAGATCACCGCATTAAAGCTTAATTCACATTTACCATAAAAACTACTTACTATTTGATGATCTGCTACCTATTGCAATGGAAGACGGATCGGAGGTGACCCACCAAGGTTACCGAACGCCATCAATACCCTTATATCCTTTACCTGCCCTAATCAATATTTATCCTGAAAAGGGAAAGACCAGAGATTAGGATAAATTCTGAATCATATTCAATGGGATTCATCCGACAGATCAAATAACTGTTAATCTTATCTTTAATGCCACTAATGCCACTGATGGGGAGGGGAGGGAGAAGTTGCATAGCGACAGATAAGAAGTTGCGTATCTCAAAGCTATCATCAAATTTTGTACATCCAGTGGAATCATATCCTCCAACTTGCATCATCAGATTGCTTATACAATTACCCTAAAACTAGATTTATAATATAGAATAGACAAAGAATATGGAGTGTAATATGCGTGTTGTTATAATATTACTAAAGATTTTTTGATATTGTATTCCTATCGCCCTACAATTAAGTACAAACATTACGATATGTACCATGGAAGTAATTCGATCCTGTTGCTTAACTTGTTACGAAAAGAACAAACATGTAAATTTAAGATAAACAAAAGATTCAAGCAAAAAAAAACGACGAACAGAAAGGCATAACAAAGATAAACAAAAGAAGAAAGACATTAGAGAAAAGACCGAAAGACAAAAGGAGAACAAAGATACAACAGAAAAAACCTCCGCAATGGTTCCGCGTCGAAGCGGCTTGCCCTCCGTAACTTTTTTTATTATTGGTAACTTACGTCATAAATTGTAATCTATAATGTCTGGAATATCTGCTCCTTTCACTTCCACCAAAGACTTGATGCTATCATGAATAAAAACTCTATTCCCTGCACGCTCATAACATAGAGTCAAGTCAATATTGACTTTGTTCTTAATTTGTGGGTCAATCCTAATAACGATCATGGGTAAACCAATCGATCCCTTTCTTAACAATTTCGTGTAGATACTCACTATCATGAGTGTAAATTCACATTTCTTCATACTGAAAATCCCCTTCTCAGCACTAATAGATACGTTGTAAATGTTACAACCACAATTATCGTAAATGGACATACCAAACAGTATTCTATCAGACATCATTTCCTCTGAAAATCCCCATAGCATATTAACTCTATTGACTCCGTCTTCAGAGAAATCCACCCGTACATCAGACAACGATTGCGGTAGTCTGGCGGGTGTCCAAAACTTGTCTAACTCGGAGATACGAAATAAAACTGGTTTTTTGAAAGTCAATGATTCTGTGAATTTGTTCAATTCAAATGGCAGGGAATCGAAATTCGTTAACACTGTTGACACTACCGAGATTGGATATGCAAACTGATCGAAAGGTAAGCTAGTTGTTCTTTCAACTTGTTTAATGCACAACTCCCGAAGTGTGCTCGATGCAGTTACCAAATATGATGGCATTAGATTTGAGGAAATCGACAGTGATTGTAACGATTTCAATCCGGAGAAATCACAAAACACCTCTTCCATGTTATCTATTTCAAATTTCGTTATGCAATTACTTTGGAATCTATGTTCAAATGGGATATAACATTTTATTCTAGCTGTTGTCACGTTGGTGAACCATGATAAGCAGTGCAAGTTTTGATGTACAATCAAGACAGAGATGTCTGCATTCTTTAGAGATTCATTTGCCAACAACTCCATTGGAGGCATTTTAATCACAGCGAGTTTGAGTTCCAAATTTCTGTAATTACTATCAAACAACTTCATACCATTGGATGTTCTCCATTCCTCAAAGTCAATACTAGGTATATGAATCCTCAATAATTTAATCCAGGTGAGGCACTGGATCAAAGTGGAAAAATCATCAAAACGTTCGTCAATGTATAGCTCAATTGTCTTCACATTTGGGAAACGAGACACTTTCCCATGCAAAAAGCTTGAAGATTGAAGGTTGAATTGATTAACCATGGTGTAGTTGAAATTCTTTGGAAATCGAAACTTACCGCTTCGTTCTTCAAAAGAGTCATCTATTGACACTATTGATCTATCATCCACTTGAAGAATGTCAAACAACCAGGGAAAAATGTGTTTCTCCATAGTTATATTCACTGCGGAAACACGAACCATTGACAAGAGACCCACATATTTGTACAATTCAGTTAATTTGATATACATGAGATTGGTTTCACCGAAAAGATTTGGTTCGTCAATAGGAGGGAGTGAATTGGAAACGGGTTTTGAGTCCTTGTAGGAAAGACACAAGCAAGTTGCTTCTGTTCCCCTTGGAGAAGTCAAACTGATTGATTGTTATTATCAAAATATCAAGTTTCAATTCATCTGGTAAAGCTATCACTATCTTGATGAAATCTAGCAAAGGTTTGTCTAATGTTTCAATGGTAAGGAAAGGATCATAGTCTTCAGAGTGGTCACCGAAGTAATGATCCACTGACCAATTATTTACATAATCCTGCCATTTAGATAATGGAATACATTTAGATAAATCGACACAGTAATTCACCCAGAGTTTAATGAGTTTGTCGAGTTTCGTAGGTGCAAATGAATTCAAGGAAGTTGGAATTTGCATTTGATTAGATATATAGAAAAGGCAATTTAATTTCTACGAAAGAAACAAACAAAAAAAAAAAGAAGTTCCAAATAATCCTTTCACATCAACCATATATCTATAAATTTATATTCTTCCAATGATGATACTATTAATTGAAGAGTATTATCCAATTAACAACAAAATATTATATATCATATATGTTTGAAAATGAGACATGTCTCAGAGTAAAAAGCACTTCCTGGTGTACGGATGTATAATACCATGCACAGCCTTTATTTAAAACGAAACACATTTTTTTTTTTTTTTTCGTTTGGAACAAAAGTGAGTGGTGGGGGAAAGAGGCGATTCAGTTGAATGTATTGATTGATTGTGTCTGGAAACGGTAAAACCACAGATAAAAAGAAGAGCGTGGTGTTGATTAATTCTATTCTAGTGGATGATCTATAACTTTTTTTTTCTTGGAGGAGGGAAATGAGATTATTCATTTGAATAAAGATGGTAAATCACATATCCTATAATACTTTTTATATTAATTAAAATGACTTCGCAAAGAAAAAAAGGAAAAATGCTTTTGCTATTGTTTTACACAATACAATATGATACAATACAATGCGATCTGCAAATATACATACATACATAGATATATATATATATATATTTAAATATAAACATATCATGGTAGTACAATTGGTAGATTAATTTAACCCGAGAAAGTTATTGTAAATAAACGGTTAATGCCTTTATTTGACCTTCCTTTGTTTCAAAGTAGTTTACGAGAATAGAACTTTAAAAACACATTGTAACCGATGGGATAGAAACTGAAACAACTGGTTAAAAAGAAAAAGAAAAAAGAAAAAGATGAAAAAAAAAAAATAAAAAAAAAATAAACATACTGTGGCTGTCCAACCATTACTTTACTATAATCCATCGTTAATCTTGTGATCAATCTAATTCATCTGTAGAGTAATAAATGTATCATGTAAATAGATGTACATGTATATCCAATTAATCTATTAACCAAATCGACTTTAACTAAATTAACCTACGTAATCTTCTGATAAGCGAATGCCAGAGCAAATTAAACTTTTGTCTTGTCTACAAGATCGACGCGTCGATTCTCTTAACATATATAATATATAATAATAATAAATAATTCAGTTTATGCGGGTATTTTATCTACAGTCGAGGGAGACAGACCCACGTGGGTCACAATAAAAAGTATTAACGATTGGACATTGGACATTGGACATTGGACATTGGATACATTTATAATTTTTAATTTTTAATTAGTTATATAAATGACGTTTTTTTTTTTTTTTCATTTTTAATGTTCAGTCACTGGATGGTTTATCATCGTTGTTACAAATGAATAAAGAGGAAGAAGGGAATGGACACATGGAACGGAAGAACAAAAAAGAAAAAAAAAACAAGAACAAAGACAAAACAAGAAACAGAACGAAACGGTATTAACAATTATTATCTTTGCTCTTTAACTATTTGTCACAAGATTATCGACGTATATATATTATATATGTACTGTACTTATAACTAAAAACAGTCTTTGTTATATAACATATATGTGTATTTATTTATATATAACGTAAATGTATAAATGTATAAATGTCGTTTGACGATTTACTCAATTAGTTGGTACTCCCCCCTTTGTTCTTGCTATTTTATTTTATTTTATTTTTCCCCTGGTTCCCTTTGTGTATTCTCTTCAATTATAGAGAAACGGTTCTTTTTTAAGTAATTGCCTACAAACCAGCTTATTTTAGATGATTGATTGATTGATTTACATTTTACTTAAATGAATTCAAATAAAGACCAAAAATATTATCCCTTGTCTGTATTGTATTGCATTTACCATTGTTTCACCTTGAGCTTGTATTATATATTTTAGTTTCTGTATTCCGATCCTGTCTTCCGTTTTTGTTTTTTTTTTCTTTTGTTAACTTAACTTGCTTTTATTCGAAAAGAAAAAGAACTCATTCGGTGTTTGATCTATTTCATTCTTTCACCACCCTTAAACTCCTTTGTTTTTTTTTTTTTTGGTATGATTGTTACACTTGATATCATTAGTATTGGCTCTTCATACTGTTGTCATTGGGCTGCATGTAGTAACAAAAAAAAAAAAAAAACAAACAGAGAACAAAGAACAAAGACTAAAGAACAAAGACAAAGGGAACAATTGAACTATCTTCTCGACAATTAAACTACAAAAGCGGAAGGAAACTTAGTACTAGACTGTTTGTTCTTTCTTTTTATATATATGTTGTTTTAATTCCCTTTTGTAACTGATCCCCTCCCCTGTTCTTATCTTAAAATAGGGTTCCACCAGTGTCAACATCGTATATTATATTGTACTTGTACTACAACACCAGTATCAGTATCGGTATCACCATCTATACTATTATCAAACCAACTAACGAAACAAAAACAAAGAAAAGATACAGTAATAACACTCTCTCCTCCTCTGTGCCGTTGTCTCGTAGACAAACCACCGAAAAAGAAAAATAATTAATTATCTCCCGCACACGACCTTTTTGCCCCTAACCTTTTTTCCTCTTTCTCTTTATTTCTCTTTACTTGAAAGTTAGGAAGGATTTATAGTCAATTTTGGTATATAATTAACTAAAGTAAATAGTGAATAGGTAAAGACTTTAATAAGGTAAGAAGGAAGGGGAAACTGTTTTATTTTTTTTTGAATATTGGGAACTTTTGTTTTCAGTTTTTCTTCTCTATTCTTTTTTTTTTCAATTATTATACTTATATATTTCTTTTCTAAATTCAAGTGTATCCCTATCACTATTCTACAACACTTATTGCTCAAATTTTAAAACTGATTAATTAACTCAAAATTAAAAACAACTACATTTCTTTCTTTAGATCATTTATCAAAATTTTGGCAAAGATCCATTAGGTTGTACCAGTTTACCACCCATTCCCCCCATATATCACTACAACTACAATCACAAATTAGAACTTCCCTTTTACTATATAATTTAAGTCTCATCTAAATCGAATTACTGGAATCATCTATTCCCTTTCCCCCCCTAATTATATTCAATTACCCCCCCCACTCTTACATTACACACCAAACTACCCCCTCTACTGGATTAGATAATTATGATAGTTAACCATAAATCCAATACATCATCTCCAATTAACCATAACCATATCAATTTAATCGATAATAATACCAACGTCTCATCCAGTCCAGCTAATGATATTTTAAAGATGTTTTCTCCAAATGCATCAAATAATACTCCTAATTCAACTAATATAGGTGCATCTACATCGACGACATCTAGTAATAACAATCAAGATAATACAAATGCCCATTCCAACACCAATACAAATGTCAATACTAATGCCGATTCGGCCCATTCTCATAGTCAAGACAACCACCAACAACAACATCATCAAGGCCACCATGATGATATGTCTGATATGAACTTTGATAATATGGATATAGCTTGGTCGGCATTTACCAACCTTCACGATTTACAACATTTGGAAGATATAATGTCAACTACAGCGGCTACAGCAGGTGCAGGGGCAGGTGCTGATTCTGATACCGTTAACATGACAGGGTCACAACATAACACTGAATTTTTAAATGAATACACCAATTTCATGACGAAAACCCAACAACACCATCATGAACATCAACATCAACATCAAAATACATCCGATGAAAAGACGCCATCGTCGTTCTCCACGGAACCTTCTCCCAATGAAGCGTTCAGTGGGTCAGGCATAACCAATACCACCTTTGACCATCATTCATCATCGATGAGTTTCCCACCAGATTCCACAAGCTTTGACATGCTCCACGACCACCATCACAATACCCACAGTTTCAGTGACAACTCACAACATCAACAAGCAGATTACATAACTACCACCTCGTACCCGCCATCGACAACCCCAGCAAACTCTTCATCGTCCACCAATGTGCGAAGATCCACCTTGGATGGGTACACGCCATTGATATCACCAGCTGTGACTCCATTGGAAAAGACTGCAGTGATGCCTCATCATAAGAAAATCGGATTCAGTCCATTGACGTCTCCAGCATTGGAATTCCAACAAAGTTCTAGATACCCCAACGGAGCACCAGGTCCAACTAGTGGGTCTACATCTCTTAGACAGAAACGGAAGGACGTTCAAAACACTGTATCACCACCGTTGTCTAATAATGAAGACCAATCTGGTGGACGAAACAATTACAAGAGATCAAAGACACCTGTGTCAACACCGTTGATGGGACCAAATAATGGTCTACAGCCTACATCTGGTGGTTCTAGTTCATCATCGTCCAATGTAAATGGAAGTGCATCTACCACTACTCCAACGTCTGCATCGAGCAATGGTGGTAGTGGTAGTGGCTCTGCAAAGACTAGATCGTCACCATCCGTGAAACCATCTAACAGTAGACGGTCATACAAACAAAAGAAATCTTACACGCCGTTGTTCACATCTGCTAATAACACAGCTAATGGATCATCAACAGCACAACAATCCTCCTCCGGTCCTTCTTCCGCTGGTCCAGGTGGTATGTTTGACGGACTTCCTGATGATTTGATGTTGCCACCACCACCCCCAAGATCGGCAAGTTCAAACACTACTTTACCTGTTAAGATTGAAGAACAAGAACAATTACTACTGCAACAAGCTCAAGCTCAGAATAACGGTGATACTCACCATCATCACCACCACCATCATCATAACCATCGCCAAAAGCAACAACAGCAGACATTACAACAACAATCTCAACCTCAACAGTCTAATGTGGATTCGAATAAATTAAGCAGAGTGTCATCTAGAAACAGTATAACATCAAACAAGACCATCGATAATGGTGGTAATCCAACTGCCGCTACACCAGCTACATTGATGTCATTCCCAATTAAGAAAATGTCATCTGCTAAGAATTCTCCAATGTTGGGACCAAATGATAATGTGCTGGTTAACCCTCGTCATGATGCCTCGTCCGCTCAATCGTCTCCTGTGATTTTACCCTCTTCCAGTAATGCATTGATGCTTCAACAACAAATCCACAAGGGAATGCCAAACTTCAATTTAGATGAAGCTGCACTACCTGTGCAAGTCAACCAAAAGAACTCCAGGGGTTCATCGGGATCATCGTCATTGAAAACGTCACCAGTGATACAATTACAAGACACAGCTGGCGGTAATGGGGATAACAATTCTACCAACGTTGCAACTGATATAGCCAATGCCACCGGTGGATTCATCACACCGAAGCAAACAAGAAGTAATTCCATCACATCAGTGAAATCGGTCACTGATAAGAAAATCAACCATAAACTTGCTGAACAAGGAAGACGTAATAGAATGAACATTGCCATTCAAGATTTGGATAAGTTGATTCCAGACCATTTGAAGAATGAGATAATGGTTCCATCAAAGGCAACTACTGTGGAGTTGTCTTGTAAATTCATCTCAGAGTTACAAACAGAACGGTTAAAGATGATTGAAGAGATTAACAATTTAAGAAATGAAGTTGAAATATTAAAGAAACACGTTGGAGGTTCTGATGGTGGTTCTTCAATTAGTCCTCTTGCATTCATCGATGATAATGGATCTGCTAATGGTACTAATGTGATCTCTAATGAATAATACTTACAATTTATACATCTCTGTGCGTAGTATATCTCTGTCTTCTTCTCTCCATAAATTTTTAATACATCAATTTATCCTACAACTTCTTTACTATTTATATCATTGTGGTAGCTCTTAGTACATTTACCGACAGGAAGCCTGTAAACGTGCAGTAATATATATACATATATATAATTTGTATGTTAAGTCCACGGCTAGCGATGGCTCTCTTTGTTTCTTCGGTCTCTCCAGAAAAAACTTTTTTTTTGTTCTCCTCTCCTCTCTCTTTGTCAGGAGATCCGCAGATAAGACTCACAAATTTAATTGTGTGTGTTTTTTCTTTTTGCTATTACTGACTAACACTTTTTCTCTCTTTTCTTTTAAGAGTCATAATTGTTCTTTTTACATGCAATACTACCAATTAGTTTCACTGTGATTAACTATTAGAACTTATTTTCTTCATTTGTTTTTCTTGAAAAAAAAAGAGAAGATAAAATAAATACTTGAAAACATCCAAAAGTCGTATTACATAATATAAACAGAACTAAATTATAAAGATTACAATAATTTATAATATAACAATCAACACACGATGTCCCAGTTACAAAGAGAAATGAGAGAAAGGAGATCTCAGTCATCAAAGTCTAGATCATCCAAATCTAATTCAAGAGTGAGAAACTCTCAGGTACTGTCAGATTCTGAAGATGAATTAAGTTCATTCGACACTGAAGTCAGTGACTTGAACTTCTCCAAATTGAATGATTTGTTAAAGTTTAAATTAGAGACATCGTCTGAAGCTGAATTGTTATCCGCTGTCACATCAAATGATACATTGTTATCCAGACAAGAAAGCCGTGCCAATTCACTGATTGGGTCGATCATTGACTCTGACTCTGAAGACAGAGCTTTCTCCGCAGATGGTGGAGACACCGACCCAGGTGTTGTCAGAATTTACACTATTGGTGATGTCATCAATGCCCTCACTAAGTCAAGAAGTAAAATAAATTCAATCTCAAGAGAGTTCTTGATGGGGGAATTGTATAAGATGATCATCAAGAAACCATTGAACGTCACGTCTGTTGTTAATGAAACCGATTTGAATTATTTGATCAATTGTATAAAGTCATCAAGAGGAACGTTGGAGTTACTATTGAGTGTCAGAAGTGCCGCTGCTTATTCTTGTTCGGATTCTGATGAAGTGGCCACTGTTGTCATTGATGATTTGTTTCCTATTCTTTTAGCTAGAATCTTTAGCAATAATTCAACAAACTCTGCTGCTGCAGGTAAGGACGGGTCTAATAAGGCAACTGCCAACGATGGAGGTGAAGACTTGGAGGAGGCTAAGAACAATGCCTTGATCGTGTCCAATTTCATCGTGGCTTACTTTGCCTTGATGCTTGTGGTGTTTGATGGATCCAACTGTTATGGATTAGAAGATAACGTCCAAAATTTCATGGAGTTAGTGGAAGGTTACATTAATTCCACATTAAAGGAAAATGAAGAAGACATTTTGGTGAATTCGTTCAACGGTCTTGGAGTGGTTTTTACATTGCTGTACAAGGCAGGAAGAGATATTAATGAATTGATTCAAGACACTCTTCCGAACTTGGTGGATTTCTTAAGTAGTGACTATTCGAAAAAGGTACATACGTCAGTGGCTATCTTAATTGGGTTAATGTTTGAGATATACCAATACCCAGAATTGGAAGATGACCAGGATGAGGATGATATCGCCGATCAAATGCCATATTATGACGTTGACGAATTGAAATCAGTGATCACCGCATTATCCAAGGAGTCTGCTAAGAGAGTTAACAAAAAGGACAGGAAGGAATCAAAATCGATCTTCAGAGATGTGTTAAAGACTATTGACAAATACACAGACATCCATGCGCAAGATGAAGATGTTTTAAACGGCACTGGTGAAGAGGAAGTGCTATCGAGATTCAGATTAAACAAGGCAAAGACATTACCTATAAAGACTTGGTTTGAATATATACGGTTGGTTCATTTAAAGTATGTATTTGACACTCAGTTGAGTTTACACTATGTGGCTAACAAGGAACTACGTGATTTATTGTTATTGCCTAATGACAAGAGTGGTCGCTTTGACAGTTCATTCGATGACTCTACAGCCAATCCTGATTTCAAGCAGTGGAAGGAAAGAGGTAAAGATGTGACAGGTATAAAGAAGGAGTTGAAGATCAAGCATGCCAGAGATGAGAAGTTGAGAGAAAGAATGGGTGAATTGTCAGTGGAATGATCACCGATTTTGTTTTCGTTTTATTTATATATTTATCTTTTTTTTATATTTATTGATTTGTTATTATTACGGTTTTTTTGTTTTATATCTCGCCATTATTCGTCTATGTTTATCTAATTAACTTACTTACTGATTTACAGAACGTTAATTATGTTAAATAAATAACCACCTAGGTCCAGCGCCTACATAGTTAGATGGTTCTGAGCAAACAAAAGATCTATCACAAAATCGCACTTTTCCCCCAAAAAAAAAACCAAAAATAAAACAAAAGGAATTGAACAAAAGGGGCCCGGATACCCACCAATTGAACAGTTACCAAACAAACTATTTCAACTGGATCATATTCATTCAATACGGTTGGTTCGTCTTTTCATATTTATTTAACATTAATCTAATACACAATGGCTGAAACACTGTCACAGGAAAATCTAAGCATGCATGAACTAATAACCAATGCCGCTGCAGAGGCAAAATTACAACATACGCTTGACCTCATAGAACAACAACAACAAAAGGATGCTTCAAAACAACAGGGAAGATCTGATGATGATGGAGATGATTATGATGATGATGATGACGATTCAGATTACACTTATTCCACAGATGTCGTGGATCCAGTTGACGCTAAACAAGAATGGGATGAAAGTGTTGCTCAACTAGTAACCTTGGTGAACTTTGTGTTGATCCCTGTGTTAGGGAAAGTTCTAGGAAAGAGGTTTGCATATTTTGTGTGGACTAGAATAGCCAGTAGGATATGGTGATGGTGTTAAAATGACTTTAGTACGTGTATATAAACTCAACCTTGTATAATCAACCCCCCTCTCAACCTTTCTAATAATTACAAAATACCAATGGTTTTTACGTCTTAAATTTTACTTTTGTAGCATTAAACGAAATGAAACTGATCAATTCAATGAATCTTATTATAACTTATAGCTTAGGAAAACAGAAATGTACAAAAAAAGAGCAAAGAGACCAAAAGAGAATATAAAACAAAAAGATAAAAACTACTGTACAGAAGAATTGAAAACACAAGCAAACCAATGAATATAAAAAGGGAAGTACAGTAATTAGAAAAATGTTATGTGATGGTATGTTATCTACTGTTAATTCATTAATGTAATAATCATGACCTCTGATTTTAATTTCAACTTTGGATTCAAACATTTAAAGATCTTGATTAGTTTATTGACAATGGAAATGTTAAACAACATTAAAAAGTTCTTCAATTCATTGCAGGATAACTCATAGTTCTTGCTACGTGATATCACTTGTTCGGTCTTTTGTAGGTAAAAGATAAGTTGACTGAATAAATTCTTCAACACCAATCTCAAATCAGGCATATAATACAACGAATCGATAAAACTCTGGGTCTTCTCAGCCTTGACATTAGCTGGAAGGTGATTGATGTAAACATTAGTCGATAACAGATTCATGAATTCATTTATAGTCAAATAATGATCTATGTCAGATAATTTAATACCCAATTCTAACACCTTGTCAAACTCAACGAGTTTACTAACAACTTGTTTCTTTGGTTCATTATTGACTGGTTGTCCATTGGCCTGCGTCGCCGTATTCGTGGAAATCTTTTGTGATGACGACACTGTGTAATTGTTCAATAGTCTGAATAATGCATCTTTGTCAACACCGACTTTGTCAGGGTTTAACAACACTTCCTTTATCTCATTGACAACATGAATTTCCTTTTGAATCAAAGTATGGTGAGGTCTTGGTGATTGTGATGAAAGTGGCATCTTTTGTGTTATTTGTGCTCCATGTGACATGATGTTACGATGATCTGTTGTATAGTGATATCCTTAGATTAGCTTGTTGATATTCGATCTTAGTCTAACTCTTACCGTTTTTTTTTTCAATCCATTAAAAGAAAGAAGTAAGCACATAGAATTAAAAAGGTTAATGATTGAATCATCAAACATCCGCCTTAATTTTCCTTCGGGACGTTAAACCGCCGCGCATACTGATGTGTTACTGGCCTCTTATGTTAATATTATGGAAAATGAAGATACATTATTTATATACATACAAATACAAGTACATTACGTCTATTTAGGTCTAGCTTTTGGTCCCCAATTCTTGGTTGGGTTTTCTTGATATCTAACAATCTTGATTCTTCTCAAATCTTGCACTTTCTTACTGACCTCGTTCTCACTAAACAACCAATCCAAGTCGTTCAATTCAGAACCTTCTGGCTTCAATTCAGACAGTTTAATACCATCGCCAATTGTTTCATTAGTCAATATCTTGTAACCCATTGCGTTTTTATTCATATTGTCAACATTAACATTGTTCTTTTCACACCATTTCTTACCGATGAACCAAATCACTTCCCATGGGGCATCTGTTTTGATACAATTGGTCATGGCATGGGTCAATGACGCATCATATCCCAAATTACCCAATGCAGCAGCATACACTTTGATTGGAGGTGCTTGAACTTTCAATATTGACGAGATTGTAGTTGTTTTGAAGTAAAAATGTGCATCCAGGGTTTCGTTTCTGGCCATGGTTAACATACCCTTGATTCTAGGTAAGGTTTTGTAAATGTCATCGGATGCAGTATATTGTAATTTCAACACTCTATCGATAAATGTTGGGTTTTGAATTCTTCCAGCCCACATTGGACCAGTTACATGATGGGTAGATCCACAGAATGAACAATGTGGCCCCACTGGTGGACCCTTAGCCAATCCAAACTTTTTATTGTTTTGCTTTGTTTTCCCGTTAGGGTTCACTGTGACCTTACCCAAGTATTGATCAGCAGTGGCGAAGCAACCAGAACATTTATATGTAATCATGGTGTTTGATGCTAATTCTTTCACTTGTATTGGCGATGTCTTGACCCTGATGAACAATCTGACATAAAAATCAATGGATAAGCATAACTGTGGTTCAATGTATTTCTTGTACTTAGCAGCAGTGCTGGCGATCATATTCAACACCAACCTTAATGCAGATTCATGTGTCGAATCACCCCATAGATTAGTACCACCATACAGGGCAAAACATTTCTCAGGGTATCCATTACCGGCCAACACACCTAAATCAGTACATGTGACCAATAACAATCCATCGTCTTTGATCGCTTGAATGGCAGAATCCATGAATGGTGACGCAGTACCATATGGATCCAAATCCACAACATGAAATTTACTCTTGTTATTAGCCATGTAATTGATAGCATCTGCTTCATTTGGTTTGACTTTATCGGATATCTCATTGTAATCAACGTTAACCTTGATGGCCTCAACTGCCGATTTACTCAAATCATTAGCAATTACAGTTTGAGCCAGTGGAATCTCTTTACCATACCTTATGGCCCTGAGACCAGTGGCAGATAATGCCTCTAGGATTTCCACAAATGGTTCTTGTTCTGTTGGCTTTCGGCTTTCTTCTCCATCTTGAGTTTCAATAGTTTGATCAGATGTACTTGAATCGTTCTCTGGCTTCTTGTTTGAAGCGTCTGAAACAGGTTGTTTATTTCTCTTCTTTGATTCTCTTTCTTCTAAATATAACTCGGACCATGCTCTAATTGCCAAACAACTCAAGTCTCTGTTGTATTGTTGCACAGGGTTGTAGAAAACCTTAGATTTGGGAAACAATATCTTAGCAGATCCCTCAGTCAATTCCTCGTACTTGCTTGTATCGTAGCTTGCCATTTTCCTTCCGAACACTCTCGATATTTGAGTATGACACTTAGAGAATTGTCTGATAATAGATTTCATCCACTTCAATTAGGAATAGTCAACTCTGTATAATTTGTGTATTATTCTAATACAATCATGCTGGTTTTTTTTATTAGTTTTAGATACTTTTTTTTTCAACTTGCCTATCTGTAAAAAGAAAGAAAAAAAATTTTAAGTCGTGCGGCTCATCTCAATTATCTTTGTGCCATTTCGAAGGAACAAAAGAGAGAATTTATGTGGGAAAAGGGGTACCAATATTAAGGGTTTTGCTAAAGTTACAAGTCCATCAAAGATTCTAATGGGATAATAATTTTAAACTGGGTTTAAAGAAAATGCAAGGTAACTAATGTTTAGAAAAAAATGAAAATATAAATAAGAAATTGAGAATCATGGCATTAAAAAAGAATAAAAGATATCTGGAACCAGCCGAACTCTAATGCATTAGTGAACAAATTGTTTTATAAACAACGTTGAAACCAATAATAGAAAATAAATAAATAAAACGGAGCAAAATTATGAAAATAAGAAAAAAATATTGAAAAAGATGAACTAATGCAGAAAAGGGGAAGGCGGTAGCCATTTTTTAAAAAAAAACAAATGCAAATGCAGGATGGATATTCATGAAAAAATTGCTATGGGTATATTTTGAAAGGCTTTATCTTGAACCTCTCTGCTTTTTGTTTCGCTTCTGTGTAGTATACTCTCCATTTGCAAATGCATAGAGGTCAAAATTTTGATCTAGAACTTCACCCTTCTTATTACTCCCACGAGAACCAGTGCCGGTAGGCGTTCCTTCAGCATCAGATGGAACCCTAGTAACACCTACTTGTTGTTGTTTGTCTTTGTTTGTTAAGAAGTGTCTCTGCTGTTGATATTGTTTATTAGAGTAGTTTATCCCACTGACATTACTTACACTCATACTACTATTACCACTGCCGCCAATACCAAGACTAGAACTGTTGATACTAGTACTTCCAGATATAGTAGACCCTTGTCTTTTCTGAGCCTTCGAAAACTGAGAATTCGAATCAGCCAATGATGTCGATGTATGGCTGTATGAGGTGTCATATGATCCCTGTCTCGGATTATTTAAATTGAATGTAGAGCTATCCGTTGAATTAATAGCAGTAGTAACAGTAGTCGCAGTTGAGTTTCTAGTAGTTCTCAGACTAGATAATTGTTGTTGTTGTTGCTGCTGTCGTTGTTGTTGTTGTTGCTGCTGCTGCTGCTGTTGTTGTTGTTGTTGTTGTGAAAGACTTTGCGTTGATATTGGTGGGATTCGTGCATTCTGGTAAGGGGTATTCATATTTGGAGAGTATGCAGAGTTAGAATTTGTGTCAAATGAATATATGGGGGAATCATATGAATGCACCAAATCATCATACTGTTGCCTCAATTGGTCCATAGTGACAATATCATGATTGCTGACAGAATTGAAATAATCATCTATAATAGACTTATGAATTACTTCCTGTGCTGTAATATTTATTTGCTGACCTTCTGGAAGACTATGATGTTCCTTGAGATTTCCGTCTTGTTGTGGCGGTCCATATGAGAAATTAGGGTCAATAATTGATGCAGTTTGCTGAAACTTTGTATTAATTTTACCAACCTGTTTCATCTTCTGTGGCACTGGCGACGACGAAGAACCCACAGAGAGGACTGCAGGTACTCCTCTTTGTCTTGAAGTTGCTCTAATATTTAGGTTTTGAGATGGTGGATTAATTACAGGTCCAGCTGGCGAGTAGCCTGATGCACCAGAAATTGAACCAGGTGTCGGTGGAGGTCCACCAATTGAAGTAGGGACGTATTGCGAAACAGATGAGACTGAATTCATCGACACAATAGAACTGGATCGTCTTAACGTTTTGATTTTCTTGGTTGATGAAGTATGGACAGAGCAAACTTCCAAGAATTGATCGTCGTCTTGCTGGTTCTCAGAAGTAGATCCTTGCTTGAATACAGTACTTGAGTTTGTGCCTATTGTAGTATTGGTATTTCCTCTATGGAGTAGGTTATCAGTGGAATCATCATCGTATTGGTTCTGCAATGGAGTATTTACCACTGGTGAATATGCATGCTGTATTGAACTGTATTGTTTTGCCAAATGGATACTACTATCAGGTAAATGTGCAATAGCGGACGAACTTGAATCAGATCTTTCTCTACCCATTGTGTAACTATATGTTAATGGTTGTTCTGGTTGTCTCATAAATGTTGATGATGCAGATACAAATGAAGAGTTTTCAGATACAATTGGTGTTATTGGAGGTGCAATGACAGTTTGACTTGTGTTACCCATATTTGTCATCGGTGTTGAAGGGGGTAGCTTGTCTGGCTTTCCTTCGTTTTGTAGCTGTAGCTGTAGCTGTTGTTGTTTTCCTCTTTTACTTATAGATGATGTTATTCCATTGTATATTTGTTTGTTTAGAGGAAGTTGTTTATTGGTTTGTGACTGTGATTGAACATTTTGCTTGTTCTGTGAGCCCTGCTTTTGTTGATATTGACCATCATTGTTGCTACTAGTGAATGATGGGAATTTTAATTTTGATGATATAGAAGATGGTGAATTTGGTTCCTTTGTTGAAAAGTCTGATGTAGAATTTTCTGAATTAGAATTTGACATTGACGTTCCCTTGTCCTTTTTGTTTGTTCTACTTTTGAATAATCTTGACACACGTTTCCCTGGAGTTTTATTAGGTTCTTGTGGTTTATTATATGTGGAGCTTTGTTCACTATTAGCAGCAGTAGTAAATTCATTAGGCTGTTCTCCAGAAGGTGTACAATCGACAAATAAAAATGCCAAAGGTGTACCCTCTTTGTTAACCTTCGGTTTCACATGAGCCTTTTTAAAGCCATGTTTGTTTGAATTAGAACTTGATAAGGAATCATGATTGCTTTGTAATAATTTGGATTGTCTTTCAACGTCTTCACTTTTAAATTTAGGCATTTTCCATAAACGTTTAGCATATTTACTACCCCTATTTTGATGGATACTATGATGGTGATGAGAATCGGTAGTTTCAATGGACTGTCTCTGATCACTTGCGACGATGGAGACATTCCCAGAGGCTGTGGAATTTGATGAAGATGAAACCGAAGATGAAGCATTCTTTGAACAAGAACCTGCTACTTCAATCGGTTCATCAATGACCTGGTGAAACTGTTGTTGACTGGATTTACCGAGTCGGAAGGGGAATTGGTTCGAGAATGAATTGGAACCAGACGAAGCAGATGCAGAACCAGACGCAGAAGCAGAAGGAGTAGGGGTAGATGATGATTGTCGTTTTTGATTGTTTTTTTTATTGCCTTTTAAACCTTTCATGACACAACCTAAACTAGGTGCAATGCTTTTTAGTTGTATTGCAGGGTCAACAAAATTTTCTGGGTTTCTTTTTTGATTGTCTTCCTTTAAGCAAAGAGGAGACTTGTTTCCTTAATCAATCTCTTTTTATTACTTATTATATATATATATATGTTCTGCGATGTAGATACCACAAACTATTCTAATTAAGATCCCCTGGTGTTATTTTGATGTAATGAGTATGGAGGTTGATATTGAAATTGAGATTTCTATGAAACAGGATGGGAAAATTTGGAAAACGGGGATAATATGATGGATAAGCTGATTAGAGAGCACCGATATGAATTAATAGAACAAAGAAAAACTCAAAACAAATTTGAAAATATACTAACAAACATATATATTCAACGATACGAATTGATTCATATGAATGGGTGTACAAATTAAATGTGTAAATTAATGCTGACCGATAAGGGTGGAAAACTGGAATATTTTCACTTGATATAGAGGGAGAGAGAGATCTATCTAATCTAAGGATTATCTAATTAATACAAGCGATCCAATTTCGTTTCCAAAATGCTATTCTCCAAATGACACTTCTATTGATGTTTAATTGACAACCAATATTGAATTTAAAGTTTAGAATTGGAAAACTCAACAGTTTTGTAAAAAGTAAAATGAATTAAAGAGAGAGAAAAGAGAGAAAGAGAGAGACAGAGACACACCCAGAATTCGAATAATTTACAAACTGGGGAGGAATGAAACAGACAATGAGTGGTTTTGTCGTATTGTAAATGAAATGGAAAACCGTTAAAAAGGAAGGGCAAGAGGAAGAGGAAGAGGAGCAGTAGTAGTAAAATGATTAACAAGACGAATGAAATTTCATAGACAAGACAAAGAGAAACAAAGCAATGCAATGCAATGAATGGGGGAATTGATAATGGTTGTTGTCAGTGGTGGAGTATATTCAATTAAGATAATATGTCTTTAGGTGGAACATATTTTTATTTAGACAACCTATAAATTCACAATTATAATATTACAATTACAATTATAATAATAATTAATATATGAATCCATCCATATATATATATATATATATAT
Organism: Ambrosiozyma pseudovanderkliftii; assembly: GCA_003707895.3. Lineage (NCBI taxonomy): Eukaryota > Fungi > Ascomycota > Pichiomycetes > Pichiales > Pichiaceae > Ambrosiozyma > Ambrosiozyma pseudovanderkliftii. The sequence continues at coordinate 151,226 of PPLW03000032.1, read as the reverse complement.
ATATATATTTGTACATACGATTATATATGCCCAGTGTTTCTTTTCTTTACTTTAAATTCTTTTTTTTTTCTTTTGTAAATTTTTATTAGATACAATAATATAATAAATTTAACAATAATAATAAATTAAAAACTATCTCTCAACAATACAAAATGATACAGTATATACGGTTCAAGATGAAAAGAACATAAAGTTTTTTTTCTTTTTCATTAATAAAATAGAACAATCCAAGTAAAAGTCAAAGCCCTTTCTTTCTCTTAAAACTTATTTTGTTTTAAACTTGTGTTGTAATAATACAGTTGGAAGTTTAATTTACTGTATGTAATCTGTCTATATTAATATTAACCAACCTCCCACTGTGGTTCAACACAATGGTGATGCATTTCGATGTTTTTTTTTTTCCTTGACAAAAACAATTATTGACATTTGCCGGTATTATTATGAAGAAGGAAGTGTGTATTATTGATTGATTAATTTATTTATTACAATAATCAGTTGTGTAATTGAATCGATTGATTCATTCAATCCATTTCATTCTATTGTGGAACCTTAATATACTTTAAAAAACATTTGTTTGGAAATGAATGTAGATTCTATTCCCCCGTGAATATGTTCTTTTTCAGCCCAGCTTAAAACTGTTGAGTTGCATTGTTGTACGAACTTTTCTTTTAACAAAGAAAGCAAAAAAAAAAAAAAAGAACCAAACAAACAAAACAAACAAAACAAACAAAAAATTAAAATTCCTTTTCCTTGTGTGTTAGGGTGATTTCTTTAATTATGTCCTTAAAGATATTGGGAATTAATTTTTAAATTTTAATAAAAACTGAATTTGAGTTATTGCTCTTTGTGTGGGTGTGTTTTTCTAATGGTTTCTTTTTTTTCTCTTAATAAAAGAAAATTAATTAATTGCTTCTGTAATTTCGGTAGTTCATTTGTAAATAATTTTAATTCGATTCCATTGAATAATTAAGTTTCATTTTTGTTTGGCAAGATACAGTAATGTAATCGCCAAATGTTATAGTATGCATTTAACCTCACTTGAACAAAAGAAAACGAAACAAAAATAGACAGACAGGAAATGAAGTGAACAATTGTGACAGGATCGTCCAATGACAGATTATCGATGTAATCTATGATTCCCTTTATCAATTAAACCCGGGTCAATATATATGTGTGCATAATTTTGTTATGTAATATTATTGTTTCGTTACATGGACCATACATAATACATGATTTTCTTTATATTAACTATATGCAATATAATAGTTTACTCGGAACATAAGATCGTTACCGAATTCTCTTTCTCATTTCACTTAACGTGAAAATAGTTGACAGACGCATTGGCAGTGTAGAGTGTAATTCAAAAAAATGGAACTGAATTGAACCCTCCAAACACAACAATACATTCATCTAAGCAAATTTGACATAACCGTATCGCTGTGGTGGATTTGGTGGATATGGTGGATGTTGGAAATGTAGGGAAAAATGGCAAGGAAATATTACAACCAGTCCATTCCGCCTATAAAGCTGATTGTTTTTTTTTGTTTGTTTCTTTTGTTTGTTTGCGTATGTGGTATTTATTGGTGGGTGGTATACACCTTGACAATAGGGTTGGCTGTAAATTTAAATTAAAATTTTCTTTTCCATAATTGTGTCTCTGTTTTTCCTTCTCAAAAATATTTGCTGCTCCATTGTTTCAAAGAACAGACGGTAAGTTTAATTCAATCTATGAGCATGAGTGGATTTATTATTTAATCGTCTTTATGCCAGTGTGTTCTTTTTTGTTCTCTGTTGTTCTTTTCATATTCTATGTTATTGCCTATTCACCGATGGAGAACCTTTCGATTCAACGTTCACATATGTGCTCATTGATGTTCTGTTAGATGTGTGTGGTTTTTTTTTGTATTCCTTCCTTCCCTTTTCTTTGTAAATGACTTCTTATTCCACTTGTAATCCTTGTCTGTCATTCTTGAATAATTGCGATAAAGCAATGTAAAGAAATTCACAACCAACGGATTTCATTGGGTTCTCTCAACACCATGGCATGCAAGGGAAAATCAAAACACGAGTAGGTGAAATTTCAACGATGTTTAGAAATATTAAAAGGATGCAAAAACAATAGTAGATTGCATCAATTTAGCATCTTTAGCTGTTGTATTTTCAGATCAAGACTGAATTATGCCGTATGTAACCAAGATTAAAGTGTTGGATCTAATTGAAATTTATGAGATGGTTGATGAATGATGGGAATATATTATTTGAAAGGATCTTTTTTGAACCTATCTTGTGTTAACCGGGGGGGTCTTGATGTGATCCGTTTCGTCTGATCCATTCTATAAATAAAACAACAAATAAATAGTTGATAATCTTGATATTTGTACTCACCTTATCCCTTTGAGTTTGTATGGACACACGCAGGTTTCATTATCCATCCCTTTTGCTCTTCAGCATTCATTTGCATCAGATAACGAAATGGGAATGTTGTTTTAAAAACACATTGTGAATTTTGGAAATGTATTGTAATTAACTGCAGATTTTATTTGCCACACAATTCATAGTCATATATGTAAAGTAAGTACATGCGTCCACCAACGTTTGCAATCTGATAACATTCAGATTTGATTCAAGAATGCCAGTTTATCCAGTTGAAGTAGATCAAAGTGTCCCCATTTGAAAGGAGAGTAAAAATCCAAGTCACGTGATTACTGGCTGTGCCAGGAAAAGACTAGCGAGAAAAGACCTAAAAGAATAAATGACAAAATAATTGTATAACACACAAATAAAGGTGATGATGATGAATGTGAAAAACTGGATAATGGTGATAATGTATCCATGCAGAAAATATATTGATAGTTTTGTTTAAGCATCTCTTTAAGTTCATCGATTGTGTTTAATATGCCAATCACGCAAAATAAGCGCAATTTTAAGAAGATTAAGTTAGACTTTGATGATCAGGATCTTGACGAAGAAGAAGATTCAATAAACCCATCAATTATTAAATCAAACCTCTTGAATCAACCTAAGGAGAGTAATGACTCTACAATACAAACAGTGAAAAAACCAAGGCTTCAATTCAAAAAGATTTCCAAGGAAGCTGCTTTAAAGATTAAAAGAGAAGAGGAAATTGAACACAAGGTTGACGAAGAGATAACAACTCCGAACATCAGAAATACCCACATAGAGAAAACAAACTACAGAACAGACCCCTCAGAACAACTTCCTAAGATCAAACATGAAAATGAATTAGATATTGACACTTTGATTCCTTCCTTTAGTCATTTTTCACATCAACAGAATAATAGGTTATCATTAGACCAGATGGCGGATGAAGAAACTCAGAGGAAAAAATCAGAAGAAGACTACATTTCAATAAAAAAAGATGAATACGATGATCCGTATGATGATATAGAGGATGAAGAGGACTTAGAAGTGGATCGTGATTGGTATATGCAGGATGAGCAGGTCTCCCATTCATATTATAATGATTACGATATGGCAGAAGAGGATTCATCTTTACAAACTAAGATAGACAATAAAAAATCTATTCATCAACGAGAGAAGAACAAGGGCCATAATGCATCTGAAAATCGATGGTTCAATGATAGATTGAAATCTGCATCCGGTACACAATTTTCAAGCAACGAGGAGGAAGAGGACTTGGAAGAGGTTACAAATGACATTGAATTACTTGTTCATAGATTGACCCCTCCATTCTTGGAAGAAGCAACTATCTTAAGTACTCAAGTTGCAATAGTTGATACCATCAGGGATAAAACTGGTGATTTGTACAATTACTCCAAAAATGGGTCTCATTTAGTGAACGAACGAAGAACAAACAAAGATAGAAAACAAAATGCTAAAGATGCCACTGATATTAAAGACTCAGCTCTAGGAAAAGTTTTGACAAATAAAAACCAACAAAATGATGATGCAAACAACGAAGACAATAACAATGAGGAGGACTCTGATAATTTTATCAAGGCTCTAGGTGATGATAAGAAGTTGTCAATGGACACAATTCAACAACAAAGAATGAGGTTACCTGCGTACAAGGCTAAGGACGAGTTACTTCGCATGATCAATGAGAATCAAGTGGTTGTTGTTATCGGTGAAACTGGTTCTGGTAAAACGACTCAACTTCCCCAGTTTTTATACGAAGCTGGATATGCTAAGCAAGGACTTATTGGTATCACACAACCCAGAAGAGTCGCCGCTATGTCTGTGGCAAAGAGAGTCAGTGAGGAAATGAACGTCACCTTGGGTGAAGAGGTTGGGTTCTCCATCCGGTTTGAAGATAACACGTCAGAGAAGACTAAAATCAAGTTCATGACAGATGGTATTTTGCTTAGAGAAACTTTATTGAATGCTGATTTGGATCAGTATTCTTGTATAATAATGGATGAAGCTCATGAAAGATCATTGAACACCGATATTTTACTGGGATTGTTTAAAAACATATTAACCAGAAGAAGAGATCTAAAATTAATTGTCACTTCTGCCACTATGAATGCAGACAAGTTCTCCAAATTTTACGGACATGCTGAACAGTTTACCATCCCTGGACGTACTTTCCCAGTTAACATTATGTTTTCCACTTCTCAACCTCTAGACTACGTTGAAAATGCCGTGAAACAGGTCCTTCGTGTTCATATAGGTAATGAAGATGGCGATATTTTGGTGTTTATGACTGGTCAAGAAGATATCGAAACAACATGTGAAGAGATTGAAAAGGAATTATTAGCATTGATGAAGATGGACGATTCTATCAAACCGTTGCAGATTCTACCTATTTATTCCACTTTACCTGCTGATTTACAAGCCAGGGTGTTCCAGAAATCCAAGATTCGGAAATGTATAGTTGCCACTAACATTGCCGAAACATCTTTAACCGTTGATGGTGTTAAATTTGTCATTGACACGGGGCTAATGAAGTTGAAAGTGTATAATCCCCGTATTGGATTGGATTCATTGCAAATTACTCCTATTTCACTTGCCCAGGCAAACCAAAGATCTGGTAGAGCTGGTAGAACTGGTCCTGGATCATGTTTTAGACTTTACACACTCACTGCTGCCATGGAGGAGATGTTTCCTGAACCTATTCCGGAGATTCAAAGAACTAATTTGAGTAACACTATCTTACTTTTAAAATCATTAAATGTGAAGGATTTGAGCAAGTTTCCATTCTTAGACAGACCAGCAATAGAGGCTATAAACACTGCCCAATATGATCTTTGGTCCATTGGTGCTCTGAATAATTTTGGTGACTTAAACAAGCTTGGGTTAATGATGTCTAAGCTTCCCATAGACCCATCATTGGGAAAATTGCTGATTTTATCCAGTTTATCGAGATTTACTTGTTCCCTTGAGATGGTTGTCATCGTTTCTATGCTTTCTATTCCACCTATTTTTATCAGACCCACCAACGATGCTAATTTGACTAAGAAATCAGACTCCATTCGTGAAAAATTTCAAGTGGCCGAAAGTGACCATTTAACATTGTTAAATATTTACAATCAATTTGATAAGAACAAACGGTGGGCTAGTAGGTGGTGCCAAGAGAATTTCTTGCATTTTAAATCACTTAGAAAGGCGAAAGAGATTCAATTACAATTGACTCAGATAATGAAAGGGTTAAATCTACCAATGATATCATGTGGTGTAGACACTGATCTGGTGTTGGAATGTTTAAGTGCATCGTTTTATCAACACTCTGCAAAGTTTAAAAAATACGGAGAGTATCAGAATTTAAGAACCGGTCTTATAATGAAACTTCATCCAACATCGTCATTATACGGAATGGGCGATTTACCTAAGTATGTGATTTACCATGAAGTTATGCTTACCGGAGATAACCAATTTATGAATTATGTCAGTTCAACGAGAGGTGAATGGTTGGCTGAATTCGGGGGTATCTTCTACACAAGGAAGACAAAGACCCTTACTGCTAAAGAGAACCAAACAAACAAGGAAAAGGAGTTTAATGATTTGATCAAGTTAGAATCGTCTAAAAGACAAGGAATTTATGCCAATGGTAATACAAAAGGGATTGACTCATCCAGCCAGAAAAAGTCACCTTTCAAGAGAAGATTCAGGGGAAGAAGAATCTAATTACATTTTTTAGAGATTCAAAATTTTAAGTATTTTTTGTATATTAGGTATAGATATGTATTAATTAAATAGATAAACCATAAGGTAGAGGCATGGTAGGAAAATGATAAGCAAAACAAAAAGTACATATTTTTTCATTAAAAGCGGTGAAGGTCTGAGAGAAAAAAAAAACACACATAAAATCAAAAACATTTGCAAGTCTAGTTTTCAACTGGTTTTAAAATCAGATTATCGATAAGTCTAGTAACACCCTTTGATGAATCAGAGGCATCATTTGGGACTCTAGCAGCTAGACTTAAAATAGCACCTTTTCTGGCATCGATAGTATCTAAATAATGTAAATCATCGACATCATTGAATGAGACGTAATCAATGTCAAAGAACCCACCAGGAACATTGGATAATGTATCCTTGACAATATGCGTCAATTTATCGACATTGTATTCATTGTTTTGGTAAGCTGATTCGACTAATTTCATGGATTTGTAAATACCGGTGGCCTTGTTCTTAGAGTCATCAGATAAATAATCGTTTCTGGAAGACAATGCCAATCCTGTCTCCGATCTGACAGTGTCACCAATGACAATCTCGGTGTCTATCAACAAATCCTTTACTAGTCTCTTGATGACAACGGTTTGCTGGATATCCTTTTGACCAAAGTATGCAACGTCTGGTTGAACGACATTCAACAGTTTAGTCACCACAGTGGCAACGCCCCTGAAAAACAATGGTCTAGAGGCACCTTCTAATTGTTCTGACACACCAGTGACGGTGACAAATGCTCCCTTTTGCAATTTAACGTCTAATGGGATACCAGATGGGTACATTTGAGACACTATTGGTGCAAACACCGCAGAGACCTTGTTTCTGGAGGGCAAGGAGTCTAATAACTCTAAATCATGATCCAAGTTTCTTGGGTAAGAATCTAAGTCTTCATTTGGTGCAAACTGAGATGGATTCACAAATATAGATACAATGGTAATGTCATTCTTTTCTAAAGATTGATTGATCAACGAAAGATGACCAGAATGTAAAAAACCCATGGTCGGTATAAACCCGACACTGAGTCCTTTCAAATAGTACTCTTTTCTTAACTTTCTTAACTCTTTCACTGTGGTTATCACAGGTATTTGAGAACTCGTCATTACTGATATATATATATATATATAGTGATGTCACTGGTTCTTGTACTACCTTTATCCTTGAACAAACAAAAGGAAGAACAAAGTGGAAAAAAACTTCGTTTAGTCCGTCATTTACAAAAAAAATATTTTTTTGTTTAAGCGAGATGGACCTTTTAATATATAAATAAATAGATGTATACAGAGATATTATTATATTATAAGTTTGTATTAGGATTGTATAAAATGTATATATGATACTCGAGTTTTGGTAATATATATGGAATAAATAAATGTACAAATGATGAAATGTGGATATATTTTTTTAGGAAATAAAAAGGTTACTGTTTGATGGTTTGTGGTCTCTTGTTCGGAGATTAGTTTTTCTTGTTATCCATCAATCTTAACAAGTTTCTCAATAGCATCGTGATGGTGACCTTTCCAATGGACGGAACATACAGAGATGCAACTTTTTTCACTTCATCTTCGACAAAGTTCTTCTCACTGGAAAAGTTTATACACACTGCACCTCTCTTGATGTACTCCGTTGGGAACTTGTATGACTTTGTAGGAACACCGGTGATGATGATATCCGATGCCTTGGCACATTTCTCCAAACTTTGATTACACTCCAACACTCTGTGTTTCATCAAATGTAGTCCATCACCTCTTTCGTACAGTTCGATTCCATTGATGTCAGCAGAGTACACAGTGGCACCGTCGTTGGCTAACAATGCCGCCAATGGTCTACCGACAATCTCCGATCTGTTGACAATAGTCACGGTTTTACCGAATAATCTATCACCGTAGTTTAACAAAGGATTGTATAGTCCCAAGTACTCTAAAATCTTAACCACAGCCAATGGAGTACATGGTAAGATGGACTTCTTAGTTTTCGCATCGTCCATGTATCTGATGTTGTGGTACATGTTGGAGATGTACTTGAAATTCAATCCTTCCACATCCTTGTCCAACGACACACATTGTTGTAAGTATTGATCTTGTCTATCACCAAACACTGGGAAATACACCATGATACCGTTGACCTTATCGTTATCATTGCATTTGTAGATCTCTTCCTCCAATTGATCCTTAGCGACTCTGATAAGTTCGTATTTGAAACCCAACGATTCAGCGGTTTTACCAGTCCAAGTGGCGTACATCTCAGCTGCTGGATCAGAGTTAGCCAACAACCCGACTAACTTAGGAGACGTGGACATCTTTGATGTGGCAGCTCTGATTTCGTCGGTGTACTTTTTGGCAACTTTGGAAGCTAATATGGTCTTACAAGCAGATGTGAGTTTTGATGTCATGATGAGATGATGATATGTTTATGTATGTATGTATATTTTTCAAAATGAAAATGGATTCAAATTTGATTGTGAACCACTGAACAGAAAGGAACAAAAAAATTAGAATCCCAATGAAACACAAATGAAAATGAAAAGAAAAGTACTTCTCTATATACATATACATATATATATATATATGTTTCCAAGGCACATGTTAATTAAAGTAAAGGTATTGAATTGTAGTTTATTGTTCGGTATGTTTCTTCTTCTACGATGAGACAGAAGTCAAATCTGCACAGCCTGAGAAAAAATCTGATCTGACTTCTTTTCCAGGCACAGCCATCTGAATGGATGGGATGGGTTATATATAAATATATATATATATATATTAATGTATATAGTTAAGTAGTAATTATTTATGTATTTATAAAGAAACACTAACAGTATGTTTTAATATAGTTGTAATAAAATGCAACGATTTGTAAATGGGAATCGACGTCTGCGTATTCGTTGTTCTTGTGAATGTTCGATAGAATGTTGAAACTTGGTTGGAATCTAAAGATACTGTCCGTTAGTTTCCAATAGTGTTTAGTGTCAGTGCTACCTGTACACCAACCTGGAGCCACAAGCAAGTCTCTATGTTCACCATCGTATTTAGCAGGGAACACAAAATCCTCATAGAACGCTTTCAAATGGCTGGACAATCTCAACCAAGGTTGCTCATCCAATGGTGTCAATGGTGCCAATTCCATTGGATATTTTTCCGTGATGACAATGTTACCTGCTTCAGTTGGTTCTAGATATTGTTTGCCAAATGCGGTTAAACCCAAATTGTGTTCAAATGCAGATTTCTTAGCCCATTTGATAAACTTGTTGTGCACAGTGGTTAGACTGTTACCGTATGTGATTCTATGGTTGATAGTGGCAGTGGCGTTCTGTGGCAATGAATTGGCCTTATCACCACCTCTGATAACATCAAGAGCTTGCGTGGTCTTCACCAACAACGATGAGTATGGGATCTCAGCGGCGTATTGAAGAACCTTTTGTGCAGCCTTTGGATCGATGTGGGCAGTCAACACTGCTCTTTTGAAATCTGCAGAGTAATCATCGGTGTGTTCAGCGATACATCTTAACGTACTCAAATAAGGACTTTTTTCTGGTAACAATGGTTCATACGCTTCGAATTCAATGTGGGTCAACAGCTCGGACAAATAACCGATGGAAGTGTGAGCTGAAGGCATGGAGGAATGACCGCCAGGTGCTGTGATCTCAATGGATACATCAGTGTAACCCTTTTCAGCGGTACTCACGATACCAATTTCATTCTTACTGAAACTATCAGATAAAAATGCTAACCCTTCATCAATCAATTGTTCGATACCCTTTGGACCGTACTTGTCCAACAAGAACTCAGACAAGTATGGTGCACTTTGGTAACCCATGTTCTCTTCATCGTAACCGAACGAGTAAATGACAGTTCTCTTGAATTGGAAATTCTCCTTTGCCAACAACTCGGCAATTTCAAATAAACCAATCAATAAAGTCTTACAATCAGATGCTCCTCTACCGTACACATTGACCCCATCGTACTCACCACTCAATGGGTCCTTCTCCCAGTCCTTTGGGTCATTAAATGGCACTGTATCCTGGTGAGCAGTGAACAAGAATGGTTTCAAAGTAGGATCTGAACCTGGGAATTCAAAAACTAACCCATAATCACGGATTTTATGCACTGTGGCGTACTTGTACACTTCTGGGAACTCAGATTCTAAGTAAGCATGTAACTTGCCCATCTTGGAGAAATCTGGGTTTTCATCGTCAACTTGAGTGTCAATTTTAACGGCACCCGCTAATCTTGATGCAGAGTAGTCTCTGAATTTCTTATCGGTTAACAAGTAATTCGTCTTTTCAGTGAAGTTAGGTGTCACTTTCTCTGGTAACGGACATAGCGATTCGGATGTAGACGACGACAACGACGATAACGGTAAGGACCCAATTGAATCACGTTTTAAATACACTGGAAAAAACACCGATGCAATGGCTAATAATACAATCCATGGAAGGATTTGAGATTTCTTTCTTTTCTCTGGAACATAGTTCAAGTTCAAGTTTAATTTCTTTTCGTCGTCAATGTTAATTAATTCTGGCATTGTATTGTACTGTACTGTTTTGAAATATGAGGAAATTGATATTTTTTTAAAGATATTTCACCCTTGATGAGAGGAAATATTAATAGTAAATAACCTGAATAAAAGATACATTCAATTGAGAAAGAAATCAGTATAAATAGATGGATATGGAGTATATTGTAGAAGACACAATAAGAATGTGCTGCAAAAACCTTGCTTGCTAATCGAGTACAATGGCGGACAAATACTAACGAAGTTGCGACAAACCAACTGATAAAAACACTAACAATAAGACGGGAATTAAAGTCCGGTATCGGTAAAACTTTGTGTGGAGTTTGTTTCAAACGATTGTCAATTCAATGCAATGTTATATAGAAATTACCATTAGCATAAAACATGGATTGAAGGGCCTTGCATATACATCCTCGGAGAAATGTACCTGTATTAACAAGGGGGTAAGCCACCAGTGTGCATCGAGGGAAATAGTTGGATTACTTTAAAACTCACCGTTGGTACCTACTTTGATGTATTTCAGTTTCTACTTCTTCGTATTGATATTCATATTCAATCAAATACCAAAAGTTCAAAATATCAAGTAAAAATAAAAAGCGTATTCACACGCATATTATTATTCCTTTCAAATTGTAATACAAGACTAAGAAAAACGAAAATAATAAGAGGAAGAGGTAGAGGTGCATATATAGGAGGTAAAATTAGAAAAGTGGTCCCTTTTGACCAGTTAGGGGTAAAGGTAAAGTCAAATGATAAAGGAAACATCCATCCTTCCAGTTTCATGAGAGTTTTGTTCTAGACAATGGATATAAATTACACCCTGATTTATGTTCATGTTCATGTTCATGCTCATGCTCATTACACGAGCAAACACTGTCCCTGTGTTCACTGTGGGTGATTGATGCTGCCTTGGATTTATCCGATTTGGAGTTGTCCACATTATTATGATTGCTGGATACAGAATTTGATCTTTTGTTTGTGGTATCTGTGCCATTAGGCTTGGTGAATGCTCTCACTTCAAATTCATCGGTGTGGTCGAATCTATGAAATAAATAACGGTCTGTCATGGTAATGGTTTTATATGTGTTTCAGATGATTTCAAATTATTATATTATCATCAATAGTAAACCGAAATCATACCTTTTTTTAAAATGGAAAGAAACAAAGAAAGAAAACCAGCATCATACCGTTTATATATTTATATTTATATATCTTCCATCAGGAGAATCAACTCGTCTCCTTCAAGGGCTCTGGCCAAATCATGTCATCTCATCACCCACTACCCCCTTCTGGCAACTAACCCCCTCTGCCCCTCCCCCACATTAAAAATTCCAGCAAATCATGGGCAAGAAAGCAAGCACGAGAAAAAAAAACTGAAATTTCCCTCGGCGGAACCCGGTCACGTGAAATGGATCATCGGATATCATCAACAGATATATATATAGAATAATGGCTAATGTAAATAAATATGATACAATACAATTAATTAACTAATAATACAAAAAAATAAAATAAAAAAATAAAAATGAATAAAAACATATAGCACTAACTATCACTGTTTCTACTTTTCAATATCATCTGTGTCTTTCTCTCAGAGACTGTATCGTTGAATCTCATCTTCTTACCCAAATCAGTGTCTTCAAACCGGAAGTATGGATCCTTCTTACAGAAATCATTGACTAACAATTCAGCAGCAGTTGGTCTTTCACTTGGATCAACAGCGAAACATTTGTTTAAGAAGTCGAGACTGTTTGGCTCTAAATTCTTTTTCACTTCATCGGGGATAGGTGGTGCACATTTGCTACCTAACTTGAAAATGGCACCGGCAATGGCGAAATCGTGCCATGGTCTCTTACCCGAGAACATCTCAAACACAACACATCCTAATGACCAAATGTCAACTTTTGCATTGTAACCCTTATGTGCAGTGTTATCGATCACTTCAGGTGCCATCCAAAAGATGGTACCTTGAAACGACATGGCCGATTCATTAGAGTAAATATCCTTGGTTTTCTTACTGATTCCAAAGTCAGATATCTTGCATACACCATTTGTCTCAAGTAGTAAATTATCAGCCTTTAAATCTCTGTGTAAAATTCCCTTTGAATGGATGTAACTCAAACCTTCCAACACTTGTTCAGTTAAAAATGACACCAGCTTCTCAGGGAACTTACCATACGTTCGAATCAAATGACCCACAGATCCACCAGACACATATTCTAGGAAAATACTGTATGTGGTATCCTTCATTTCAAATCCAAGATACTGCACAATGTTCACATGATCCAGGTCCTTCAATGAGTCAACTTCTGCCTTGAAAGTGTCAACAATTTCCTTTGTCTCTCTGTTATTGATAAACTTCGAAGAAATTGTCGTTTGCTTAACGGCAATCATATCACCAGTAGTAACATTCAATGCTAAATATACTTTACCAAACGTACCTATACCTATAAGCTCACCCTTAACCCATGCAAACTCCTTGTACTTACCCTGTTGATCTCTCAATCTGTTAACATATTTCGCAGTGCTCACGCCTGGTTTCACTTCAACCACTCTTTGACCCCACATCTTGGTACTCTTTCTTCTCAGCAAACTGTTATTATTACCCATCAACTTTTGTTGCTTTTCAGCCTTTCTCTTAGCCTCTTGAGCGACAATTCTTATACTCTTCATTCTATGGATTCTATCGCCATTTTCATGAGCTCTTAGAATACTCTTAGCACTACTAGAGAATTTGCTGTCACCTTTCCGGACAGTGGAAACACCAGTTGGAGATTCAGCAATCGGTGACACCGGTGGGCTAACAACTTCATTAATGATCAACTTGTCCAAATCAGTATTAGGGAAATACACTTCCAAATGGTCCAAGACAACTTCGGGTGGTGGTCTGATGTCCAGAGAGGAATCTGTAGAGCTGGAAAGGAATGTATCAATACTTTTGAAGGTATCACTCTTACTTCTAGACGATGATGAGATACTAGCTTGAATTGATCTATCAGCACCAGAACTAGTATTCTCTGGGGAAGATTTTGGAACCTTAGCAAATAACCCATCATCTGAATCATCTGATTCAGAGTCACTCTGAGCAGGTCCATCAAACTTAGAGAAATTGACATCATTCTCCTTGAATGGATCAAAACTACTCATTGAAGCCATGGTTCCCTTTCTTTTGATTGATGACTTTCTAGTTATTGATAATAATTTCTTCAAGGACGTTGATCTACTCAAACCTTCAGGTGGCGAATCCATGGGAGGTGGCTTTCTTCCTTTGATAGTACGTGATGCTCTCGTTTCAGTTTCAGATCCTGGTGGTTTAGGGGCACTTCTCAATGCAACTAAGTTAGCACCATCTTGTTTCACGACAAATGGAGATGCCCGACGCTTGTCAAAGTCTATTTCCCGTTTTTCTGGTCTAATCACTCTAAATGTATTGTTATTAGATCCGTTCGATTTCACTGAACCCTTGGTTTCAACACCAGAAGTTGATGTTGTAGTTATTGAGGCAGCTCTAGTAAGTGATGAACTAGTAGTTCTGGTCTTCATCACAGGATGAGAAGACGATATATTTTCATGGGATGATTTTTCAGTAATCGATGGGAAATTTTCCTTAAAATTAAGGTAATCAGTACCTTCCTTAGCCTTCCCAGTTTCAAGTAAATATTGAGGAGTGCTGATAAATCTTTCAAATGAATCCCTGGAATTGACTGAATTCGTGTAAGAAGATCCAGTGATGATAGAGGTAAGTTCAGAACTTGGAGCTTGCATGTCTGTAGCTTTCAGGAAGTAATCATCCTTCTTTTGAAACACCATTAATTTACACATACCACCTAGAAACTTACAATCTCTGATGCCCTCAAATGATGAATCATCCAATGGCTCACCAGGATCGCAACCAAAATCAGTTAATCTGAAAACTGTATCTTTATCTGTTGATAAATTCAAACTGTTGATTAAAAATGTTTTCAATTCAGATAGGGATTTAATATTGGCGACGTTAACTGGGATGAAACTTTGATTGTCAGCCGTAACTAATATGAATATATCTGAATTTGCCTTTTTCATCACTGGTCTGTATTTCTTGTCTAACGTGAAACTAGAATGTCTAGTTTTCTTGTAATCAGTAGGAATAACAGGTTTGCTGGGTGATGTTGAATTAGAAGGTAGAGATGGTACCGTCTTAGCGTTCAGATGCACATTTGATGTGCTATTTGAAGAATGCAAAGTGGATTTGGTGACCACTGGAATAGTAACACCAGTTGGGGATGGTTTCTTACCAACAGGTCCCAGCTTTTCGAATTTGGGAACTATCCTCATACTCGATTTTCTTCTCAATCCTTCATCGAATGATTTCTTTTTCTTCTCATAACTGTTCGAATAATGTTCTCCAAGAAATCCACTCAATCTTTTCTTATCGGTGTCAAATGGTGATTTCTTGGAGCGGCGATTGTCACCGAATGAATTTATTGATGATGGACTCACTGGTGAGTCCTCTTTTTCAAGAGATCTTGGAGCCAGAATTTCAGGACCTTTACTCTTACCAAAAAACTTTGTGAAAATACCTCGTGGAGTATTAGCTTCTGGAATGGATCCTCTGGAACTCGATCTTTCATGCTGCTTTCTATTATACGCTGATGATGGTGTGCTAGCTGAAAAACTGGTATTTGTGGTAGACAATGGCACTGCAGATGAAATAGATGATGAAGTATTTGTGGTATTTGATGTATTAGCAGAGATGGACACAGATGACTCGGATGAATTTGATTTGTGGTGTCTTCTAAAGAAGGCTTGCTTTGAAGCATTATTATTGTTGACATTGGTACCATTTTGAGAGAAAGATACGGACGACCGTTCAATGGAGGAAATAGGTCTTGGTTTCGTAGAAGGTTTACGTTCATATTCTGGAGAAGATCTTTTATTATTTGACGAACTTCTTGCCTCATGTGCCAACACAGGAGCAGAAACAACAGGAACTAACTTTTGACCAAACTCTCCGGCTTCATTGAAATCTACAAAATTAGCTTCACTTACGGTGTCTCTTGATTCTGGTTTGCTGGTAGTTTCACTGAGAGGGTCATCGTCTTCCAGTAAAGTGTCAGCCTCGGGTATGAGAGAATTACTAGATGATTCAGACACTAAGGAAATTGGTGAACTTGGAAAGTCATGAATGGTGGCAGAGCTGGACCGGGTCTTGCCTAAAGTTCTTCTTAACAATTGAATGAATCTTGTAGGAGTAGAGTATTGGTCACTGGTATCAAATGATTGGGAGTATTTCTTTATCTCTTGGTAAGATTGTAATTTTAAAAATTGTTCTTTTTCAATGTTAAGTTTCTCAAATCCTTTGATCCAAGTTTCATTGAAATCATTATTCTTCAACCAGTCTAAGATGTTCTCCAATGTCCAGTTGTCGGGATTTGTTGGTGACCAAGACACAGAGGAATTATTCGAGTGGAAACCTCTACTAATGGTACGTCGTGAACTTAGCTCGACGCCAGATGGGTGTCTATTGTCATCTGTTGACTCTTCAGATTTACTAAGTTGTGATTGTCCAGAATGGGGTGCTGGAGTGGATGCACTTTCAGCTGTAGATGTATGGGATACTTTAACTTGTTGCGCCAATTGTGGTTTCACTTGATGAATCTCAAAAGAGAATTCATCCTTGAACGATGGCAGAGGAATAGGATCCACTTCTGGTAACATCCGTACAATTTCCGGGGAAGAATGTTGCTTTTTCTCCTTCATTGAAGAATCAACAGTGGTGGGGTTATTTATAGTTGACGGCACCGTTTGAATTTGTGGTTGAGACAATGCACCAGAAGTGTCTTGGTGCCCTAAAATTGATGAAAACTTATCAGCAAGATCGTACAATGGTGAGTTGGCAGAGGGTAGGACAACATCAGGTGGTTCTAGAATTGAACTTGAATTATTGGTGTAATGTGATGATTCGTTGTTACTGCTGGGTAACACATATTGATTTTTCATGCGTGCTGGGTCATTATTTGCACTTGTATCGATGTTATCGGTACTTGTCTCTTCATCTGTGAGTTTCACTGGCACTGACGATGTGGAAGAGTCAAATGAAGTGTTTAATGTCAATTTTTGTTTCAGTTGGCTCTTAGACGATTTCGAAGGCAGCCTAGGTTTCCCCTTAGACGAAGAAGACGAGGACGCTTTCCGATTCTTTGATGTTATCGTTGGTTTTGTATTTGATGTTGATGACGGGGAAGATGATGACGATGAGGGTTTGCTTGATTTCCCATTGGAAGGGGATACAACTCTAGGTTTTGTAATTGATGCATAAGGAGAGTCACTTGATGTATTCAACCTTGAATTCAAAGCGGACTTATTTGTTATCTCTGTGGGTATCTCGTCGTAAAGGAATTTTGGTAATTGATCCTTTGGAGAGCTAGTGGGAAGCGTTCTTCCATATCTGTGAACCATTGTGATGGGGGGGGTGAAAAGAAGGGAGTTTTTAGTTAGTGGCGATATTTGAATTAATGATGCCTGTTTTTTTTTTCTTTCCCCTCTTGGTGAATTCAAGATTCCTTAAGTAAATAAGTTTAGTTTAAGCCAAATGGAATATCTAATTCAATGGATAAATTCATCCCTCTGGATTTTGGTGAATTTTTATCACTTCTTGCACAAACTGATCAATGGCATTGGCCTTTGAATTGGACTTTATTTACAAATTTGAAGTTCTTAATTTAGAATATCAAAAAGAGACGGTGTGCGGCGGTGAGGACTTTCTTGTCTTACTTTAACTACAGAGGACACACATTATAATTACAAATCACAATTACAATAAATTAATAGTTTCTAGTTAAAATCATAATTGATCTGAGTATTTTGATCAATATATATATTATATATAAAATATATACAAGAGAGAGAGGGTGGAAAGAGTTAAAGGACAGGGGATGGAATGGAATGGATCATAATCGAACGTAACTAAACTAAGTAAATGAATAATCACTAAAATCCAAAGCTATAAACATAATGAGTTGAGAGTAAACCCCGAACTTAAATCTTTAATTCAAGTTTAGTGATTCTTAATATAGTTAAATCATGTTTCACTTGTGTGTGTTTAGTGTGTCTGTTTCTTCTCTTTGTCACCTCCTTCACATACATTGGCTTCTTGGTCTTTTCCAAAATGACACCCTCCACGGACAACACATCTGGACTGATGGCTGAATCTGAATGGTATGTGTAATTCTTGGAACCAACAGTCTTCACATCAGTCAAGGTCAACACATCTCCTATTTCACCATGTTTCATTCTGAATGGTAAGATAACTTCATCACCTTCAGTGACCAAATAAGGTCTGTTATGGATATTTATAGTGGCATATAGGTTTTGTTCATATTTAAGAGGTAATAAGTTTGGAATGATTGTTTGCTGTGTCGTTGGTTGTTGTTGTTGTTGGTGTTGTATTTGTTCTTGTCTTAACAAAGTTGATGTGGAGAATGAACGGATTGGAAGACTACCAACAGTGGATGGTCTTGCCACACACTGAAGTGATCTCAATAATGGTTGTCTGAACATTGTTGAATGGATGTATCTACACTTAATGAGGTAATAAAAATAGTAAGACTTAACTATATATATATATATATATATTCATTTTTTCTATACAGTTACTTACTTACTTTACATAAATTTTTGTTGTTCAACGTCGTTTTTCTTTCTTCGCTTTCAAAAATTTTCTTTTTTTTTGTTCGCAGGCGAGCGAGCGAGTGAGCGAGGAAGAGGGTAGTGCGAGACTCATGTTCAGTTAGATGTCTTTTGGTTTGGCGTACAACTGTTTCATCACTTTCCGTCTTTGCTTCAACATGTAACTGTACAAGGTGTATGCACCTGGAATGTAAGTGATCAAGCAGATAATCAAGAAGTATTTGTAGATTGGTCCGTACATGTATTCGGC
Source organism: Ambrosiozyma pseudovanderkliftii (assembly GCA_003707895.3). Classification (NCBI taxonomy): domain Eukaryota; kingdom Fungi; phylum Ascomycota; class Pichiomycetes; order Pichiales; family Pichiaceae; genus Ambrosiozyma; species Ambrosiozyma pseudovanderkliftii. The sequence goes on along the minus strand of PPLW03000032.1, from coordinate 132,646 downwards.
CTCTTCTAAACTGAGGTAAATCATGTAACATTCAGAGGAGATGCCCATTGGGTACAAGATGAGAAATGAATTGTATCTGAGCCATTTCAAAATGAATGGAGGGTCCCCCTCAGATAAGATGTTCACAGCGTAGTAGTAGTATCTGATGGTTTCAGTGATGGACCATGCAATTGACAAGGTAAAGTATGAGAAATGAACGTTAGCTGGTGAATATGGTAACGCTTGGAAGATACCAAACACTAGCAACAATCTTGAAGCCACTTGCATGACAGTGGTCAACAGTGGTGATCTAACATTACCCACTGCTGAATTGTACACTTCCACTAGAGCAACACATTGGATCAATGTGATCCATAAAGCTGTCAATGCAAACAATTCTGGTTGCCAGTAAATGGCACCGACGGCAAGAGTATTCAACAACACAAATGACCATAACGCACCAGAGATAATGTTGTAATTGATGATCCACATTGGTGTCTCCTTCTTATCGGAGGAATTCTCAACTGCCTTGACAGGAGTTTCTTCAGGAGTCGATGACATGATAATTGAGAAATTGGGAATTGGGAATTGGGAATTGATAAAAATTTATTTACATATCTATGTCAATTAATGTATATGTTGAACCATTTTCTGGTATCTTTTGGATCTTTTTTTTTCCCTTTTTTTTTATTGTTGGGGGTGAGTGGGTGCGCTATTCGTTTTCGGTAACGCGTTAAAGACCCAAGTTTCCGGTTGTTTTATTAGCAAATGTATATATATATAGGTTCATACAAATTAGTTATATATACAGCGGGCATGTGTCAATTGATGGTATTCTGGATCTGTTTGACAAGGTAATAACAATTCTTCACACTAGTTTGATCGATGATCAACCCCATCTCGTACACTACACCCAATGAATTGCATATATTGATCAACTCATTGATGAAGAAATTCTTCAATAATGCTTCGTCCAATTGTAAAACGGTCTTCAAACAAAACAAGATAGAGTCAAATACTCCATTATCGAATTCAATCTCCTGTCGTTTCAAGGTGTCACCGATGATCAACACCATCTCATTACACATGACCACTAACTGAGTGCTCGATGGGAACGCACAGTCTAATATCAATGCCAATGTCTTTAAAAAATGACCATTGAGAATATTAGAGAAAGTACCCAACAAGAACCCTCTACCTGTTCTGGCATGTACTGTAGTCCACACGGACAGTAATGAAAAGAACTCCATGGGCAGTTGCTTGTTGATGAATGTTAAATCCCTCGATTTCTTCTTTGGTGGCTGCTTGCCCTTATTCTTCAATCTGGCAGACACTCTTGTTAATTTCCCAGTTAATTGTAAATCATTCATTGACTCAGTGGCTGACTTTAACGTATTTGTAAGATAATCATCGTGAATGTGATTGTCAACAACATCTTCATATTGTAAAAATTGTTCATGGATATGGGCAGGTAACAGTTGAGGACCCAACTTCTCGATCTTGTTCTTCCCCAACACAAACGAATCTTCTTTATCTGACAATTCACGGCAACTTAAACTCAAACAACTCAAAATCATCACTCGTAAGTTCATGGAAATGTCTCCCGATATGAAATTGGTGATTAAAAACTTCACAGAGTTTGTAAATGACCCCACAGTGACGGCAATCATCATAGACAACTTCCAGGCTTCGAAATCATCAAAGTTAAAGTCATTGTTCATAGTCAACACACAATCAAGTAATGCATCCACATAGAACTCTAATTCATCGGTTCCCTTCTTCACTCTGATCAATTGGGATCCGATCAAATAGGCAATTTCTCGTTTCTCAAATGCTCTATTGTCGTCCTTCAGTGTACTTTGTAAATACGATAACAGTTCCTTCAAGTACACAGGAGTGGCGACTTTTTTCTTTCTTCCAATGGATGGATCCTCGTCATCATCTGAATCTTCAATATCAGAGTCAATATACGTAGAAACAGCAGTCGGTTTCATCTTCTCCTTAGAGACAAACACCGGTTCAATTTGTCGTTTCTTCAATAATTGTTTGTTGTTAGAGTGGATAATCTGAAATGATTCTTCAAAATTGCCGAAGACAATTACATTCAAATCACCCAACTCCTGTAATAGTCTGTTTGCATTTTCTTGATGACTGGTAATGTCAAACATCGGTTTACCATTGTTTATCTTCACATGCACAGAATCAGCGATTACCATACCTAAAAATCTGCACATTGGTAATGTAGACTCCAATCTATTTGTGATAGCTTCCAAGAATACTTTGTCCCTGGATAACTCTGTTATCTGTTCTATGTTTGAATATCTCACCAATAACAATATATACTTGGTGAGTTCTTGTTGGACTGTTATTGACACTTGAGATTCATATGATCTCAACCCAAACTGTTTCAATGAAAGTTTTATTTGGTTCAAAATTATTGGCTGGTTTTTCTCTGAGGTGTGACACAATTGGATAAATAACTTGCTGACAAACGAATCATTAACCTGTGAACATTGCTTCAATATAGTTTTCCAATCATTAAATTTAAATTGAGCAATGATTCCCATATACCCCTTGATGTTTTTTTCAGTGACCTTACCAACCAAGTATCTTATCAAGGAATTGATGAACATCTTATCTTGAATAAGATTTCCTTGTTCAATCAACATGTTGAGCAATTTGTCATCGTTGAATACAAGATCTAATTTACAACAATCATTGGAAAGAATCTCTAATAGTATTTGAATAACAAGGCTGTCTTTATTTGTGCTATGGGTGAAGTCATTGAACTTTAAATAATCGATTAACTTGGACATTATCACCTTATAATAGTTTTGTGAAATGTCATTCAACTCTTCATCCTTTGTGAGTAAATACATTTCATTAAGAGTGGCTATCAATTTATGTACAATTAACACTTTAATATCCCTGAATTGATTTCTTGATGCATTTGTTATTATATTTGTAAAATCGGAACCGTTGATGACATCCTTCAATACAATGGCATGTACCAAATCTTTACCTGGTTTAGCCTTCAACACCAATTGTGAAACACAAACTCTATTAGTCATCACTTTCACTATTAGTGATTTGATATCTTCATCCAACAACTGATAAACATCAGGAATAATGTTGTTAATCAAAGTTGTTGCGAGCTCTAGTAATTCTAGATCAGTGGCATCTGTAATTCTTTCCGATATCTGTTCCAAAGTGGTGGATAATTCATCTGTAGTAGGTTGAGATTTTAGTATGTTTACCAACGATCTCCAATCATGTTTGATACCACTTGACATAGTAGGATATATTTTGGTTGATGATAATTTACTGTATTACCGGAGTCTTTTACAAATCACTACTATCGTTTGGAAATCTCTGATAAATCTTGCCGATTTAACGTGGAAAAAAATCAACTGAAAAGTGCACTGCCTTAAAGTTGAGATGGATATGAATGGTTTATTGATAGCTTCCACTAACTTAAACCAACTTTAGAAACATTATACCGTATTTACAAATACATTATTTATATTTTCTATTATCTATTATTGAAAAATTAGAAATAACTGATATTTCACTTCAAGCAATCGAATTGTTTCATAATTCAAGTATTAATTAGTACAAAAGAACAAAAGAACAAACCAAGCAAGGTAAACCTGAAGCAAAATAAGAGTTTTCTTTCCTAAATAAGAATTAACAATTTATTAAAAAAGTGGGATGAAGATAAATTAAAAAAGGAGCTAAAAACGAAAGAGATAAAAACAAAAGAGAAACAAAAGGAGAAGCTTCGGAAAAACTATCAGTGGATAGTGTGTAGCACTAGCCACAAGCCTAGTTAAAGGAATACCATAGTAAATATGGTTTCCGGTAATTAACAAAGAGTATAATAAAAGTAAAACCGGAAACTATCATGAAGATGAACGGAAACCAAACAAAGGTGTCACTAAAAAGGAACGTTAATTTACTTTTTGTCTAAAAGAAGTTTCTTTGTCGACTACTACCAATAATACAAAAGAAATTTCACCCTAATATGTGTATAACTCAGCTGTCGACAGCTTATTACTATTTTATGAATTACCCCAAGATTCTTTTGTTTTTATTTCCTTTTGTTTAACTTCATATCATTCATTTCTCCGTACATTTTTTGTTTTGTTTAAGCTTCAATACTATCAGGGAACAAAGTCACGTGTGGGTACAAGAACAATTTGTCTCCTTAACTTTGTATGAATCTTTTATTTTTTTTATAGACTTTGGTTTTAGGTTCTTTATCTTATAATCTTGTTTTGTATTTGAATTATTTGTATTAGTGCGTTCATGTATTGGAGAGAGTAATTGTTCTTAGAAATTCAAGTATTCTATTTAATTTAACAAAACAAAAAATTCAAGAAATTTCCAAAATTTTGAATATACTCTCAAATCAAAAACTTTATTGTAACTTAATTCTAGTTAATGTATCTTATAGAACCATCATTCATCACAAAACTACTTAAAATTGGTGTTGAATAAACAACGACTCCACTAGTTCTTGTACCATTCTATGCTTCCAATGGGTCCGATGAATAAATGACAAATTAAATATGGTTCCTCGCACAATTCCCCCAACAAGGAACTCGGACACAATTTGAACACTCAAATCGTGTAGAAAAAAAATATTTTTGTATTGACGTGTACACTTTTTAAACAATATAATATTCCACAAAAGTATATCATTTGTTCAGTTCTCTCTTCACTAAACATATTTCTTTTATTGTCCAAAGAATTTCAATTTTACCTAATATACATATAAACCATCCACAAAAATGCTATACCTTTTGATATCATTGGTTCTACTACCGTTTGTTAACGCTGATCTATTCCATAACTTCTTCGGAGGACATCATCAAAGACAACAACAGCAACAGCAACAGCAACAACAGTTTGACTACCAAAAGTTACAAACTACATCTGGTTGTGGCAAATATCTTTGTCCAGAGACCTTTGCATGTGTCGATAAACCAATAGATTGCCCATGCCCGTTCCCCGATTCTCAGACAAAGTGTATTTTACCAGGTGAAGAACTTTATGTGTGTATAGCTAAAGTGGAAAAAGACCATTTGAAAGAGAAAGGATTTGAAGGTGAAATAAGAGATTGCAAATGGGTTGAGAAGGCTTACCAAGGGTTAGTGTAGGTCTGGTATCTCATGCTCTGTTTTTTTTTATGCTCTTTATCATGTTCATACTTTAACTAGGTTTACAAAAAGTTTTAATTCCTTTTTGTTATATAGATTTGTTAATATCAATAATGTTTAAATATTTTATTTAGTAAAGAATCATATATAATTATTCTCTTGTTCTAGCAGGAGACCATCGTTTATACATCAGCTCAGTTATTTCGTACAATGAAAGTAAATCCCTAATAGAGTTCAAATCATGTAGTGCTTCCCAAGAGGCATTGAAATCATCATCCTGTGGGGAATCAACATGACACAGGATCAGCTTCTTTCCGACACCTGACACAACCCTATACACCGATGCAAAATGACTCCAATCGTTACCATTCGTTGCTGAGTCATCAATGATGCACACTGCAAATTTAGCATGTTGAAATGATGGACCCTTGGCGTAAAGAATGTAATCCGATGAAAATTTCAAACCAGATCTAGTACACCAACCAAGTGATCTGTAATGACAGTACACTAAAAACTGCACAATAAAAGTATTGTCACTATTCATTGCACCACCAAAAACATGAGCCATTTCTTTGAATAGTTCCACTGGTGGAATATTTGCACCGTCGGTATTGGTAACAGACACACAGTTAATCATTTGCAAGTACAATGCTTCCACAGGCATCAACTCCAAGTACTCTAAATTGATCAGTTCAGAACTATCAATTATTAGTGGCTCATCTTCTAATCTCATAGAAGCAACATCAACTTGCTGATTAGGTAATTGTTGTTCTTGTGGCTGTTGTTTAATTCCCTTATTGGCAGTCAAGTTACGTTTTTCAATTTCTAGTTGTGCTAGCTTTTGCGAATCATTAATTAACTTATACTCTTTTTCCAGGTCATTCAATCTTTTCCGTTCAGTTTTAAATTCATCACGTCGTTGTCGTCTTTGCTTCACTACATCTTCGTTTAAGTCGGTATTATCGTTTACATCATCTAGTTGTAATCGTTGTTTCGTTCTAGTTAACCAAGTAGGGTCAGATCTGGACAAGCTTCCCTTACCGAAAAACCCCGAACTCCAAATCCATTGCATGCCACCCAGATCAGTGACTTTAAATGTAACAGTATCAGGGTCGTAGACCACCGTCACTTTGGGTTGTTGCTGTGTAGTGATATGGTACAACTGTTGCACCAAAGAGAAAGCCACATACAACCATGATACAGGGTTTATTAGAGTCAATTCAGGTAATTGAATAATCTCTATCGGCAATGGTTTGAATGCCTTGCCAGAAGAAGTTTTACCCTTTCGTCTCATAGTTTAGTTTTGGTTCTTGAAAAAACAAAAAAAACACAAAATTGGAAAATGAACTTGTTAGTAAATACTGAAATTAAGGATTCGTCAAAGTATAATAAGTACACCTAAAGTCCATTTTAAGGTTTCCAATTCCCAGATTTTAACTAATTATGTCAGATACCGTTGTAGTCTTGAGAAATCGTTGTGCTTACATATATAAATTCAAGCATCAAATGATTGTTTATCATCAGGATAAAGAGATAGAAGAAAGGAAAATTGGTTTTTAAGAATGGATATTTGTACAAAAAAACATGGAAGTTATAACATACCATTTAAATTTATTGGCTCATTTCACAGTATATTTCAATACCATACTAATGATTTAGTATCATAGAGGATTAATTTGGTGGTTTAATTACCAAAACACAAGAAAAGACATGAACAGCTAGTTTAGTTTAATTTGAGCCTTCTTTTTAAAGAGGCCAATTTGAAGAAAAATTTTCGTTTATTTAAAAAAAAATTGTGTGTGAGAAAACCACTTTTCCCACAGTCAGGGTTACCTTACCTTTCACCGTAGATAAATTTAAGATTAGGTTTTACCTTTGGTTATGGATTCGGTTCACCTTGTTAACCTTGGGGATAACCATAGCACAACACAGAACTATTTTCACTGCTGATTTATTTTGGGGTCTTGAAACAACCGTAGAAACTACATGATTTAAATCGATTAAAGGATAAAACTCTCCATGGGTAAAGCATGGACAGAGTGGTCAACGTTATCTTTCTTTTCTTCACCTATCTATTGGTATGAGTAACGACCAAAAGATATACATAGAGAAAAAAAAAAGAAATCCATAAGAGTTATAACTACAAATCACACATCATAACTAAATTGTGATAACACAACAACAAAACTCTAGTTATGAGAAGTAACTTGTCAGACAGCCATTTGCACCCACCCCAACGTATCACCTTCAAAGAAGGCACATACAAGAAGAGGTAAAGATCATCGCTCCTTTACCACAAGACAGAATAATCTCAAAATGATATTAAATGACCTAAAGTTGAAAGGCTAAAACAAAGAGGGTTAAAATAGATGACCAGATCACAAAGGATCGTGGAACAAGCTAATGAAATTTCTCACTTTAAAGGGACTGCAAAGGTATCTTAACTCATCAACCAAGTTGGATTCAGTGGCTCTTTTGAAGAGTCAAAGAAGGACGTGACCTATAGAAATGATCCTATGAAGTACGTCGACAAAGAAAGGAGAAAACTCTAAAATGAACAAGAAGAAAGTAGTAATGGTTAACTGAAAAAAAAAGAATGGATTCTCTGGTGTCTTTTATACCTCCTTCTCAAAACATTCCAGGCTGTGTAATGATTACGTAATCATGAAAGGGTAATTTTGCGGGTTTCCTGTTCCTTATACAGTGAGTGGATACTACATAAACCAGTAGGTTAGTTGTTGTAGATGTAGTAAATATATAAGTAAGTAGTTGACGGAGGGAGATAGAGAAAAAGAGATGAATAATAACGGAAATAACAATGAGAAGAACAGAAAGTAAAAGACAAAATCTAAGAATTACCAGTATTTTATGAAACTCATAGACCTTTTAAGAATTCAACAGCCTTAGAAATGGCTCTTTCTTGAGCTCCATCTGTGGAGCCTAAACCCAAATTATGAACACCACCAGGGACCACTTCACTCAATGGAGACCAGTAGTTTGGGTCGGTGGCCTTTTGGAAACTCGCAAACACTTTTTGCTTGTCCACTGATTCAGGAACAAATTCATCTGCTCCACTGTACAACACCAACAATGGTTTATTGACTTTACCAAATGTCTGTGCCAGTTCTTCCTCTGTCAAATCAGCAGAGAAGAAATCATCATCACCACCATGTTTAGCCAATGAATACCATCTGTAAGCGTTGATTGGTGCATCGAAGAATCCTTCAGTGTATTCTGAAGGTAACAATTCATTTTGCTTACCTTCATCGATTAACTTCTTAGCATAATTGATAGACCGTTCAATGGCTTCTGGGCTGGCTCCTAGTGTCATGGCGTCTCTGTCAGACACTGGTGCTTGTAACACACCGAATTGAATACCATCGTTATCATCGGACTTATGGTCGAACTTTGTCAAGTAATGGATAGTGTTTTGTGTTCCCGTGGAATGGCCAAACAGTCCAATGATTTTCCGGGATCCCCCTTCTTCAGATCGTAAGTATTTGACTAACTGGGATATCTCACTTGAGTCTCTTTGTAACGAACCAGTACCCCAACCAATGTACGAACTAGTCAATAAGATTTGCACCACTGACCAACCGACCTTACTCAATTCATTGGCTAATGCTGGAACGTAAGGCACAGTCAAATATCCATCACCCAACCCACCGATGAAAATAACAACTTTATCTGAATGTAATGAACCGTATTCGAACGCCGTTAGTCTTGGTGCATATTCGATTAACTCACCGGAGATTGGTTTGAAAAATGTACGTTGATCAGTAATCATGTTGGCAATTGGTATTTATTCAATGGTACACAGTTATCTTTGATACAAGTACAAATATAGTATGAATATAAACAACAACGAAACGGGTAGGAAAACAAGTATATGTTAACTTAACTTAATAATATAAGACAAACACAAACAGTGTGGTTATCACCGTTCAATCTGAAAGATAATAAAAAATAGATAAGCCACACAATCTGGGAACGCTCATTAGTGTTAGTGGGACTACATTGATGAGAGGAACACCTACTTGTATTATCCATTGTACTGAATCACTCTACAGTAATACCACATTTTTTTTTTCAATTGTTAATCTATAACATTTAACATCAATCATTAATACAATCTATATACAAAAAAGAAAACGTGGGAATAAAAGGGAAGGGAAGGGAGGGGAAAGGGAGAGAGGAATCATTGAGAACCAGTAGATCTAGCCTTTGCAACTTCATAAGCCCTCTTTTCAAATGCCTTAGTCATCACACTTGCAACGTGTTTGGCAAACAGTGAACTAACTTTATTGTACAAATCACTTTTAAATTCATATTTCAAATTGAGAACAGCCTTACAGTGGGTATCATTGACCTTTTCAATGATCCATTCTGTCTCTAAAAATCTAAACAACGAATGGGAAATTGATTTAGCCACCACTAGATTAGGCTTCTCACAGTCTAAATCACAAGTAAATTCTTCATCAAACTGTTTGAATCCGACTCGTAACCCAGCCACTGATGGTTCATTGTTGGCATCTCTTTTCTTGACAAATGAATCTGTACAGTATGGAATGAATTCATGATACTTGTCAACAGATGAGATTAATTCGTATATCAGTGACTGTGGATGCATAAACTTCTTATGAACCACGTATGATTGTTCAGATGCCGATGATGATTTGTCAAGACCAGAGATACCAAAGAAAGACCGTCTTTGACAAGACGACAATTGACCATTCAATCTGATGATGTTGATGTTGATGTTGATGTTCTTGCAATCTGGAATCATCCATCTTGATACCTGTGCCACTGATTGCCTAGACCTGATATAGAACATATATCGAATATTTTTGAACCTTGACTGGCAGATATTGCAACGTCTTCGTTAATTTATCGTAAACGAACAAAAGACACACCACCCATCTGTTTACCCAACGAAATCCCATCCATTTTGTCTCTTTTGTTGTCTCTTTCAATGGTAAACGCGCACTTGTCGGCTTTCTCGACCTCACTCAAATTTCTTTTTTCGTTCAAAATGGCTTCATCAAAAAATTTCTGATCTTAAATTAAAGGAAGACCCTTTCTTGCAATTGGTGTTTGAGTACACTTGTGTTAATATTTATTTACTTATATAGGAGAATTATTGAAACCCCAACAAGTGGTCAATTATGTCAATCACAAATCCCTTTGTTCCAATCATCACTGCTTTGAGTGATAATTCTGGATTGGACATTGCATCATGTAAGACATTGTTATGTTTGTTTTTATCCTTCCCTATCAGTGCAATCTTTAAAAGATTACCCGACACAAATATCAGATTGAAGAACCATTTTATCATCACTATCAGTGCCATTTACATTTTCTTGATTTTAGAACTTACCAGTGGTTTTTTCGTTCTTTTAGCCAACTCCTTGTTCACATACTTTTTGACCAAATACTACCATTCTAAGTTGATGCCATGGGCTAATCTCATCTTGTTGATGTTGTTCCTCTGTGCCAACCATTTACAAGCTCAATTCTTTGTCAATGAAGTGGATTTCACTAAGATTGACATCACAGGTACGCAAATGGTGTTGGTGATGAAACTGAGTTCATTTGGTTGGTCATACAGTGATGGGCTTTTGTACAAGAAGAACCCTGAAAAATTCAACAAGGAATTAAACACCTATCAAAAGTCAAGAGCAATCTTGACCCATCCATCTCTGTTACCATATCTAGGTTACTGCTTCTTCTATGCGTCTATTGTGACTGGCCCATCATTCGATTACGTTGATTATGAAAAGTTTATCTTGACCGAAGCATTCGATGATGTGCCTGATTCCAAGAAACCAGGAAGAAGAAGAAAGAGAAAGATTCCAAAGAGTGGTAGAATCGCATTTGCTAAAGTTGTTCAAGGTTTGATTGCTGCTGCCTTGTTTATGGTTGGTGGTGCTTATATTAATCTAGACTTCACCCATACTGCTAGATACTCTGCATTACCATTGATTCAAAAAATCGCATTCTTGTACGTTTTAGGTATATTCCATAGACTCAAATACTACACCGCTTGGTTGATCAGTGAAGCTGGTTGTATTGTCGCTGGGTTAGGTTACAACGGTTACGACCCAAAGACAGGGAAGATGTATTGGAACAGAGTGCAAAACATTGACCCTATCGCTTTCGAATTGGGACAAAACGTTCATGATTGTTTAGAAGCATGGAACATGAATACTAATAAATGGTTGAAGAATTGTGTGTACTTAAGAACAAGTTCCAGGGATTCAAAGACTGGTCAATTGAAAACTGGTACAATTCCAACTCTTGTCACATTTTTGACTTCTGCCTTTTGGCATGGTACTATGCCAGGGTATTATTTAACGTTTTTCATTGGTGCGTTCATGCAAACCGTCGGTAAACTCTACAGAAGAAACTTCAGACCTATCTTTGCCACTAAGGATAACTCTAATGTGTCCAAGTTGAAACCATTGTATGATGTGTTTTGTTGGGTGCTCACTCAGTTTGCCTTTGGTACCATTGCGCAACCATTTATGATTTTAGAGTTCACACCTTCAATCGCTCTTTGGAAATCCACTTATTTCTGGGTTCACATTGGTTGTTTGTTGTCGATACTTTTGTTTGATGGTCCATATGGTAAGAAAGTGTCTGCATTCTTGAAGCAATTCCATTTACAACCAATTGCAACAAAGCCAGTGGAGAGCTTGTCACAACAAGATAAGTTGTCCTTGTTGAAGGAACATTTAGACTCTACTACAGAATTATTGAACAATGATGTGATGTTACCTGATTTCGATAACCAATCTGAAATATCAGAGAACTTTGTTGGTGATCCATCTGAGTTAGCTACTAAGTACAATGAATTCAAGGCCGAATTCGATGAATGGTACAACGAAAGTACAAAGGGCAAGGATGCTATTATAGACGATAAGGAATTACAAGCTATGAAAAACGTGCTTGCAGAATTTGAAACAGACATTAAGAATTATATTAATAAACGTAGTGAAGCTAACGCAACCAAAAAGACAGAGTGAAATAAAATCTATCTATAATGATGTGTAACGAATCAAATATAACATGACCCTTGTGTATATATAAAGTTATAATTTAGAATGCAAATGCAAATGACCGTTTTTTGTTCTTTTGTTCAGTAGACAGGTTACCTAATCCATATCTTCATCTGAATCATCAAACAAATCTAGTTCGGCCATAACAGAAGCATGATCCTTCTTCTCAGCTTGCTTTGGAATTGGTAATTCACCAACATCAGATCTTCTTCTCTCGGGTATAAACTCATCTTCATCCTCCTCATCATCTTCATCCTTAGAACCTGTCTTTTCTGGCTTATTATCTTCCAATGTCTTCTTGTCTGTAGATTCTTTCTCTTCTGGACCATTTTCATTGACAATGATCTTTTCAGGCATCATGGAAGCCATAGCCAACACACCTTTTCTCATATTGTCATCACCAGGCCAAATGAAATTGTTTGGTAATAAGAAACCATCAAATGTTCTTGGGATCTTGGAGAATTTGGACAATTTCATCGCATATGTTAATAGTTCCTTTGTAGCTTGCAAGTTTGGTTCCAATGGTTTTGGTTCTTCGTTGGCCTTTAATTGCTCTGATAATTTGATCTCTTCGTCTATAGGCAACTTCGGAAGTTCATTCAAATCAGTACGACATTCTTTTAAAGTGATCAAAATATGTTTCAATGTGTCATTCAATTGTGCGTTTTCCACAGTTTGTTTCAACATTTGATTAGTCTTCAAATCATGGAGAATCTCCAACTGATTCACTTCTTTATTTATGTTGTCGACGGTATTGACAAGTTTAGAAGCGATCGTCACATCTGGTTCATAATGCTGTATCGATGTAGTTAAATTATGTAATTCAGTTTCAAACTTCAAGATCTCCTTGTATATGAACGTATCTTCATTGTTATAGGTCTTTGCGTAACTTCCATTTGGCGCACTGGTTATGCCAGGTTGTATCGTCCCCACAGGCGTGGCAAAATTTGATGTTGAAGTTGTCATGGGATTACCATGTGATAGTGGTCTTGGTGTTGTCATTGTTGATTTATGTATCTGATAACCTAATGACGAGTTAATCTAACAGCTTACAGGTGGGCACTATTATGTTATTGGTTGTTGTGAAATACATGTACGGCAATTGAGCACCTTTTGAACAGAAACTGAAATCAGGGAACTGGTGTACGGGTGTATACAGTTAAGTAAACAAATCCGATTCCTGGTAACGCCTGCATCAATTTCGTTTAAACGATACGAATGTATTCGTATTTGTTGGAATCAGATACCGATTTCCGATTTCCCTTTAATTGTATACCTTAAAACGTTTACTCCATTAGAAGACCATAATTACAAGGGATTCATTTGTGAACTATTATAATGTCTGACAATTTATTTGGCTCATCGACGGTGAACAGTGGGTTGTTTGATGCAGAGGAAGACCCATGGGCTGTACCTCAACAAAACAGCCGGTCTACCAACTCAAATAGCATGGTGTCATCTGGGATTCTTCCAGAAAATAATTGGAGTAGTTACAGCTCTCCCGAAATGCTTGGTAGTCAATTTGGTGGGTTAAATATTCTAGGTGAAAACAAAACCCCAGATAACAGAGACGGCAGAGATGGTAACTTAAATGAAACACAAACATCTCCTTTACCTGACCCATTGTTAAACGGTGAGCCCTCAAATACAGTGATAGATTCTCATCATGTTACAGATAATATTGAAGAACCAGATGATGACTATGATGAAGATGAGGACGAAGAGGAAGAAGAGGATGAAATTAGACCCGCTGAGACTTCAATATGGACCGATGAAATGGTGTCCAAGTTTAATCCATTAAGCTATCACAACAGTGACGATAAGATCATTGTGAGAGTGAAGGAAATTCCCGAGAAGGAAGGATTAGTATTCAAACATATTAATTATTTAATCACACATAATATCAAGTTCCCATCTGAATATTATTCTGATAACAATAAACAACAAAATGGTGAGACTAAAATCATAAGGAGATACAGTGATTTTGATTGGTTGTTAGAGGTACTTTTGAAGAAATATGCATTCCGTTTACTCCCTGAACTTCCACCAAAGAAGTTTGCCAGTATGTACTATTAAAACCCAATTCGTTTTTTTTTAAAAAAAATTCTTGAACACTTTTCATACTAACTTTGCCAAATTTATCAGTAGCATCAACAAACGATCCTCTATTTTTACAAAAGAGAAGAAGAGGACTTCAAAGGTTTTTATTTCAATTGGTGAAGCATCCTATATTGTCGAAGGAAAACATGGTTATCATGTTTTTAACTGTGCCAAACGATTTCTCTAATTGGAAGAAGTTTGCCAATATAGAGATCACAGATGAATTCGATGGTGTTCGTATCAATGTTCCCAGAAGATTTAGCATTAATGTTGATCAAGCATTACGTGGGTTGCGTGACAATGATTCTGATTTAGAACACGATACACAACAACATGAATCCACTCAAAATGTTAGAAACGAAACGGTTATCAACACCATAACACAGATTTGGAATGAAAGTCCTGTCAATTATAAAAACTTTGAGTATATGGAGAATATCAACACTTTGAATAACAGTTTGACAAAGTTTGCTGATTCATGGAATAAGATCTCCTTCCTCATTGAGAGAATAGAAAGAAGGGAGGAAGCTCTAGCCATGGATAGCCATAGATTGGCAGTGTGCCTTGATCAATTTGTTAATATCAACAGTAATGTTTATGGATTAGACAATCTGGTGGAGAATAGAAAGAGACAAGCCGATGAAGAGGGTCAAAATCTTTCCATTATCAACACCATTGTGAAACAAGTGATTAAATACTTTTCCCAAGGAAAGCAACTGAAACAAGATGAAATGAACATAATTAACTCTGATATATTGGAGAATTTGAAGAAGTTTCAGGACTATTACACATCACTTCACTTTTTGATTGAAAGGGTCAACAATTACAAGATCATTTCTGAAAAGCAAATCCACACATATCTAACAAAGGCCACAAGAGCCAATGAAAGATTATTTGAGATCAAGGGTAAATCAGATACTAAGGGTTCCGAGGTTGATAAGCTTGTCACTGTTTTAACTCAATCTGTGGAGGAGCTGAATGCATTGATCACAAAAATCATCTTAGTGAAGGCTGCATTCTTGAATGAGTTCAAGCTTTTCCAGAAGACAAAGTACATTGTGTCAGAGATTTTACAAGATTGGTTTACTGAACGTGTTAAATATGTAGATTTGAACCAAAGTGCACTTCAAAGAGTGTTTAATGAACTTCAGGATATGCCATTAAAGCTGTGAAGTTTTTCATACATTGTCATCTTCATTTTCTATAATAATAAAATAATACAAAATTTCTAATTTCTATTATGACCTAGTAATATACAAGTGAGTAAATTAGTTAAACATTAAATTAATTAATTATGCAATTTTCTTGGATGCATTGGTGAAACCGATACCCTTGACTGTGGCGATCATGTATTTATCGTCTTCATCATCGTCTTGGAAGTAAAACTCTGTGCCAAAAACCTCCTTTATATCCCTCAGAAGTAACACCAATTTATCATCGATTTGTTCACGACTGACAATTAATCTACCTATGTCTTCCTTTCCGATGACCATATACACGAACGCAAGGTCAAGTTGATTTCTTCCTACACAACCGCTCTTTGATATTTGTTCTAACAAGTTGTATGCGACTCTTTCACCAACGTCTTCTGGTGTTTCACCACCGATACCAATATCATCCACAACGTACCTGAATGGTATCTTCTTGGATTCCGTGAACAAAGTCAAACCAAAACCTGGAGACTTACCTGAATTTTCACCTCTCCACACATCTGTTGTAATGTTAACTTCACAACCTGTGTTCTTCAAAACAGATCTGGATGCATCGACTAATCTGTTAACCACTGATGGCGAGACTCTTGTACAGTAAGCAATACCTCTAATTGCTGATATCTTTTGAATGTCTAATACATGCATTGTCACAGGTTGTGGTATCAAGGAATTCACTATTAAATGAACTTCACCACCACCAAGAGGAGGTGATCCACGTTTTAATATATGCATCTCAACGTCTCTCACACCAAATTTCTCCATCACAGGCAACAACCCCCATTTAATGTATTCTAATCCAGGATCAGTTTTGGATGCTGTCAAACCTCTGAATATAATTGAGAATTTCTTCTTTGAAAATGGAGCTAAGTACAGCATTGGTTCAATGAAGTAGCCACAAGGTTTACTGCTTTGACAAGTATGCGTGAAATTTCCTCCAATGATTAAACCTGGCTTATAAATAATAGTGGTACCAGTCATCGATATCTCAATAACTGAACCATTGGTAACATTGTCTAATAATCTTAGAAAATCCTTCTCATATTCCCTGATACCTGGGTTCATATCATTCGATCTTATCTTATCTATTCTGATAGGTTTACCACTCAAAGTGGACAATATCAATCTATGTCTGAAGTTCTCATGACCCTGGAAGGTGATCATCTTTGATTTTTTAGCAGATGACATATTGAATGGAATCAAATTGGCTCTAATCCCCTACTGGTTTACTAAAGGTATTGTTGTTAGTGTTTGAAATGCCAGAAAGTAGTAAGCAAGTAAGTCCTTTAACATGAAAAAAAAAATTAAAAAAAAAATATTTTTCTCCATTGAGTCGATGGAACGTCGATCGACGTGAACCGTTTTTTTTTTCGCACTTGGAGTCACCCGGCTTTTGTGGTTTGTGGTTTGTGGTGAAAAGACGGCGAAGAAACAAATAAACAGGAACCATTCTTAGGTAGGTGTTAACAAAGACAAACCACCGGTTAATCTGTATACAAACACCATACATTCCTTCAATTCCAAGTGGACAATTACTGATCAGGTGAATTTATCAATGTCCGGTCAAGATCCTACGAAACGGCTACTGTCGGATGAGGATTTAGCTGAACTGTTCAGCAATAATGATACAAAGAAACTTAAACTGGACGATGCAATGAGTAAATCTGCATCGCCATTAGTGGATTTGAATACACCTACATTGGCTACTCCAAGTGATATTGCAATTGCTTCACCAGCGGACAATCAGGCTGCTACTCCGAGTTTCACTGTGGAGGACATATTATCCACTGATAGTTATTTTGGAAACATTTCACTACCTTCAGCCAGTAATGATAATACTACAACAGTACCAGCGGCAATTGATACTACAACTAATACCGCTGAAAGCAAACCATCCGCACAGACGAAAGCGCATCCACTGACGCAAGAAACCAGTGTATCTGCTGCATCCAATACTAGCTCCAATGGTAAATCAAGTACTCCACCAATTGCGGTTCCAGTAAAGGAAAAGGAAAAGGAACAGGAAAAGGAAAAGAAAAAGGAAACAGAAACAGAAGCCACAAAACAATCAAAGGGAACAATGGCACAACCACAACTACAAGCTTCTGCGGATAATAGCAAAACAAGTACAGCCAATAAAGACAATAATGACACTGCAAATACTGATAAATCACAGGTGAAGTCATCTAGCAACAAGAAAGATTCTAAGAAGTCAACCAAATCCACAGGTGGTAAACCAGACAAGCAAAATCAACAGAACCCAGAGGAATTGGCTGACGCAGTGGCTGCTGCTGGTGTGAATATCCGAGCAGAAGAAGAGGCTATGATTAGTGGTTTGTCTGTGTCCAAGAAACAATTGGAAGGTAACAACTTTTTGAAACCACAACAATTGGCATGGTTTATGAACAAGACAATTGAAGAACAGGGATTAAAGATGATGGATATGGATCCAGAATTGATGAATTTAATGTCATCTGCCTGTGAGAATTATATGTCTAGCATTGTTACTGATACGATAATCATGTCTAAACACAGGCGTGTGCCTTTAAAGACAAAGCAAAAGCATTCTGTCGGTAGTTCCAAATCTAACATCTCAATAGCATTGAAAGACATTGCAGTGAAACAAAAGGAACGTGAAGAGAAGAGAGTCAGAAGAAGAATTTACCTTGGATTAGAAGAGGAGAAGAAAGAGGAAGAATTTGCTGAGGAGCATAAACAAACAAATGTCACTGCCTCATTAATGATGGGTGGCTCCAAGAAGAAGAAATATTCATGGATGCAATCCTCATCGTCTAGAAGTAGTACCATCAACTCCAGAGGTGATAATGGTATCAGATTCAGAGAGGCTAGAGAAGAACCAGGTATTGTACTGAGAGATTTGCTGGCTGCTATTGAACATAGGAGAATCGGAGCACAGAATACTATTGTGAAGGGTTACTCCAAAATGAGAGATTGATTACCTCATTGAAATTTTATGTATTATTAGAAAGGTGTGAGTTATTTTGGTTGATAATAACTCTAAATCTGTTTTTATTACATTGTATATTATTGTCATTAACGAAGAAAAAAAATAAGAAAATATCTATATATTATTAATATTATTTCCATATATAAAGGATTAAAAGTAAGGCAAAAATGTATTACATTATGGGTAAGTAAAATCAAATTTTACTTCTCTTCACCGGGACTATCCCTAATAAATTAGATGATATTGGTTTCCTTTTAATAGAAATCTCGGTATCAGAATGGCTGTCGTCATCATCACTAGAGGACGAGTAACCACTTACTAATCCAGGGGTTGAAGATGTTCCATTAACTGGGGATAATTTAGGTTTCTCAGTTGAGATGTTATTGATAATATGTTTAGAGATGGTAATTTCTGTCACAGGTGACACAGTTTTGCTTGTTTCGTTTGCCTTTCTGAATTGTTTGAATGCATTCACAGCTTCTTCTTGATCTTCGGCATCAATCTTTGCCTCCAAATTTGCTCTATCTTGAACCTTCTCCTTCAAACTCTCATTCTTTCGACTTTTATTTTGTAAATCTTCCAGTTCATCTATGATTTCCTGCTCTCTTTGTTGTTGTTTTAATCGTTTCTCCAATTGTTCAATTCCCGTCTCCTTGTCCTTTTCTAATTTCTTACCCTCTTTGTCCAATTTGTCCATTAAATCATCTTCTTCAATTCTAGCTAACATTTCCTCAAATGTTTCTGTCTTTGCCCGTTTAGTAGTGAGAGCGGCACTTGGTGTAGACCTCTCGTAGTTTCTCTTACATCCAGAGACACATTCAAAATCATGGTTTTTAGGATCAGTTCTGAAAATCAATTCATGATTACATTTGGGACATCTGAAATGAAACTTAAAGATTCTAGTCCCTAAATACTCTTCATCCGTTTTCTCCTTTCTTGCATTGAACTTCTTCAACTTGGCGATGAATTCATTACAATTGAGACATTTCATAGAGAATGGTGTGTTTAATCTAACTGTGGGCCATGATGCCGGCCCAGTCTTTTTAGTTTTCTTCACCCGTTTTATCTTCGATGGATCAAAATCCGGTGGATAATATTTGTTGATTGCTTTTCTCTCAGACATTGAATCAGTTTTTGGTTGATACAATAATTTAGACAAACTGGATGTAATCTGGGAGTAAACACACTTTATTATATCAATCTATATCTATCTATCTGAGTAAAGAAAATAAAATTTACAATTATCTGCCATTAAACCATCGCGTGCCAATAAACACGTCTTGGAACGCGAAGAATGAACAAAAACAGGATCAAAACAAAGGACATGTTTAAAACGAAAAGAAACTGAAAGAACAAAGGGAAAAGTAAACAAACAGTGTTGAACCTACTTTGCGTTGTTATTTTATTGAATACCAATATATAAGTTAATAGGACACAACAAACAACAAATCAAAATGTCAACACAGTTCAACTTGTCGTCGGCTATTGATAATTTCCCACAGAATTTTGGAAACTTTGATTTAGAGACTGACAACCCCAAACATACACTAGAAGATGTCACATCAGCATTAATCCAACCAGACGCTATTCAAGATGAAGATGTTTTTGATCAACTGGTGAATTTAGTTCATTGTTATCCAAATTTGGATCCAAGGGTGAGATATCAACTTGGTTATTTAGTATCATCTGCATTAAGATCGTACATAGACCAAAGATTAAAACCGGATTTGAGCGATGGCGGCAATGGTAATGATCAAGTGCATAAACATGTGCTTGAACTCTATGGTTATCTGTTATATGTATTGATGTTCTCCATAAGTAAAGAACCTGAGCCAAAGAGATTTGATTCTAAGACAGGTCGTGGTACCAATGATGAAAGAGAACGGGTCAAGAACCAATTCAAAAAATCCATTGCATTGTCACTAGATTTCTTTCTAACTATAAGGGATTTATTTACAGTTCCTTTGTCAATGATATTCAAAACAACCCCTGAAAGAAACAAGTTCATTGGATCATCTATACTTAATCCGATCAATGCTCTCTTTGAAAGTCCAGAAAGAATGAAGGATGATTTGTTTAGAAGAGACGCCATGGATGTCATTTGTATGTCTGTCAAACACCACAATCAAATCAATCAAGTTGAAAAGACAATATCACAGAATTTTACATATTTCCCACATTTGAGTTCTTATATGGCAGAGTTGTTATACATATTATACGAAAGATACGATTCATATCAACTTGCGGATAATGTGCTTAAAGAATTGAGCACGAGGACATTTAATGAAAATGATACCACTGGTCCTAAATCTGTCAATGTGTTCTTAGTCAAGTTAGCAGAGTTGGCTCCACGCTTGGTGATGAGACAAATCACTCTTATAGCTCAACTTTTAGATAACAACTCAGTCACGCTTAGATGTGGTGTTATTGAAGCGATGTCATTCATCATAATTGATTTGACTAAAACTGAAGAAGATTATCTTGAACATGATAAACAAGTTGATCGGTTCTTGGAACTTTTACAAGAAAGAGTGTTGGATACAAGTCCTTATGTGAGAACTAGATCCTTCCAAGGTTTAAGGAAATTGTTAGAAACTTCTAGAATCAGATTCACTGATAAAAGACTATATTGGACCAAGTTATCAGTTAGACATCTAGAGGATAAGTCATATTTGGTGAGAAAATCTGCTCTTAAACTATTACAAACACTGATACTTGCTCACCCATATGATGCGATAGGTGATGGTAGATTGTCATTAAGTGTATGGCAGGGAAGATTAGATGAAGCCACTGAAGAATTGAAGACAGTTGCCCCAGAACTATTTGAAGATGATGTTAATGAGGGTAATTCGGAAGATACCGCTACAAACGATAAAAACACGGATCCGGATGAATCGAATGTTGTCGATGAAGATCAAGAGAAAGGTGAAGACGAAGATGTTGAAATGGAAGATCAATCGAACACAGAGCCCGATAAAACCAAGGATACTACTAAAGTGAAGAAGGAACCAACTGATAGTGTTGATGACGCTGTTCAAGAACAAGATAATGTTGAAAAACGTGCAGAGGCTGCATTGAAACACCAATACTGTAAGGATTGTGTGCGGTTTATTCAACTGATTCATAAGGCTGCGAGTAAATGCTGTGAATTACTTTACTCAAAGACCAAATCAGAAGTTATCGAGGTTATGGATTTCTTTGTGTTGATTGACTCATTTGGTATTGAAAATTCATCCATTGGTATCAGAAGAATGTTACATTTGGTTTGGATGAAGGGTAGTAATGAAGATGGAAATGATGTTGTTGATAAGTTGATCTCATCTTACTCTAGATTGTACTTTGATCCTCCATCAGCTGCTAATGAATATCAAGTTGCCAACTACGTTGCATCCAATTTGATCAAGTTGACGTTCAATTCGTCCATGGCTGACTTGGCATCTTTGGAGAAGTTGTTGGGTGAGCTTTACATCAATGGATCTATTGATGGTATCACTGTTGATATGTTGTGGAGATTCTTCACTCATGAATCAACAACAAAGCAGCAACGGAGGGGTGCCATTATAGTTCTAGGTATGCTTGCATTAGTGGACAACACTATTTCTGCCAAGGGGCTCTCATCTATCTTATCTATAGGATTAGACACCAAGACTCGGGACTGGACTTTGGTGGCATATTCATGTGTTGCATTAAAGAGAATAGTTCCAGCAAAGACGACTAGTGTGTTCCAAGTGCCTAAAGAGGAGGAAGCTATGGAGAAACTGAGAGAGATTTTCTTGAGTTTTACTCCCGATGGTGAATGGTTCAATGCTGCGGAGGAGGCCTTGAACACGGTATACTCCATATCTGCTCGTCCTGATAAATTCTGTACCGAGATGTTGAAGGAAAAGGCTATGAATGTATTCACGGATTCAGATAGTAACATGTATGAGGACAAAGTTGTGTTATTGTCTCAGTTGTTATTCCTCATCGGCCACATTGGGTTAAAAACAATTGTTCATTTAGAGAAATGTGAAGCTGAATTTAAGAAGAAGAAAATCGCCGCTGAGAATAAAAAGAACGAAGCTGACAATGAATTGGATATGATTGGCGGTACCAATGAAGACGATTTTGCAGATGCAGTGAATTTGATCAAGGAGAAGGAGTTACTGTACAGTGAGAATGGATTATTGGCTAAATTTGTTCCTATGGTGAAGGAGATTGTCACAAACCAAGCTGAATACTCTGACACACGGTTACAAAGGCAAGCAGTGTTGTGTATGGCTAAGCTGATGTGTATTTCACCCACATTTTGTGAGGAGAACTTGCCGATGTATTTGAAGTTGATGATCGAGTCCAAGGATCCTATTGTGAGAAGTAACTCTGTGTTGGCTATGGGTGACATGGCTGTGTGTTTCAACCATGTCATTGACTCTAAGAAGGATTTCTTGTATGGTCGGTTGCAAGATGAAGATTTAACTGTGCAAAGAACGTGTTTGATGACGGTGACGTTTTTGATTTTAGCTGGTCAAGTGAAGGTCAAGGGGCAATTAGCGCAGATGGCTAAATTGTTTGTCAACGAGGATGCTGGTATAGTGGACATGTGTAAATTGTTCTTCACGGAATTGGCCACTAAGGACAATGCCATTTACAATGGGTTCATTGATATGTTCAGTGGGTTATCCAACGATGATAATTTACCTATGTCAGACTTTAAGGACATTATCAAGTTTGTCGTGCCATTTGTCGATAAGGAGAAGCAAAAGATGCAATTGACAGCTAAATTGTATCAACGGTTACAAACCAGTGACAATCAACGAGTGTGGGACCATCTTGCGTTTGTCATCAAGGAGATCATTCCAAAGCAAGAGAACTCTAAGAAGGCCGATAGTACATCTGCCAAGTTTTACGAGGAAGTTACCACTGCCATTGAAGCAGGATTCCATAAACCTCAAGAGATTGAATGATTGTGTATTGTGTATTGTGTAATGTATTAATGTTTTAATGGTTTGTGTGTATGTGTTTTTTTTTAGTATTAACTTATTTGTATAGTAACAGGTCATGAATATGTATTAAGAGAAGAGAAGAGAAAAGGAAAAGAAGTGAAGCAGATTTTATAAAGATAATAAGTAACACACATAGAAAACAAGATAAAAAACAAATAAACAAAGTGTTGGAAAAGAAAAGAAAAAACAAGATATATTTACAAATATGTTACTTTTTTTTTTGTTCATCTATTTACAGCTAGTTTAATCAAAGAAAAGGAAATATGAAGACG
The DNA here is from genome assembly GCA_003707895.3 of Ambrosiozyma pseudovanderkliftii. Taxonomy (NCBI): domain Eukaryota; kingdom Fungi; phylum Ascomycota; class Pichiomycetes; order Pichiales; family Pichiaceae; genus Ambrosiozyma; species Ambrosiozyma pseudovanderkliftii. Next base: position 108,917 of record PPLW03000032.1, on the reverse strand, counting down.
GATTAGAGTGGGGAGGGGGAGGGTCAGGTATGAAATGTTGAATCATTTAGCAGATCGTTTACCAAAGAACTCTGATGGATGGTTAAACGTCACAGTGTTTGGCAGTTTACCCAATGTGTAATCTAATGGTAATTGCTTCGAGTACAACTCACCAGAGTGTAAATGGTCTCTGACTAAATGAGCGACTCCATCATGGAACAATGGATCTCCATTGATGGATTCACATCTGATCATCTTGTGTTTGTTCTTTAGCATTCCATTCAAGCCAATGTCAATTTCATGAAGTGTTTCAATGTGATCTGAAGTGAATGCAATGGGGACAATCACGATCCCCGGCACTTCATCGTCTGAAGTGCCATCACATAGTTTTATCGTAGTTTTATCAGTTTTAGCACCCAACCATGGTTTAGGACCCACTTGTGATTGGAATGACAATCTGTAAGGGTTTTTAAAATTGAGTTTCTCCATGACAGCGTACACCGTAGATGCCACCTCTGCCGGGTATGCATCACCTCTATTCACTGTGTCCATCGGTAATGAATGAGCGGAGAATAAAATCACAATTTTGTCTCTGATCTCAGCGGGGTATTTCAATAGAGCATCGTTGATGTGTTTGGCGAATGTATCAATCAATGAGAAATGTTTAGGCCATCTATCTATGACAGACCATTCAATGGTCCCCTGTGGATCTTGCAATTTAGCGACTCTGTACAATTCATTCAACGATGATGCACAAGTAGCATATGAAAATTGTGGGTATTGACTGAATGCCACTGCTCTAGTGATACCATCGTGTAACATTTGTTGATACGTTTCACTGGTCAATGGATGAGCGTATCTGAATGCCACGTATGGTTTATGAGGTGCTGTCTCTGGGGACAATTTATCCAATTGTTCACACACTTTACTAGCTTGATACTTGGACCATTTCAATATAGGAGAACAACCTCCTATTTCATGGTAATATTGTTCAATCTTTGGAGTTCTAGTTCTAGATATGAATTTCGCCACTGATTTTTGAAATCTACCAAAGGGGATAATGTCAGAATCGGAGAACAATCTGTACAAGAATTCCTTAGTCTCAGAGATCTTTGATGGACCACCCATGTTCATAAACACCACTCCTGTGGCCTTATGATGTTGTTGATGATGTTTTATATGATGATTGGTGGATTGGAATCTTATTATCTGACGGTAACCAATACTACTACTACTACCACCACCACCACCACCACCACCACTACGGAGTAGTGAACTAGTCAAATTCAGCACTGGTGATTTGGTATATAACGTAAGCATGGATGGATGGATGGATGGATGGATGTGTATTGTGTATATAAAAATGAATTGGAATGAAAACCCCCTATGTATAAGTAAAAAGTCAATTGTTTTATAATTGATAATTGATAATTGATAATTGATAATTGAAAAATCAAAAATGAAAAAAAAAAGGAAAAACCAATGGTGGAAAATAGTTGTGTAGAATAGATAACGAAAAGTTTAAATAAGAAATCAGTGAAATAATCAATGGAAATCACTAATTATCAATGTATTTGTGACAGATAAAATTCAACTGAAAAATGAATTGACTACTGAACTTTAAAAAATGAAAATAAAAAACAGTACAATACAGTATAGTTATATATATATTAAACTAACTGTAAATTAAAGATACACTTTAACATTTTTTTTTAAAAAAAAAATGGTACAAATTTGAGTTTTCCCAAACCAGTGTTGACAAGATCTATCTAATTTTTACTATACAAAACACTTTACTACTATATACAAACAAGAAAAAAAAAAAAAAGAAAAAAAAAAAAGAAAAAAAGAAACGACGAAAATTTTCTTTTCATTTCCGCTGATTTGATTTGCCAGGTTGGTATGAGCGAAGACAAGCGAAGCGAGCTAAGGGGGGCAAGAAGACGGACACTACGGGGAGGGATGGGTGGGTTGGTTGGTTGGTTGGTAGGGGTTCGTGGGGGGAGGGGAGTAAACCATTCAATGAATGAATGAATGAATGAGGGAAGGAAATAAACGGGTATCGGTTGTATTAACTGTTTTGGGTATTGACTACTAGTTATGTTATACTAAGGTTGACTAGTTATACTAGTTAATGTATAATTGATGAAATCATTGGTGATTTCTTTATACAGTTAATATTGATGTCATCTATTATACGTTACTGTAAATTCATACCAGTGTTCCTGATCATTTTTGGTCATTTGGTATCCTTCTTGTTCTCCAATTCCTTCTCTTTTACCTTTAATTTTAAATCCGAATTCCTTCTTTTATAAGAGAAAAAAAAAGAAAAAATAAAAATAAAAATACGCACAGCCACAGGGCCATTTGCCACAATACATAGGTCTAAGCCGCAAGGTCGATTCTATAAATGTAGACGTCGATCGACTCCAATATAAAGTTTTTTTTTTTTTCTTTTATTTTGTTACAAAGGAGAAGGGAAGGAAGATGAAGGTAATGAATGAAATAGGGTATGGTATGGTCATTGTTTACAGATAGTATGAAAATTGTCTTTTACTTTATCTTACACATTCTAAATATCCATTAGTACCACCCAGTGGAAAATGTCGTTTGATATTAATTGGGAGTCTATTTACAAAGACGATCAATTGAGAGATTACCTTCAATCATTTCTCAATGAACGATTATCGTCTATTTCTCTTCCCAAATATTTAAACAATCTTCAAATAGTTAAATTCTCATTGGGTGATAAATCTCCTCAGATCACCATCAAGGATATAAATTACCCCTTTGCTGAATTTTACTCAGACACTAATGAATTACCTCATGAACAACAACAACAACAACAACAACAACAACAAACCGATCAACAGTACCAACAGCATCAACAGTATCAGCAACAACATACCAATGAATACACTTCTTCATCGTCGTATTTAATGTCACCACAGAAACCGTTATCATCAGGTATGTCCAATAATAATGGCAATGGCAATGGCAGTTCCCCCGTTCCACCACCTCCCAGATTGGCACCGACACCTAAATTGACTAAAGTGAAACAACCTCATTCAGTGAGAGCGCCAACCTTGGCTACAACGTGGGAAATGTCTAGAAGTCCGTCTCCGATGACTGGTCTAGGAAATTTCAATAGACCATCGACACCAACGGCTCTTGCGTCTCATAACAACATTCTCAGTTCACCTATCCCATCTAGAACTAATTTGCTGTCATCAAGAGCGGCAGGTACATCGCATTACCTTGGAGGTGTCGGATTAGGTGGGTTTGGATTGATGGAATCTCAACAGGACCTTCTGGACGATGATGGCAACGGTGGTCACTCTCATGGTGGCCGTATATTGAACTATGGTTCTTCCAATGGCAATAATAATGTCGTTGGTCGTGGTGACACGGACGGTAATGGTGAACAAAATGGCGGAGGCGCCATGGAGTACCATTCCATTCCAATGAATGCTAATTTAAGTATAGATGGAGAATTCAATGACAGTTCCGGAGAATCAGTGAACAAGGACCCTATCAAACAACCTCAACCTCAACCGATGCAACACCCATCCCAATACCAATATCAGTACCAGTATCAAACACAACCTCAGTATTTGGGTAAATACAGAACTCCCATAGAGAAACCCAATTACGATTTACAACTGACGGTGGATTTGAAATGGGACTCCAACATTTACGTAGAGGTTACATGTAACTTGTTAGTGAATTACCCATCCCCTGGATTCATCAAATTACCTGTGCGTTTGAAGATCACTGACTTGTTCATCCATTCATTGGCAGTGGTGGCGTATTTAGATAAAAAGGCATTTATATCGTTTCTATGTGACATTGACGACACAGATTCTGATGATGGTGGTACACCGGCACCGGCAGCGCAACCACCCTTACAACCAACGACTAATGACACAAACACTGCTTCTGCTGCTTCTGCTGCTTCTGCTGCTTCTGCTGCTGCTGTTGCTAGAGACGATTCTAGGAAATCATCGATCACTGAATTGCATCATATTTCATCGTCGAATCGAGAAAGAATAGACATTTTGAAGAACATTAAAATTGAAGGTGAATTAGGTAATTGTGATTACATGACTGATGAACAATTGACAACCCATTTGGACGCGAGTAATGGATCTATTTTGAGAAACATCAGTAAAATTGAAAAATTTCTTTTGACTGCCCTGAGAGGATTGTTAATCGCCGAATTGGGTTGGCCAAGTTGGATTGAATTAGACTTTAATGAAGATTCAGATGATGATGAACAAGATAGTGATACTGAAGAGAATGGAAACGAAATGGAAGATGACGAAGATGGTAAAATGGAGCAAAAGAAGAATAGCACAGATGCCAGTATAACGAATGATGCAACTGATGGATCTGTTAAAAATAATAAAAATCCATTAAACAATCGAATCCATGAAAGACATTTACGAAATGGCAATGTTGCTAAAGGTTGACCACCGAAGGAGAAAATACAAAAATAAAATAAAAAAAAAAAGAAACGAAGGTGTATATACTTTATACTTTGCTCTGGTTACCAACATCCGTTAGTCGCCTGGAGATAATGGATTGAAGAAAAGTCAATATAATTTTTAAACGAGATCCAATGGTGACTTTTTAACAAGGGCAATTTTTACGTTTTACTTTAATTAATTAATAGCTACGGCGGTGAATCATGGAGATTAGAGATTTAGGAATTTCTTTTACATTTGTATATATAATTTAATATAATGAAATTAAAATTTGTACGTTAATAAAATTTACAGTAACAGTAATCTTGCATCCTGAATGCATTGTGTTTTTCCTTGATTCCTTAAATCCTTCAATGGCATAACATTGCTCTTATTACAATTCCAGGATCCCGAATAACCGGATCTTGAAATCTACATTTTGATAAATCCAAGAACAACAACAAAGTCTACCAATGTCCACTGCAATTATCGGTAATAAAAAGTAAAATATTCAAGTCGTGCACTGCACAAACTCCGCTCAAGGGAACCAAGGACCAAAAAAAAGTCACACGGTCGTTAAATTTATTATTGTATGAAAATATTTGATAACTTATTTGATCACACTCTTTGTTTGAATTATAATGGAATGGTTTTTTTTTTATTTTGCTTGCATTGATTGATTTATCCATTCACAGTTATCATTATTGAACTGACAAACATTTCTTTCAAATAAATATAAATACCCAGTTAATTTCCTATTCACACACTCACACACAAATTACAGGTATTGCTTTGTTAGCAAACATATCTTTATCGTGCCCCACTTTATATAATAACCATCAACACACCACAATACAAAATGATTCATACAATAATACCATCATCCACTGTGGTTAACACACAACTGCTGAATCGGTTATTCACCACTGCTGCTTGTGTCTCTGCTCAACATCTTAGCCATTATGAGATTCTTCAATTACCAAGAAGTGCATCGTCTAAACAAATCAAGAAAAGTTTCAAGAAATTAAGTTTGAAACATCATCCCGACATTTTATCATCAGAGAAATTGACCAACGATGAACGGGCAAAGAGAAAGGAAAACTACATTCAAATTTTGAAATCGTATGAAGTGTTATCTGATCCAAGTGAAAAGGCTAAATACGATAGTACATTGTCTCCTTCATCGTCTGGGGCAAATGCCGATCCCGAGTTTGTGAAACACGCTAGATCAAACCAATTCCATTACTCTAGACAACCATCAAATGCTCCTAAATACGCTGCATACAGAGGAACTTACCAATACTCCAATGTGTATGACGATGTGCCCCATTTCGACTTTGCCAGACACTTGAAGAGAAATCTTCAAAATGAAAAACGGGTCAGACAACGGAAGATTATTCAAGACGGTGCAGACATCATCACCCATGATTTAAACACAGGACATTTCAGACGGTTAAACTACAGAGACTTTTCTGCGCCAAGATCATCGTCTAGAATGGAACCTAGAGTCACTGCATTCACATCCACTTCATCACCGTTCTCCACCACTGGTTCATCACATGCGTACCGGACTAGCCATCCAGCTCCTGAGGAATCGGGATCTGCTAAGATCATTGTTGGTGTCTTGGGTGCACTAGGTATAGCGTATTACGGAGTGAAGAGATCTAGTCGTAGTGGCTCTCAACAGGAGAAAACTTCGACCACCAAGAAAACCTCTGATAAGCAACCAATGGCTTCCAACGTCGCATCTCAAACTCAGCCTGCCACTTCCACCACCACCGGTACTACTTCTACCATTACATCCAACAATAATACAAGATCTGAGGGTAAAAAGAGTGATTACTCCTCTATGTTATTGTCTAATGCTGTCTCTGGAGGATCAGCAAGTCAAAGCCATCACCACTAATAATTTTAATTCTTTCTCAAATTAACCTATTGAATTTACTTTTGTCTACTCCTAGTTTTTATTTTAAATGTTTTTTTTTATGCATTTCCATTTATCCACATATTCTCCCTGGCCCCCATTTGGTTTTCTTTTTCTTTTATTGTGTCTCTTGTTTTTTTTTTTTTCTCTTGTTCTCTCTTGTTCTTTTGTTTCCTCATTTTTGCTGAGTTGAGTATCATTTCATAGCATGGCGTTGTTTAATCTTTTGCTTCTGTGTTTCTGTTTTTCGTTTTTCCTTGGTCTATAATATATACATAATCTATATCAACCACATCCAAATACCAACTGTAACAGTGTTAATAAATATAGGGCTTACCGAAAATATCGGAAGCCAACAAGCGAAATCCCGAAAGGACAGTCTGCGTCGATCGTCGTTTACTATACCTAATAATAAAAATTAAAGATAACTTAAAAAAATTGAGTATAAAATCTGTAGTAAAGAGTTAAAAAAAAAGAGTAAATCAATCAGGAAATCAGTAAACTAACAATGTCAAAGAAAAAAGAAATAAAATTAATCAGAAAAAGCATTTGAAATTTGAAATAAATAAATAAAAATAAATAGAAATAATTTTGGTTCGTTTAAGCAAATAAGATAAAATAAAATAAATACTAAATTTATAATACAAATAAATACAGGAATTAACGAAATATTCATGTATCATTTTCTAGTGTAATCCGAATTCGCATTGTGTGCGCCGACGATAGCGGCGTGTAAAAGATCGTTAATTCCTTCATTGACAGGAACACCGACATTTCCAGTAATAGCATTGTTCGAACCACCACTGGCGACACCTGTATTGCCTTCATTGGAATTGTTGTTGTTATTGCTGCTGCTGTTGTTATTTCCTCCGTTAGTAGTACCGGTACCACCGTTAGAGGAGTTAAAGTTCAACGGATTAGGTAATTGCCTGTTTGAATTATTATTGGATGTATTAGATAAAGGCGGTAACAGTATTCTACCTGTACTCAGACTCGCTGACAGATTAGCGCTTGCATTACCACTACTGTTGGTATTGGCTGTGGTGTTGTCACCAGCACCACCGCCATTGGATCCACTTTGGTTCTCCTTTCTAAACAGTGAAGAATTGAAAATTGTATCTTGATGGTTCTGCTGCAAGTAAAAAAGGTCATTGGCATTACTCGTTTGCGGGAACGATTTACCGACCAGTGCATTACTAGTACTGGTTCCACCTGTTCCTGGATTTGACGCCAAATTGTAGAAATTGTTATTGCCAGAGTATTGTTTGAAATTGGCATTACCGCCTCCAGTGTTACCACCAGCACCACCACTTGGTGAGTTTACTGGATCTGGGAATTGTTTACCAACAATGTCATTGTGCAACAATTTCTTCTTTGAAGATCCTCCTGAGGACAGCAGAGTGGTTTGGAAAGTCTTTGGAGATAAAACATTAAACACATCAAAGTTATTGTTATTACCTGTTGTTCCTGCCGCCAGCACATTGTTAGTTTGTTGTTGTGGTACTTGTTGTTGTTGTTGTTGTTGTTGTTGTTGTTGTTGATTGACGGCATTCTTCGACGTAGCTGGAGCAGCAGCATATGCAGATGATGTGCTAGCAGGTGATCCAGTTGGGTGATACGTTAATTTAGAATAAATCTCACAGTTCAACACTTGTGTGAACATATCAATGAACCGACTCAATGAATTGTTGTGTTCGTTGTTAAACAGCTGCAACCAATTCAAGAAACACAGCTCCAAGTTTTTCACATGGAAGAAAAACTTATAATCATCCATTATCTGTGATTTTATAGTATCTTCCTGTTTTTTCTTGTTAGATGTCGTTGCTCCACCAGTTGACGATGTAGTAGCGGTGGCTGAATTGAGTTTTCTTAGCTTTTCATTGTTGTTACTGAATTCGCCGATGGAGATACTGTATGCACGTTTTCTTTGAGCTTCATCGCCGACCAATGAACCAGCATTAGTCGTTGATGGTTTCCCATAGTTGTCATCGTCTCCAGTCGCTGTGGTATTTATCAATGAATTGTCGTAATGGCAACCTAATTCATTAATCACATACAGTATCACCAACATAATGATGGATTCATCCTCTGGATCATCATTGTCAACGGCAGTGTCATCGTCAGAGCCAGAACCAGCACCGTTAGTGGCACCATCTGATGATTTGGACGTTGGATTCAATTGCCAATTCCGTTCCATTCTTAATGGCAATTCCAAGAAATACTTCTTCTTGAAGAAATTCATCAGTCTGAATAACAAAAGGAAATTACCCATGACAAATTCCACAAAACTCAATTTATTGACAGGCAAATTCAACGACGATTTTAATTCATTCAAGTTCCCGTTTAAATGAACCAATGATAACAATAGTAGAGGTAATGAAGTAATCCCCAGATTATTGTTAATGATGAAATTGTGGTTGAACGGAGAACAAATGTATTGATGAATGTACTTGTACAATTCCATGTCATTCAATTGTGAGTTGATCATTGGATTACTGTTTTGTCTGACAATAGTCTGTTGTTGATGGTTGATCCTGTTATTGTCTAGGTAATTCACCGTTAACAATTTAGTGAAGTCAAATTCAATCATTGGTTTGCCATTATTGATGAAATTCTTGTCGTTGATCATTGATTCAGTTTCAAAGATAAACTCCTTCAACGTTAAACTCAACAATGACCAGTTGTAGATGGATTTGGGAATAACCACATAACTGTTGATCAAATCAGTAAACTTGATAGGACAATTCGTCAATAGTTTCCTCTTCATCAATGAAATCAATGCCAATGACGGGTTCACAGATGAAGACGTTAACAACGACATTGTGGATGTGTGAAGTAATGTGTTATGATGGTGTTCATTGTTGAAACATTTATTAGCCAATATGATAGCATTGTGAAGAAAGCTCTTATTGTCCTTAAACACTCCCTGTTGCACTATCGGTTGTTTGTTAAGTCTGTTAGTTTCATTGAATTTCACCATCTGAAGTTCATTCATCAATGCACTAATGATGATTTTCTCCTTCAAAGTTGAATTCATGTTGGCCTCCAAATGAGGTGTGGCATTGGATATGATGGATAAATTGTTAATCAAATCTCCCAATTTCAATTCACAGTTAGGGATCACTTTATTCAATAAATGTTGATGCAACGACGAAGGGGACTTGTTATGGATGAACGAGTAATTCGACAATAAAATGTACGCATACCAGTAGAAACTCTCCACTGTGTGTGATTCCCCCGAGCTGTTGTTGTTGGTGTTATTTGACAAATGAGTACTGATGATGTTGTTCAAATATTCAAACAACACATCTATAGGAATGGCAATTTTCTTGATAATTTCATCTAAATCCAATCCATCATTGTTACTTGGCCGTTCCATGTTGATCAACGACACAAAATGGTTCAGGTAAATGAAACTCAACACTATCAAATGGTTCACAAAATTAGAAAACGATTCACCAGAGTTGTAATTGATCTTTGAATCAGTGATCTTGTCAATGATCAAGTTCCAACTTTTATTAAATAACACCACTGCATCATTTAATTCATTCAATTGGCAAGCACCCAGGCAAAGGAAAATGTACAATGATTCATCGTGTTCTGTCAACAAATGTAGTTTCTCAATGTCAAATATCGTCGGTAATTCATCTAATACATCATTATGAGGTAAAATCAAATTCGATCCAAACACTAGAATGTAATTCGACACTTTATTTCGAAGTTTCAATGGTAAATTGTTGAATTTATTAGAAAATGTCAATAAAGTGATAATGTTCTTTTCATTAGCTAGGTTTGTGTTAGATGGTGACGTGGTTGTGGTGGTGGTGGTGGTGGTGGTATTAGTAGACGTAGTGGCAACTCCAGTGGTACCAGTGGTACCAGTGGCAGTAGTATTAGTTGAAGCACCACGTAATAACCCACTTGCATTGATGGAAGAATTGTCCGACACAATACTCCCGCTATTGTCATTTACCAAAGTGGGGTTTATCAAATTACCACTTGTATTTGAGGAACCTTTCGAGGGTAAGGGGTTTGGAATCATAGACGCCGATGACGATACATTACCATTTTTCAACAACAAATCATCATCTGTGGATATGTTATCCTCTATACTGGTCTTCAACACCAAAGCATGAACCGTCCGAAGATGTCTTTGTAAAAGGTCTCTTCGAACAAATCCATTTTTACAAATGGAACAATGGAAAGGTTTCTCCTTAGTGTGAGACCGTTCATGTCTTAGTTTATGTTCAGATCTGGAGAACGACCGAGCACAAAACTGACAAATATATCTCTTTGTCATTTAAAATAATAATATATTGTTGGATGTGTGTGTATGTATTGTTATAAACGAAGAAGAATGGGGGGGGCGAATTGGGGAGTTAAAATCAGTTCAATTGTAAGAAAGGGATAGGTGGGATATGTGAGGAGATAGATAGAGATGAGGGGAGGGATGGAGAAATATTTAGACGTTTATATGTATACATACAAACTGATTTTATCGACTATATGATCTTTTTGTAAATTGAATTTATTTGTGGAAAGTTTGTAATTTGATGTGTATTAACATATATATATATATATATATATGTATATATAACCAATGGTCCCTTATGGTACGATGAGTATTGGGGAATTGGGTAACGGGGAACACACTCAAAGAAAGACAAAAGGGAAAGGGAAAAGGGTGTGTTTGTTTTTATTTATTTATTTAGAGTAAAAAAATTGTGGGGAGATAGATACACAAAAGAGTGACAGAGGGGATTGTGTTAAGTATATCACCGATTCAAGCTGTGTAATAGATACTCTGTTGGTTATATAGTATAGTATAGTATGAATCCTCAAAACTGGTAAACACTTGCTATGAAAAGAAACCCTAACAAAAGAAAAAGAAGGAGGAGGGGAAAAAAAGGCACAAGATGGTTAACCAGAGAAAGAGACAAAGAGAAAAAAATGAGTTGATTATTTTATTTTTATTTAACTCGTATATATATATATATATATATATATATATATAAAAGACTCCCAATTCATCTTTTAAATAAAAATAAATTAATTACTTTATATATTTAATTTAATTTATTATCATCATTTTTCCCCTCAAAAGATCAATTTATATACAATTTACAGTGTAATCGTATATATATACAATAATGTATATGATGATATCAACCCATGTTAAAAAGATAAAAAAGAATAGAGGGGTTAAAAATCCATCCATGGCCCTCTCTCCTGTGTCTATCTAAATAAGTAAATAAATAAAATACACCGAGATCCCTCCCCCCAAGGAGAGAGAGGGTGGGGAGACAACCAGACCAATGCCATGCCCAGTGCCCCCCCCCAGGTGGTAGTCGTCCCCCTGTCGGAGTACCCCTCTCATTCCCCTCTTGTCTAGTGTAGTGTCTCCCCTCTTCTTTTTATCTGTTTCTCCCCTCTTTATCGATCAAATAATGGCTGATTGTTTGTTTTTTTTGACATGTAATGAAAATGGAGTATTGATCCGTGTATGTATCTGTGTGTGTGTTAGTGTGTATGTGTGTTACAAGATCAAAACAAAAATGAATGGATGGTATATATATATAGTCAATCTCGGTGAGTTTTTTTTTTTTTTTATTTCTTTTTGTTTGATGGATCGATGTGGTTATACGATACGAATGGCTGGGTAAATACATGTGTTTGAAAACAACAATAAAACAACCATTTCATATAATTTGATTACCAATAACTACACTGTGATTCCCTCTAACTCAACTCAACTCAACTCTCTTGCCTTGCCTTGCCTTGCCTCACTTTTCCCTCCCCTCTCCTCCCCTCCCCTCTTCTCTTCCCTTCTCTTCTCTTCCCCTCACTTTAGTCTTAGCCGTAGCTGTCCCATAATTATTACCAATTACCAATTACCAATTGCCGCCGGCTGAGAAAAACAAAAAAAAATTTTTGAAAACGCCCTTTATTCTGAATCCCACTTCCCCTCAATTTGGATTTGGATTTTTCTCCGGTTTAAATTTAAATTCCAATGTACTCTCTATTGATTCTTCTGGTGTACGGGTGTAAGTGATTCTTGTCTCTTGTCTTGGCTATGTATGCTACATAAGACATATCATTGGAACAGGTTTAATGTCTTGGTGTCTTCCCTGTGTCTCCTAATCAGGGTATGATTGAAAATTAAACTGTAAATGAAACATACTTGAACTTGAACTTCTTGAATTGGGAATGTTTATTTATTCTTTCGAAAAGATAATGAATGAAAATAAAACGTACATGTTGGAAATTCCTCTACTTCCATTGATATTCTTCAGTTTCTGTTTTGCGACTTGTAATTACTTATATGATATTCCTCTCATATATATTTGGTTTTATGAAAAATAGTGTTCTAGCATACTGAAATAAAAAAAGGTAAACAAAAACAAAGATGATCAAAATATTTTCCAGTCCCAATGCAATTACTTTAAAGATTCATTCTTCAACTCTTGTCATGACACAAATACAGAAAAAGAAAAGCACTGACAAATCAGGGAAACCTCTCGGTGGTCATTTCCTTAAACCAAATGAAATCCGAGATAGAAGGTGCTTTAAAAGGGTTTAAGAAACGGTTTTATATAAAAACAAATGCATATTAATTATTCCTGAGAAAAGAAGAAGAAAAAAAAAAAACAACAGAACGTTCATACAAAATAATAAAGTTTGGTACGTTCGTTCCCTTGGAGATTTGAGATCCACGATATGCATTAAGTTATATATATATATATATATATATATATAGCGTACACTAAGTGGAAGTAGAATTGGTATATAAAATGTGCTTCTAAAAGTGTAAATGTTTGTTTAGTTTCTAAGCCATTTCCCGATCGACCTTCGCCGACGTCAAAGAATCCTTGAATCGTCGAATCGTCGAATCGACTGATTCAGTCCCTAAAAGGTAAAACTTTCAAATTTGTAAATTTTGGAATTAAAATATGATTATATATATGAAATATATAACTAAGATAAAACACATAGACAAAAGAAGAAAAAGAAAAAAAAAATAACATAATAAGAAAAAATAAAACTAAAATATCAAAAAGAAAGAAAAATAAAAGCTTGAAGAAGAAAAAAAAAAAACAACTACATAAACTGGACGTTAATAAACAAAAAAAAGAAAAACATAAACGTAAACAAGGACTAAAAAAAAAAGGAGGAGGTGGGAAACGAAATCATTCACTCAAAGCACATAGAGCAGCACCAACTGATGAACCATCCTTGGCAATGTTAATGTGTAATCTTCTTTCACCCTTTGGACCTAATTGGGTCATGGCAATGGCATCTCTCATCATGGTTCTGAAACCTGGGTAAAATTCCACAACGGAACCATCAGCACCAACATCAACTTCAACGTGGTGACCACTGTTGTAAATGTCAGTCTTAATCAACAATGCAGCGATTGGAATGGCAGACAAATAAGCAGATCTCTTAGCGATGGCTCTGGTCAAGTTTTGAATGGCAGATCTCTCCTCTGGAGTGGTTGGTAATCTTAAAGTTTGCTTCAATTCCAATTCAGTAGCGATTAATCTGGTGGAATCATCAATTTCAATCAATGACAACACTTCAGATGGTAAATCCCATGGAGTTCTTAATCTGTGTGGTAATTCATCGTATGAACCGTATTGGGTAAAGATCAATCCTTGTTCGTGCAAGTCAATCAGAACCAATCTTAACAATTCACCCAGATACATACCAGAGACTCTTTTTTCAAACATGTGGAAATCCTTGTTAGATGTCAATTCATTAACTTGTTCATCGTATTTAGTACTTGGCAACACCTTCAATGCATTGTCAAAGGAACCCCATTCAGTGTTGATAACCATCTCAGTGACACCCTTACTCTTCAAATCAGCGACAACTTCCGGTGACAATTTATGAATGTTCTCCAATTTTTCAGAATAGGCACCATTGGTACCAGTACCAAAGATACAACCAATGGTGGTGACACCTTCCTTGTTAGCACCGGTATACGATCTAGCCAACAAGGTACCAACAGTGTCATTAGCCAATGCAGCCACTCTCACTGGAATGTTTTGAGCATCCAAATGCTTTTGTAACAATGCGACAACATCTTGTCCAACAGTATCTTCAATGTCAAATCCTTTAGTCCATCTAATCAACACACCAGTGTTCAATGAAGTTTGATCAACTGGGAAGGAAAAAGTGAAACCCAATTTGAAATGGTTGGATGAATCCTTGATATCATTATCGTGATGTTCCTTGATGAATTGACCAACCTTAGTAGCCAAGTATTTAAACAATTCTTCACTGGTACCATGCATCAAATCCACTGGGATTGGGTTCTTGGATTGCTTCAATGAAAAAGTGTGATTACCCTTCAACTCCACAGAACACACTCTGAAATTGGTACCACCTAAATCAGCAGCTAACAAGACACCCTTTTCAGAACCATCTGGAATTGAAGTGACAAATGTTGGAATCATTGGTAATCCAGTGGATTCAGATGATGCTGATAATCCAGCATTGGCTAATTTGATAAACAAGTCAACACCTTTTTGTAATGTCTCTTCAGAGACTTCAAATTCTTGAACGATATCGTTCACCTTTGATTGTAATTCTTTACCCATTTTTGTATTGGTAATTTTTTATTTATTTAATTTGTTAAATGAAATGAAATGAAATAAATGAAATTAAAATAAAAAAAAATAAAAAAAAACCCGGGATATAATTCAATAAAAGAAAGAGAGAAAAAAACAGCAAATAGTTGCAAATTGACTTTTATATATTTATATATATATATATATAAAAACACTAACTAATATTTACAAATGTACATTAAACAGATACATATAGCAATTTAACAAGTTGACATAAAATGGTTGATATTTTTTAATTCTTCTCGTGAAAAATACACACACACACTAACAAAAACAAACAAACAAATAAAACTAACGAAAACAAACAATATGATGAGAACATTGAATAGACAATAATGCCAGCCAGCCAGCCATCCAGCCAGCCAGCTGTTTCGGTGGTCAGTTTTGTGGATGGATGGGGTAGGTGTCCTTGACCCTGGTGCTGGCGCTCTCTCACTGGCGCTTTCTCACTGGCCCTCGCTGAAGCTCACAGGTGCTGGTCTGCTGTTTTTCTCTGTATAGATTGCTATTTTCCAATATTTAACTGGAGAAGAGAAGAGAAGAGAAAAGGAGGGGTGATTACGGCTAAAAAGTGTTAATATTAATATTATTTATCTATTATTGTTTTAATAGGTAAATAAATGGTTAATGTTTTTAGATGTGTTATGGTTTACTGTCTGTGCGTTTCTTGTCTCTCTCTCTCATTAACTATGTAACATTTCATTAATGTTCAGGCAAACAAAGAATCGAATAAATGAAAGAACAAAAAAAAACTTTGAAAGAGAGAAAGAGAACAAAGGAACAATTGTAAAATTGTATTAATTAATCCATAGAATCAAATTGATATTGATATTTCTCCGAGGGAATGATCATTTTCAGGTTACATACTATGTACTATATATATCATGTTATTCTTTTAAAGTTTTGGTTTTGTTTGTTTTGTTTTGTTGTGTTGTGTTGTGTTGTGTTGTGTTCTCCAATTACGTATGTATGTATTTATGTATGTATGTATGTATGTATATACAAAGATATGGTTCATTCATTATAAAGTTGAAGAAAAAGTCTGGGGAAAACTTTTTTTTTCTTTATATCTTTCTATAAATGGATTATTCTTGTTCTTGTTGTAAATATTACTATCACTCATATATTTATATATATATATACAAAGCAATGTATTTAAAATATGTAAGAATCGGTTTCGTTTAAAGCAAGCATCAGAAAATTAAATGAATTTAGTCAACCCAACCAACACACATACATACATACATTCAGCATTCAGCATTCAGCATTCAGCATTTAGCATTTAGCGTCAAAATGAATTTAGAGATGAGGTGACTGGGGGGCCGACCAACAATAAAACACAATTTTGTGGGGGGGGGTTGGTGACGTGTGGATTTTGGTTGTAGACGAGGAGGGTGGAGTAGAGTAGAGTAGAAGAGTAGAAGATTAGAAGAGTGGAGTGTGTTAAGGGGGAGACAATTGACCGGGTGGCTGGGATGGTTGGGTTGGAGACATTATACGTGGCTGACCAATCTTTATTGTGGCTGAAGAAAAAAAAATTTTACAAGATTCGTCGTATCGTCGTATCGTCGTATCGTCGTTCTTATCATCGTATCGTCTTATCGTCGTATAGTCTTATCGTCTTATCGTCGTATTATTTTTTTTTTGTTGACGCGTCGCGTACATTCTCTCTTTGTAAAAAAAAAGATCGACTCGACTCCTGTTTTGTAACTTAATTATTATTTATTATCTTATAATAACCATAATTTTTAACCCTTTCAACGTTGGGTTTCCATAATTTGAATTTTCACATTATATGTACTTTTGGTAAACTGTATGTAAACACAAACTAACAAACATTAATTAACTTTATTAAAAGTGTAAAAAAAAAAAGAATTCTTTGTTTTGGTTTTATTTTAGTTTTAGTTTAGTTTTTTTTGGTTAAGTTAGTTTCTTCAATCTTTTTGTTCATTTGAAATCTTCTCTCTCGACTCCCTTAAAACACACACAAAAGTCGTTGTTCAAAAAAAATAAAAAAAATAAAAAAAAATAAAAAACGCCCTAAGAAATATTGTATTTGTATACATACATTAGAAATACATTTATATAAGGATACTATATACTCTATACGTTATATAATTATTATATTTAATTTAATTCAACATATCCATTACTTGGGTGTATAAATATATATACATCACATATATTAACAATACAATTTATTTGAGGGGCAATTAATACCAGTTTATCTTTAGATTGATTATTTTAGTTTTAACAACACGCATTCATTCCAAAGTAACAATATAACAACAAATCAACAAATCAACAAATCAATATCAAATTCAAAAATCACGAATTCACGAATCAATCAAAAAAAAAATTCACAAATGTCATTCTTGCCCACTCCTTCACGGTCTAACACAACGACGTCAAGTTTGGCATCGGGTACTAGAACCCCCAGTGGGCCTATGGGTGCCGCTACATTGATAATGAACAAACAAGCTAGTTATCAAGATTCATTGTATTATGTGGCCCTGTCCACTTTGAAACGATTGGAGAAAGTTCCTGATATGAAACCATATTTAGAGATTGCATATGAAAAGGCTGAAGAAAATGCTGAACAACAAGCCATTGCACTGAGTTCCAATAGTTCTTCCAATTTGGATAATTCCATTAATTCAAGTTTCACTAAGATCAATAGCACTGATTCAACGGCGAATTCCAATTCCAATCCCAATTCAAATTCAAATTCAAATTCAAGATCGTCAGATCCATTGCTCGGTCAATGGCATAGTAGTTTGTTCACATTTGCCGCCGGGATTCTCCCTGCACAACTGTCATATGATCCAGTGACTCCATTGTGGAAATTGTTCCAACAAGGTGCTCCTCTTTGCTTGATTTTCAATTGTTTGAGTCCAGAGAATGCCATTGACTTGATCAGTTCAGATGATTTGAAAGTGTGTAAGATGAGCGTGTACAGATTTCTCAGTGCGTGTAAGATCACATTGAACATAAGAGACGATGAACTTTTCCCCATCACCAGTGTATTCTCCGATGACACGTCCAATTTGTTGAAAGTTATTAGATCTGTGAATTTAGTGTTGGATTTAGATTCCAGGTTTGACGCTCCACAGTTGGATGATAACAATCTACTGAACAATGGTGATTCCAGATCAAAGATTGTCAAGGAATTCATAGACAGTGAACGGAAATTTGTTCAGGATTTGGAGATTTTGTACAGTTTCAGAGGTGATTTGATTAAAAATGAATTGATCACCAGTGAAAACATCAACATGTTGTTCCCCAATCTACATGAAATCTTGGACTTTCAAAGACGGTTCTTGGTGGGGTTAGAGTGTAACGCCACTGTGCCTGGCATGTACCAAAGAATAGGATCGATTTTCCTTCATGCAGGGACTCAAGGTTTCAAATTGTACGAGGCATGGTCATTGTTTCAAAACTCTGCGGTGGAGTTTGTCAACAAGGAAGCGGAAAACCTTCGGAAAAGTTCCACGTTGATTTCGAGTCCATACGAATTGCAAAGTTTTCTAATTAAACCCATTCAAAGATTGTGTAAATATCCATTGTTATTGAAGAGTTTATTGAAACACACTGAGGAGAGTTGGCCTAACTATAATGAAACTAGTGCAGCGTACATGCTCTCCAAGGAAGTGGCGAATGACATCAACGAGGCCCAAAGAAAATCAGAGAACAATCAATTGATGAAGGAGTTACAGGAAAACGTTGTTGATTGGAAGGGTTACAATTTGTACAATGTCGGTGATTTACTGTTGTCCAACGTTGTCACAGTGAAGGATTTGCTCACAGATGGTCATTCCAATGAAAAGGAGGTGCATTGTTATCTTTTCGAAAGAGTCATTTACTTCTTCAAAGAAGTCAAGGAGAAGAACAAGCTCCTTCAATCTAGAAAGAAATCATCAGCGTCACTGTTGAGTGCCGCCACTGCCACACCAGCGACTACACCATTATCATTGAATGGTATCGTGTATTTAAACAAGATCTACAAACTCAACACTACAGACTCGACTCCATACTTTGCCAATGCACCGGGGCATTATTTGGTGCTACGGTGGAAGGGTAACAAGGACACTGGTGGATGTGTTCTCAGATTCAGAACCCAGGAACCATTGGTTCAATGGGAACAAGCACTGAAGAAACTAATGGGCGATTTCGCAGATGAGGCATCATTGCAACAACTTCAACAACAACAACAACAACCTCCACCACCACCATTACCACAACAACAATCTCAGGGTCCTGTGATCTCAGCACCTCAGCTTATAAGTCATCGACAATACAGTGATGAATCGATCAAGTACGTCACTAATGGTGGTAGATCAAGAACTTTGTCCACGTCTTCTGAAGCGTCAAGTCATTTCTTCCCTAAGATTAGACTCACCAGTACTAGTAGTTACCCACCGTTACCAACGGATGTGAAACTCCGGTCTGTGTCCACTCCAGTCGGGAACACGTCTTCATCAGACGTTAGTGCTCCATCGTTGATACCTAATAACAGATCGTCATCTCATTCAAGTTCTCTGTCCAGTGGCAAATTCACTGGTTTAGTGACAAATGGTAACGGTGACATCCAGGGGATCGCATCTGGTGTTTCCAATTTGTCTCTGAACAACACCAACACTAATGGTTCCACCATTGACAATTCCAACTCTAACACCGGTGGTAATGGTTCCTCGTTTGCTAGAGTGAACATGAAATTGATCCACCCTGAGTTGACTGTTCATTTATCCGTCAATGGGGGGATCCCATTCTCTGAATTGATTTTACTATTGGTGAACAAATTGAATTACACATTAGGTGGTGCCAGTAACAACAAATATCTGTTCACTCCAGAGACCCTCCGTTTGAAGTTCAGAGATGAGGATGGTGATTTCATCAGATTCCAAGGTGAAGACGATTGGATCATTGCGAAGGAGATGCTTGATGAAACTGAGGATGAGGAAGAACGGATTCTGAACATTAAAGTTTTAAAATGATTATCCAATCTATCCTTGTGGTTGGTTTATTTGGTCTTTTCTTAGCGTTCGTTTTCTTGGGTGTCAATTTTAACAAAAAAAAAAGAAGTTTATTACCATTCATGTTCTTTGTTCTTTTCATATCCATTTTTGCATTATATACCTACCTACATATCTATCTATCTAACTATCCATCTATCTACGTTTACATACTTTACTTTACTTTACTGATATTTTACTCTTTACTTTATTCTTTGTTTTTAAACTTTTCTTTGTTCTTTTTTTTTTATCCTTTCCCCTTTATCACCATACCACTCATTCATTTTATTACTCCACTAGTCCACTAGTCCACTATTCTTTCGTTTACTTCATTTTTTTTTTTAATCTTATACTATTAATAACACTCTCCAAACCCCCATTTTCCCCATTTCCCCTAACTTATTTACTTATTACACTAATATTACAATATCCTGCAATCTTATTGGTCGAGAAGCGCACAGCAATTTTTTTTTTCTGTGACAAGAGAGAGATCTGGGAAGACTCCAGGCAGGTACTGAAGTGTATACATTAAGAAATAAATAAAGACGCAAATCAAATCAAATCAAATCAACAAGTAATTTTTTTTTAAAAAAAGGGGGTAAAGTGATAAAACACGAATGAATAATCAAATCAGTAAACAAATTGTAATAATCCCCATTTACTAGTAATTGAACGGATATTTCTTTTTTGGGAACAAAACAATGACATTTTTTCGCCAGTTGACTTTTTCAGTTTTTGTGAGGTGAATTGTATTGAAGGTGAAAAAAAATAATTTTTAAAAATTAAACGACTTTGACTCCGATCACCGTTATATGTTTGTATTTGTATTTGGATTTGTATTTGTGCTTTCACTTCTCCACATTTTGGTGTTTTTAATAGATTTTAAGGAAACAAACATATATCCATTGGTGCTAGCCAAAAAAAATTTTCTTTGTTCATTTCAAAGGGTTCTGTTTAAAAGCTTTGCTTGGGAGAGATATTTTGACTATTTCAAGAAGCTCATCTCTTACGATAAACTGAAAGAAATCAATATTGATAGAAAATTGGAACAATTTATATAATAATAATAATAATAATAATAATAATAATAATACCATTACAATGCTTACATCATTAAGATCACGGAAATCAACTGGATCGTTAATCAAATCTTCTCGATTGGTCATCAATGAGTTGACTAGATCACAACATCATCAAATACCGATACAGAGAACTACCATTCCACAGGTTTCATCAATCACTTTGAATATAACTAAACCATCGGCATCATCATTGTTACATGGAAATAATGTATCATCTGTCAGATGTTTCTCCACTGTGCCATACAGATTAAAGGAAATTGCATTTGATGACATGGATGAAGATCAACAAGAATTACTCACAGAGGAAAGAGGTGTCGACACGGTCGATGTGTGTATTGTTGGTGGTGGTCCAGCTGGATTAGCCACTGCCATCAGATTGAAACAATTAGATGAAGACGATGAATTGAGAATCATTGTGCTAGAGAAGGCTCCTGACATGGGTTCACATATCTTATCTGGTGCTGTCTTGGAACCAAGAGCATTGAGAGAGTTGTTCCCAGACAGTGAATTCTACGATGACAACGGTGATGGTATCCCATTGCCTCCAGATGTGGTCACTAAGGTCACTGAAGATCACATGAAATTGTTGTTCAGTAATGGGTCTGGTATCTCCTTGCCTGAGCCATCCCAGATGATCAACAAGGATAAAAATTACATCGCTTCATTGAGTGAAGTGGTTAAATACATGAGTGAACATGCGGAAAACTTGGGTGTGGAGGTGTATCCAAACACAGCCATCAGTGAACTAGTGTATGACTCCAAGGGACACGTCAAGGGTGTCGCCACGAAGGACATGGGTGTCAGTAAGGACGGTACCCCTTCAGAGAACTTTGAAAGAGGTATGGAGTTCCATGCTAGATTGACGGTGTTGGCAGAGGGTTGCCATGGGTCGTTGTCAAAGCAAGTGATAAACAAATTTGACTTGAGAGCTAATTCTGACAAGCAAACTTATGGATTGGGAATCAAGGAAGTGTGGGAAGTGGCACCTGAAAAGTTTAAAAAGGGTTATGTCGGGCACACAATGGGCTACCCATTGGATAAGGACACTTACGGTGGTGGATTCCAATACCATTTCGGTGATGGACTGGTCACAGTGGGTCTGGTTGTTGGATTGGATTACAAAAACCCATGGGTGTCTCCATATCAAGAATTCCAAAAATTGAAACAACATCCATTCTACAGAGATGTGTTGGAAGGTGGTAAATGTATCTCATACGGTGCTAGAGCATTGAATGAAGGTGGATTGCAATCAGTGCCTCAATTGAACTTCCCCGGTGGTGTTTTGGTTGGTGCCAGTGCTGGTTTCATGAACGTTCCAAAGATCAAAGGTTCCCACACAGCTATGAAATCAGGTATGTTGGCTGCTGAATGTATTTACCCAGAAGTGCTCCAATTGAAAGAACAACAAGAGTTGGCTATGGCTGAGGAAAAGGAAAATAAAATGACTGCCGATGAAGAAGAACAGGAGGATTTGGAAGAAGACGAAGAGGATGAAATGATCATATTACCTGAATGGGATGCCATCAATTTGAAATCCTACCAAGAAGCTTATGAAAACTCATGGATCAAAGAGGAATTACATGAAGTGAGAAACGTTCGTCCATCGTTCCATAACCCATTCGGAATGTGGGGTGGGTTGGTCATGTCTGGTTTGTTCACACTGATCACTAGAGGTAAGGAACCAATCACTTTACAACATAAGCACAACGATTCAGAAGTGGTGGAGGATGCCAGTGAATTCAAGAAAATCGAATATCCAAAGCCAGATGGTGTTGTGTCGTTTGACATTTTAACATCCGTCGCTAGAACAGGTACTTACCATCAAGAAGATGAACAGTGCCATTTAAGAGTGCCAGAACAGGATTTGGACAAACATGCAGAGATCTCGTACCCTAAATTCAAAGGTATCGAACAAAGATTCTGTCCAGCCGGTGTGTATGAATATCTACCTGATGAAGACAGTAAATTAGGTGTCAAGTTCCAAATTAATTCTCAAAATTGTATCCATTGTAAGACATGTGATATCAAGGTGCCAACTCAAGACATTAACTGGACCGTTCCTGAAGGTGGTGATGGTCCAAAGTACCAAATGACATAGACATTATATTTTATTAAACCCTTTTGCATATAGCTTTTCTTTCTTTTGTAGATTGTTTGTTTGTTTGTTTTTCTAGTTACATTTATTTATTTATCCCCCCCCTCCTATTCCCCTATCATCTAATTTTAATACATTCTTCACCTATTCTAAAATAATGTAAGAAAAAAAAACGTTTATATTATAAATTTTATTAAGAAAAGGAACAAAAAGTTTGTGACAAAAGGAAATACACACATTTACTCTAACCGATTTCATTGAAATTACCACTCAATAAATGACCCATCTCTACCATAGCCTTCACTAAGGCACCATCGATGTTCGAAAACTCGTCACCGAACAATAATTTAAACGACTTGTAGTCACCGACACCTGTGGAATGATACATCAGCCCACATAATTCGAAAATTCTCAGGTTAGGTAACGATGATAACGAAGCATTTAATTGGTCAGATAGTAAATGGTCAAACAAATACCCGTGTTCCCGACAAATAGTTCTAATGAACCGTCTATATGAAAATATCGAAGAATAGAATGGATTGTTTGAGAAAGTCGATTCCTGTTGGACGTCAAGTTCATGACCAATCATCATCAGAGTGGAAATTTTGATAGATTCATTGACAACGTTGGCTGTGTCAGTTGTTACATCCAATCCTGTAGATTTCAACACTTTCTGGCAAATGGCACAATGGCAGTCATTTAAGTACTTCAACTTGGGGAAAAGTAATTGAATGTCATTCAATGTGGGTAATATGTTGCCAATGAGGTTCTCTGATGGTCTGTAAATATTGATTCGAATATCTCTCAAAGTGTCTAGATTGTTATTAATCGGTGTTCCCACCATCATCAATAAATTCGACAAGTCTAGCCCTTCCATTTTAATGTTCATGGCAAGATTAGTCAGGTCTTTGAAAGATGAAGTCAATTGCATCAACATCATCGCTCTGATGTGATTCTTCTCCGTATTTTCTTTGAGTAATTTGTAGTTGATGGACAAATTGGAAATGTTGTAACCTTTTGACTTTATCATTGAGGACAAATGCTGAAGTGAATTGACAAGGTTTAAAATGTTCCCATCGTCTTCTATGAACAATTCCAATGTTGTTAGATTTTCAAATAAAATGTGTTTACTGATTAATTGTAAAATCACAGCAGTGGAATGGTTTGTCAATGGTAATGATAGTTTCTTCACATTGATCATAACCAACCCCATTTTTCTTAAAATGGCAAAGAAACCAACGACACGTCTATACACTCGTTCGTATGATTCAATTTCGTCAATGTTAAAATGAAGTTCAGTTAAATGTCTTATCAATTGTGGAGACGTTGTTAATAGTTTAAAAATCACCATATCCTCATTTCTTCCCAAGTTACCTGCAAAATGGAGTATCCGTATCTTTGGAATGTCTATAAAGGACACCATACCGTGTTCTTTGTCCACTTTAACACAAAAGTTTTCATCTATGAAAATAGTGTTTAGTTTAGGAGCCAGCTCATAGGTGAGTGGTTCCACAGCAATCTTAGCGGGGAATTGAAACAGTTGTAGGTTTTTAAATGTTGGGCAATTATGGTCTCTCCAATGGGTAAGGTTGAAAATGCTTGGATCATCAAGATCGTGCAAGTACAATTGTTGAACCAAATCTGAATAGTTGAATCCTAATTCACTATTCTTTTGTAACGTGTCAAATAGACCATGTACATTTTTGGCAAAGATCAAGGTTGATGAATCTGATTTAAAATGCACACAATCGTCATTCTTCGGTAGTAATGCATTTGGTTGACACTTGGTGAATATGATTGTCTTGTATAACTGTGGGATAATAGTGTTGAATAATAATTTACAAGTGTATGCACAGTTTAATTTATCACTGAAACTCAGATAACTGGTAATTTCGATCTGAACATTGTGTGGTAAGCTTAATAAATCCATCTCTGATATAGATTTATCCCTTTATCCCTTTAGCTTTTATTATTGGTTGATGATGTTCTCTAGCTGTGTTTATAAATAAGTTATTCAGGTTGGTTGAAAAGTTGTATCTGTATGTACCTTCCCTAGCAGTGGTTAATTCTTGCTAGATCTTTTGTTTCTTGTGACTATAACTTTCCTTATTTAATTTGTATTATAATCTATGAGGCAAGGGACTAGCTGAAAGGCACAAGATATTGGTAAATGATGTTTTGATTATGTCAGAGAGTAGTTGTAACTGAGTTCATAGTTTATAAAGAGGTGAAATTTTTCAGTGAGTAGTTGTTCGTAAATTCACAATAACTGTGGTTGTTGGGTATGATCCTATTGTGATAATATATATCAAACTAATGGAGGTACTGGTGTTTAACTGTAATAAAAACGATGAATACAACATAAAACAGTAATCTACTATGATTTGTCTGATAATAAATTGAAAAAAACGTCAAATTTAAGGCTCAATAATTCGCACAGCGAAAAGTTGAAATGGTTGTCTCTTTGGTTTATACGGACGGTATGTGTATGTGTGTATATGTATATACAAGGAGGAATTATATTATATATAATTAAATAAAGAAAACCAAAACTGGAACAAAGAAACAAATGAGTATCTATATAAATAATACATCTAAAAATAACAAAATTCAAAAAATGTATGAAAAAAAAACGGGGGAGGGAGGGAAGAGTATTTATTTTAACAAATCATTACTGGTTGGAACTTGATCAAAACCGAATCCCTTACCAGATTCAATCAATCCCTTTTCGTAGACTTCTTCTAGATCGGCAACCTTTTCAGTGGACTTCAGTAACGTGTTCATCACAAATTGGTGGAGTTTATTGAAGTTAAAGTGAACAATGGCTAAGAATTTAATAGTCCAATAAAACAACAGTCTCTTCACTGACAAGTATCTATCTTGCCAAGTAAACGACACTTGTTCTGCTGCAAATCTGGCAGCACAGATATTTGCCTCACTGGCAAGCATTTCGATTCTATTACATGGAGAGCCAAAGTTTCTGTTTAACCCTTGAACGATTCTCATACTTCTCAACACAAAAGTCAACGCCAATGGGAACTTGTCAGTGTTTTCAAAGAACGTTCTCATTCTCTCCTTTAACAACAACTGTCTCTCGTAGTAAGTCATGGACCGCATTTTCTTGATGTGTTCTCTGAATGCCTTGTTCTTTTTAGGTTGCATGGTGGTCATAGCCATCAGGATTTCATCTGCGTTGATCCCCCAACCGTTTAAAATCTCTCTGATCTTTTCTCCATTGGCTTCCATGGTGTACTTCCAAAATTCAGAGTACTCCCTTTGGAACTTATCGGTGAACGTCTCGTATAACCCATGGTCCAAGATGACTAACTGTTGACGACCGTTGACCTTTCTCACGATTAAATTACCTGGATGTAAATCACAGTGCACAAAACTCCATTCAAATACTTGCTTAGAGTACACTCTGATGATGGTGTCCATCAATTGAGTGATGTTATAACCTCTATCCCTCAATTTCCCGTACAAGCCAATGGTTTCACCATCGATCCATTCAGCGACCAACACTTTCTTTGCCGAGAATTCAGGGTAATACTTTGGAATGTACACATTGTTTTTGAATTTAGGTGTTTCATTGATCAATTTCGAGATTCTGTTACCGTTGATCAATTCCTTTTCAAAGTCCAACTCTTCCTTCATCTTATCACAAATGTAATCAACGGTACTTGACAATGGCATCTGAAACACGTACTCGTACACAGCCATGACAAATCTGAACGTTAACAAATCAACGTCCACTTGGTTGAACACTGAATTCTTTTGCACTTTAACGGCAACTTGTTCACCATTACTTTTCAATTTAGCTCTGTGGACTTGAGCGATGGATGCACTGGCAATTGGAGTCTCCTCTATGTATTCAAAGATCTCATCTCTGTAATTGTCACCTAATTCACCTTTCAAGATTGCATCAACAGTGGCCCAGTCTTCCCTTGGGGCCTTATCAAACAATTGACTGAATTTATCTTGGTATTGCTTTGGGAACATAACACCTTGCACGGCAATCATTTGACCCATTTTAATGTATAACCCTTTGTTTTCCACTAATAAATCGTACAATTTTTGAGCGTTCCGTTCATGTAATGCAGCGATATCGTACTCCTCGTTGAAGTTTAATTTGTAATCAAGAGAAATCATCAACAACGTGTACAATGATCTACTGGCTCTATTGGTGACACCAGATCCTAAGTAAGTGTCATACAAGTAACCTGTCAATCCAACAGCGGTTAACCCTAATAATGTACTCTTGAAGATTCCTCTTTTCTTCTTGGGAGGCTTTCCAGCATTGATCGGTTCAACTGGATCGGGGATTGAAAGTTTAGCATCGGCTGTTGGTGTTGGTTCAGTAACAGTTTTTCTAGAAGGCCGTTTCACAGTTCTCACTTGGTTACCATTACCAGTGGATTGTAATCTTTTAAACATGGTATTTTGAAGCATCACACGATGTGGGTACCTTGTTGCCATCGATCTGATGGGCAACATCATCGAAGCCATCGGTTTATAAATAAACATCGTGGCCTTTTATTCTTTATTTGTATGGAATGATCACTAGTGGTTCAACAACGTGTATTGAATGAATAGTGGATGTAAAACAGATAATTCAATAATGCTATATAATTTATTGTCTATAGAGAAAGATAAACCCATATAAGTACAACACAAAACCATGATTTAACTCCATTATTTCTATGTGTTTGTGTCTATTTAAAATTTAAAAAAGCAGCGTGGGGCATGTGCGGATATCCGGAATTAAAACAATTTCGGCCGAACTCCATTGGTGTTCTCTCAATGAAGGTTAAAATGTGGATATAAAGCCAATGTCATCATTGATATTTACATATGTCATAAGACAAATCCCATACCATATTAACTGTGTATGGCTTGCTTAGTGGTTTTCCATACAGAGTTTAAAAAAAAGAACAAGGTCTTCCACTATGACAAAGATGAAATCAACAGACGACGACGACGCGTCTGTAAGTCGATCGGCTAATCGACGCAGACAATTTTACAAATACCAAGGCGTTTGTCGACTAATGCTCCATGCTGTCGACAGAACGGGAATCTGTCTCTCGACAATGATAAACTGTGGTTACAAAGTTATTTGACACAATGAGTTTAGTTAAAACCTGTTCCACTTTTCTGTTTCACACTTATAACATTATATAAATAGAGCTATATGTATATATTCAACACATGTTTATATATATAAAACCAAAGGAAAAAAAGAACAACTACTTAAAAGGTTCCCTAGTAATGTAGAGAGAAATTTAATTTTTTTTTAACAAAAAAATTTTTTTAATTGAGCTAAACAAAAAAAACATTTTTTAAAAACGAAAACAATTGAAATAAAGTAGTAACCCACTATCAGTAATTTTAAAAAAAAAAAGAAAGAAGGGGGAAACAAGTAAAAGAACCAGTGATTATCATATATTCCAGTCATTTGATCATTGTACTATATTCAATTGTTATACATTGACAGATACTGTATCATCGATTTTTTTGATTATTGTTAGAATCAATTAGGAAGATTATTTTACTAGAATACGATTGGATTATCTACAGGTCTAGATTTCGATCTAATCAATTTTACACACAATAATAACTAAACTACATCCACACTTACCTTCCCCCCCCCTATCGATACAATTTACATTCAACTGTGCAAAAAAAAAAATTGTTTAATATTTCAAAGGTGATTCCACGAATAAAGACTAAGTAAAACATAAAGATCAATTTCAAAAAAAAAATAAAAAAATGCCTAAAGTTCCCAGAAAAGGACTGTCGACTTCAAGCGTTAAGAAAGTGACAAAGACAACTAATAAGAGAAATAAAAAGATCATTCCTGTGGTAAAGAATAAGGCAACTACGGCACAGAGGAGTAGACGGTTCAGTATAATTTCATCATCTTCCGAAGACGAAGATGAAGAGGATGATGAAGAAAGTGACAATAGTGACGATGAAGACTACCAGGGTAATTACTACAGTAATAAAAGATACTTAAACTCAGCCAAGAAACAAATGGATGCTATAATATCAAGTTCCGATGAGGGAGACGATGATGACGATGATGACGATGATGATGTGGATTCTGGCAGTTCGTCGTCGGATGATGAAAACATTGATTTCATTCAATTGACAAAGGAAAGACGAGCCAGAGCTATGAAGGCTGCTAAGGGAATGAAAAGTGCTAGGAAAACCAGTAAAAAGAAACAAAAGACACCAGATGAGGATGATGATATAATCACCAAGGAAAGTGATGAAGAATTGGATGATGATCTTATAGATGCTGTGTTGGAAAAGGAAGAGAAGAAATTGTCTGATTTTGAAGAAGATGATGATGAAGGTGATGTCGATGATAGTGCCGATATTGATTTCAAGTTTGACTTTGACAAGGAAGACGATGGATTTCAAGTGGTTAAGAATAAGAAAAACGATAACAATATCATGAATGAAGAAGAAGATATCGGTGAAGAAGTTGCCGATTTGAATAACTTGAGTAACACTAAAGTGGCTGATGAACAAGTGGTCATGGATGTTCCTAAATTCAATGATAATGACATTGACTCTGACGCTGACTATGAATTTAACAAGGACGATTTGATTCAAACATTGCAAAACGATAACGATGATTTGGAACTTCAAGCATTCGGTAACAGTGATGACGATTACGATTTCTTACTGTCCAAGGATGACCCATTCTTCAGAGACGATAATTACTTGATGAAGGAGGAAACTGAAGCTATGGTGGATGATTACAATGGATTTTCATCTGCTAATGTCACTCCAAGACATTCTATAGCTACGACTCCAGCAGATAGTGGCACCTATGACGATAATACACCAACGACAAAGAACGATGACACCTCTGGAAAAGTCACTTATGCACCGGCACCGGAACACGATAATGACGACGATGACGATGATGATGAAGATGATGATGACGATGATGAAGGCCTTGATGAACTAGCGTACGAGGACCTGTTCTTGAATGGTTACGTTAATGGTCCTCCTGTGCCACCAGTGGCATTGATGAGTGACGACGACGAAGATGACCATGATGACTCCAATGCAATCATTGACGATGACGAAGCCGCTGATGAAGCTGATGATGACAGTGATAATGATAGTGATGTCGATGTGATTCAATATTTCTTTTCATCAGGAGAATCAGATTCAGGTAGTAGCAACAATGGCAGTGACGATGACAGTGGTGATGAAACAGATGAGGACACAACGTTGTGCAATTTGCCAAGTACAAAGATTGGAAGTAAAGTCGCTAAGGAGGTGTTGGCATCTTCAAAGAACAACTTTAGAGCCCCAGTGCTGGGCACTTTCTCCACGTCAAAGAGTAAGAAACCGTATGGAATCATTGATGGGTTCTCTACAAGATTCTTACATCCAAGTGATGACAATCGAACGTCTGTGTTGAAAGGTACTCGAATAAGACCGTTTAACAGCAGTCGGAGAGCATCGGTGGCAGCGACACCTGCGGTCGCTCAACAACAACAAGCAGATCCACTGGCTTTGGATGAATTGTTGAACATCAGTGAATTCGAAGATGAAGCAAACGATGACTCTGGCTCATTCAATTGGGATTTATTCGATCATAAGAGAATCCCATTGACGGCATTCAGAAACAAGGGGTTGATCAATAACAACGCTTACAACCAGCCTGAAGCTACCAGAAAATACTCCTTCTCCGACCACAGACGGAGACCACAATTTTCAGGGTCATCTTCGTCCTCGTCAAAGCATTCTTCGAAGAAATCAAAGTCTTCAAAGTCCAAATCTAAAAAGAGTAAGGGCACCACCACTCGCAAGAAGGATTTCGATGAATTCATCATCACTACGTCTCCATCGAAATTCAAAAAGGCGTCAACTGCTCCATCAGCTAATGCTAGAAGAATATCAGTGACAAAGGCCAGAATGAGAAGACAGAGTATCGCTGAGGCACAAGCTGAAGGGTTACGTCCGACTAAAAATGGTTTATTCAGTGAAGAAACCTTAAACGACGTTGAATCTCTTCTGGTGGATATTGGACATAATGATGAGTTGGGTTTTCTTCTAGGCTCTCAATAGAATTGCGTATTTGTTCTTTCTGTTTTCATTTAATCTTTTTTTTTCTTTTTTGCTATGGTTTTTTATTATTACTACAGGTCATTTCTTTTAAAAAGGTAATTTGTTTCATTTGTTTTGAAATCAAATTTACCTTCCTCTTTACTATGTTATTTGTTTTTTGAAAGAATAAATAGTGTTTGGTTTTGTTTATTTATTCTTTCTATTGCATTTCATTGCTTTATATATTTTGTTTTTGTTTTGTTTTGTTTTGTTTTGTTTTGTTTTGTTTTCTTACTCCATGGGTTTGCTTTTTTCTTAACGTTGCGTTTTGTTCTTTTTTATATATGAATGTAGTTCGTAAGTTGCAGTAATTTACTGGGTTTATTTTAACAAACAAAAACTGAAATGGGGTGTATTATATGAAGAAAGGAAGTAAAGGAAGATACACAAGGAGGGGGACTGTGGAAATGGTATATCTAAATAATTTTACAAAGAGAAAGAAAGAAAGAGTTTACTTAATTAACAGCTTCTTCAGGGGAGATAAAGTTTGTCAATTTAGCAGACACATCCAATTGTTGTTTGATACAAGAAGCCAAATATTCAACCAACAAACTGTCGTTAACGTGCTGTTCGAATGCCTTCTTCAATGCATCTATGTCAATTATCTCAGATTTGAAATTCAAGTTTGTCAACAAGAATTTACCAACAGCTTCATCGCCTTTCACCTCTCCACTCAACACCTTAGCCACGTAACCTTGCAACACGTCTAATAAGTTAGAAATCTCGTTTATCGATTTGGAGAATTGAGTTAATTCATCTTGATGGGCAATGGACACTGAATTGCTGGTGGATCCTGTGGCTTTGTTTAAGAATTTTAATGTAGTCAATTGATTTTTAGAATAGGTAACCTCGTTTGGAATTGGAGTGAATGCAAATGCACCGAGTTTGTCTAAACCTAATTGGTGAGCCAATCCGGAATTAGCTGGTAATCCCACTGGAGAGGAAATGTAAGTTTTCACAATTGGAGCAATGATTTCATTGGTCTCGTCGTCTTTAAATTGTAATGTCAAATGAAGTGGGGCATGAGGAGCACACGATCCCTTAGCGTAGAATTCGTTGAAAAGACCAGTGAAGGAGTCTAATTTATGGCTAGTGGAAAACCAACCAATGACTTGCAATTCAGGGTTGATTCTCTTGTATAAATGGTAAGTGGAAAGATGGTATGCTTCTTCAATGGTCAACTCCTCGTCTTCCTCTTTATGTGGCACTATGTAACTTTCCTTGATCTCCAACTCAGAGCCATCATCGGATCTGGTACCTAACAAAGTACCAACAGTTCTGGACTTGGTGGTATCGTCTTCATTATCTTGGTAAATGGTCTCGATCAATTGTAACAATGCTGGTGATTGTATAGAGACCTTGACTGGACCGTTTGATGTCGCACTTAAAGTGTTCAACAAGTTTGGTTTCACTATATGGAAAACAGGATCAGACATATTGGTTATTGTGTATATTAACTCTTTGACTGATCTGGAATAAAGGGAGGATCTGAAAGAATGTTTACTTGACTCAAATAAACTAAACTAACAAATAAACTAGTAAATCCCCTTTTCTCTTTAATGAATTGTGTCCGTTTGGTGTGTTGATCAATTTGACTCTTTTTTTCTGAAAATTTTTATTGAGAGAGGATAGTCGTGTGGTAACCAAGTTGTTGTATGGATGTACGGGTAACTCGTCGCGTCGATCGACGTGTTTGTGTCTGTGTATGTGTGGGAGGAGAGGGTGAGTAGCTTTATTAGTGTTTTCGTGCTTTTGTTTGTTTGTGTGTCTGTTTTTTGTCCTTTTGTTTAAGTGTTTGGTAGGTTTATTTTCTCTTTTTTTGTTTTGTTTTGTTATGGTGTTTGTACTATGGGGAAGTTTCCGGTCATTGGCTTCTTGTTCTCTTTTGTTCTCTTTTGTTCTCTTTTGTATTCTCACCAATAGTTTCCGGTCTTTCATGCATACACTCCATCTGTTACATACACATGGTGCACTAACTTTAACTTGATATGCAATTGGTGGCATGAATTTGAAAATATACTTTTGGCAAACTGTAAATCCAATTAGTGAAGTTGGAAGCTCTTTGCTGTATCTTCTTTCCTTTTATTTCTTTTGTAATATTTTGGTTTGAAGGGTTTTCCCTCGTACGGTCTTTCTGGTTTATTTTACAAAAAAGTGTGATTGGTGCAGTGATGTGTATGCTCTAGACATTATCATTTATTTGTAATGAAATAAGTTGATTCATTTAGTTTAGTTGTTAAAATTAGTTTCTCGTTAGTGAATATTAAAAATCTTAACTTGGTAGCTAATAATAGAATTTTCTATTAATGTACATTTTTTTTTTCAAAAAGGTTGATAATTTGACTTAACCAAAAGAAAAATACAATAATATATCATCATAATTATCTCTAAATAAACCCTTTAAACCCTATATTCCATAATTATTCAACCACTTTACACATACAAATACCTATACAATAAGTCAAAAATCATCCATGGCTGTGCAAATATAAATGTAGTGCACCACTCAAAATTAGAATTTTTTTTTTCAAAATTTTTTTGGCTTTACTATATAGAGGTGTTTTTAGATAGGAAGAGATACTAGTTCTAACCTTGGTAGTTATAATTGATCGGTTTTCTATACAGACAAGATACTATATACAAAGGATACAACCAATCTTATCGAAAGAGTCAACATGGAAATTAGTGACACTAAGAGAAGTTACAAGAAAATCGACATTGAACCATTCTACGTCGGTGCATCGAGTGCCACCATTTCAAGTGATGGTACAATCATGTCCACTGCTGTGATGGAGGACGTTGTCATCATAAATAGAGATACTGATGAAGTGGTGCATAGAATACGAGGTGAAGATACAGTTACTACATTACAATTGTCACCTGATGGGAAATACTTGGCTATAGTGTTTCAATCCCAATTGTTAAAAATCTTCAATTTAGAGACATCGAGTTTCATTAAAAGCTTCAAATTACCCGCTGCATCATATATCTCTGCAGTGGATAAGACATCTACCTTGTTTGCATTCGGACTGACTGATGGTAGTACCCTAGTATGGGACATTGAAGGGTCCTTTATAACACATAATTTCAAAGGCCATGGGTCCACGTTGTCTGCATTGTCTTTCTACGGTGATTTAAACTCTAAGAATTGGAAATTGGCCAGTGGTGATATCATGGGTGTCGTTAAAGTGTGGGATTTAGTCAAGAGAAAATGTCTAGTGACGTTCAGTGAACACACTGCTGCCGTGAGAGGGATCTCATTCAACCCATCCGGTGAGTACCTTGTCACTGGTGGTAGAGACAACATTGCCATTCTTTGGAACACAGAGAATTGGAAAGAAATTAAGACTATACCCGTGCAACAAGCAGTGGAAAGTACTGGGTTTGTGCAATTGGAAGGTGATGAATACTTGTACACTGCAGGCGATGGGTGCATACTGAAGGTGTGGGACAAAACAAACGAGACATTGATCGCCACATCTAAGAAACCACTTCAAACATCCGAAGAATTGTCCATCACTGAAGTCTTACAATTGCAAGACGACAACGACCGTTTAATCTTGGTGTTATCTGATCAAACCATTGCTGATTTGGACGTGTCCGTTGACTTGGACGACACTGGGAACATATTGCCAATCACCAGAAGAATGGCTGGTAACCACGGTACCATCGCTGATATGAGATTCGTTGGTCCTCAATTAGATAAACTAGCATTGGCTACAAACTCACCAGCACTTCGTGTGGTAGATTTGGTCAACAACCCCCTCGACATGGACATTTACGAGGGTCACTCTGATTTACTTAACATGCTAGATGCCACTGTTGATGGTTTATGGATAGCCACCGCTGCCAAGGATAACACAGCTAGATTATGGAGATACAATGACTCTACTGAACAATTCGAATGCTACGCCGTTTTTGAGGGGCATATTTCCTCTGTCACTGCAGTGGGTCTTCCTAGAACTCCAACCACTAACGGATACCCTAAATTCATCATCACTGCATCTGAAGATTTAACGATTAAGAAATGGTCTGTGCCAAATCCATCGTCAAAGACAGAGGGAGAAGTGATTGTGGTGAAATCGTCAGATTACACGAGAAGAGCCCACGATAAAATGATCCACTCCATTGATATTAGTCCAAATGATGATTTCTTGGCTACGGCAAGTCATGATAAATTAGCCAAGATTTGGGATTTACAAGGTGGTGAAACCATCGGTGTGTTGAAGGGCCATAAGAGACCAATCTATGATATTAGTTTCTGTGTTTATGATAGATTGATCGTGACTGGATCTGGTGATCAAACTGCCAAGGTGTGGTCATTGGAAGATTTCACTTGTGTGAAGACATTCCAGGGTCAAGCCAATGCGGTTCAACGGGTATCATTCATCTCAAAGAACCAATTTGTCGTTGGTGCATGTGCAGATGGATTGATCAAGGTGTGGGAGGTGTCCAGCGGTGATGCTGTTCAAACTCTTGACAACCACGATAATAGAATTTGGGCACTTTGTGTGAAGAACGATGGTGAAGAATTCATCACTGCAGATGCCGATGGTGCCATCACCGTCTGGCAAGACAACACAGAGGAAAGTAGAGCATTAGAGGAAGATGCTAGAAAATTGAAAGTGGAGCAAGAACAATCATTACAAAATTACATCAGCAGAGGTGATTGGTTTAACGCTTTCTTATTGGCTCTTAAATTGGACCACCCAATGAGATTGTACAACGTGTTAAAGTCATGTATCACTGCTAACGAGGACAATGGATCAATTTTAGGATCGGTGAAGTTAGAACAGTCCATCGGTAAATTGGAGGATGATCAGATTCTTTTACTGTTCAAGAGAATCAGAGATTGGAACACCAACGTGAAGTTGTTTGAAGTGGCCCAGAAGTTGATTAAGGTGATATTGATCAACTGTGACTTGGACAACCTTTACAAGATTCCAGGTTTGATGAATTACCTAGATGCCATTATTCCATACAGTGAACGTCATTACCAAAGAATCGATGATTTAATGGAACAAAGTTTCATTCTTGATTATGCCATCAACAAAATGGATGAATTGGTTAACTAAGTAGAAATAACTAATGCATTTTTCTTTCCCGTTTCATCATTGTTATTGATTTTTTCCACTTTTGTACATTACTATATAATATAATAATATATCCTATTACTTGCATGGTTAAGTCTATGTCTCCGTATTGTAAGTTCTGTATTATGTAAGAGGAGTCAATTTGGACATTTTCGCAGAGAAAAAAAATTGTGTTGATAAAAAACAAAAAAAAAAATGAAAATCAAAAGAGAGAAATGAAATAATTTCACAGGATTTGTATTCCACTTACCATGTGACAGTAGGTGTACATCGTCAATTCAATCCAGATACCACCAAAAGGAACAGAATCACATGAAATGTCGTACCATGATAGATCAAGAAGTCCAACAAGGAAGGCTCCAGTTTACAGGGACCGAGAGCAAACGACAAGCAACGTTCCTCCAACTACAACGACAGAGTATAACGCAGATGACTATTGGGATGGCCTTATAGACATACAACCAAGTGATTGGATATACACTATGCAGGAATTGCAAACAAAGGCACCATCTAGACTCATACAGGATGAGTCCAGACGTATAAAGTTCAATGATGAGATCCAGAAACGTTGCAAAGGTGTGTTTTACCTGTTCAATTGTTGTCGTCAT
This sequence comes from Ambrosiozyma pseudovanderkliftii, assembly GCA_003707895.3. NCBI lineage: Eukaryota > Fungi > Ascomycota > Pichiomycetes > Pichiales > Pichiaceae > Ambrosiozyma > Ambrosiozyma pseudovanderkliftii. The sequence continues at coordinate 71,895 of PPLW03000032.1, read as the reverse complement.
TTACGATTATCACGTTCAGTGGCATTGACAGCATGCTATTTCTTCCATAGATTCTACATGAAAAGAGACATGCTGTCGCATCATTACTTTGAAATTGCAGCCACGTCACTGTTTATAGCGTGTAAGGCAGAGGAATGCAGAAGAAAGCTTAGTGATGTGGTTAAAGTGTGTTCTAAGTTTGCATTCCAAGGGAAGGTCAATGAAGTCATTGACGAAGACTCAAAGATTTATTGGAAATGGAAGGATCTTCTAGCTAGTTTAGAGGAATTACTACTGGAGGAATTGTGTTTTGAAGTGACTCCCGAAAACCCATACAAGATTTGTTTAGAAGTGTTAAAATTACAAACAGAACCTACAGGAACAGATGAATGGTCATTGAAAACAAAGAGCATATTTGTCCATTGTACAAACTTTCTAGAGTACTCATCCAGATTACCATTGGTGTTACTTCATGATACAAAGGTCATCTGTGCATTGGGTATCATAATAGGCGCTCAAAGAGAAGAGGCAGAACTACCCGAAAACTTCTTAAAGGATGAATTAGACTGTTCATCAGATCAAGTTTGGAAATGTTATCAAGAACTAGTTGAATTGGGTAGATTGTTGGTGCCACTTGATCCCCATTTCCATGTTTTGTCCACAGTGCCAAAATTGTCCAAAGAGGAATTCTCCCGCGTCGCAAATTTGCCTTTGTCGTGAAGGGGGAACACAAAAGAGACAAAAGGGGAACTTAAAAGGGCATTTCTTTTGTCTCTTTGTTTTGAATGTTCACTTGTACTATTAGATAACATATATACCTTTGTCAATTTGTATATAAATAAACATATAAAAATTGTTATAGTTATGGATAGTGCTCATAGCAAATCACACGTTGTATGTTTTAAACCCATCTAGATGGAGGGTTTCCCTTTCCCCTTTTCCCTTTTCCCTTTTCCCTTTTCCCTTTTCCCTTTTCCCTTTTCCCTTTCTTGTTAAAGTTTTACTTACTAACACAAAAACTACCGATTTCCACCCATTTCTACCATCTTATTTAGCCAACAGCTGAACAGATCCGTCAAAGAAAGTTCTTGAAACGGGGATTGTCGTTGAATATCATGGTTTTAGGTCAAACTGGTACTGGGAAATCTACTTTCATCAATACACTATGTGATGAGGACATTGTTGCCACTAACAGGTCCGTCCCTGCCGAGTTATCCATCGAACAACATACAGCTAAGCTCTATGAAGGTGGTACCCAGATCAACTTAGAGATCACTATGGTTCCAGGGTTTGCCGATTTTATCGACAATAGGAAATCCACTGCCACTGTGGTTCATTTTGTCGAGAAACAATTTGACCATAGATTAAATGAAGAATGCCGGATTCAAAGAACCAACCAATCTTTTGATTCTCGGGTTCATGCTGTTTTGTACTTTATCAGACCAACTGGTAAGGGGTTACGGGAATTGGACATTGAATTGTTGAAACAGTTGAGTGGAAGATGCAATGTGATTCCAGTGATCTCTAAGGCAGATTTGTTGACTGACGACGAGGTTAAGTTGAATAAGAACCTCATTATGAGAGACATCAAGAAGTATGGTATTGAAATATATGATTTCACCAGTTGTTTTGAAGATTTAGAGGAAGATTTCTTTCCTGGAAGATTGAGTGAAATAGTTCCATTTGCCATTGTGTCTGGTACTGACAGAATGATCATCGATCAAGAGGAATACAAGGTTAGGAAATTACCTTACGGGATCGTCAGGGTCGATGATCCTTCTCACAATGATTTTCTCGTTTTGAGAACTTGCTTATTAGGTGCTAGTTTACAAGATTTAAAGGATACCACTCAGTCTGTTTACTATGAAAGATACCGTACTGACAAGTTGACCAAGAATTCTGAACTTGCATACTTAGATGGTCGTAACAAGATTGAAAAGCCAAACGTGTCCAGTCTTCTGTTAGATCGGTTAATAACTAGTAATGTGTCCCATCAATCAAATGTGGTTTCCTCTAACACTTATACATCATCATCATCACAGAAAAGTATCAGTTAGATGAAGTATAAATCATTGCTTATCCTTGTTTTTATTTATTTCAATCCATTTACATATTTCTTACATATAGTTTATATTATTATTCTCCCATCGTTGTTTTTTAAAATTTTTTTAATAGTTGCTATATAGATATATAGAAATATTGATGAATTTAAATTGTCTAAAGGTAAAATCCGCTTAGCGGTTAGAAAATAAACAATGTAATCACAGAGGCACAATACATAACACAAATAATCCCTTACATGATAATTTCGTACTTTGTATCATGCTTGATGGTCTTGTTTGGCAAGATGAAAGAATTCAACAAATAGGATCCTTCCAACACTTCTGTACCTGAACCCAAGATAGAAATGTTTCCTGAATCCTTGATACCGATGACCTTGAAGGATTCATGAGTAGCCAACAATTGCTTAAACTTATCACTACCGGATTTCTTGACAATTTCAGAGATGGAGATCATGTTCATACCGGTACCTTCAATTCTGGACCAAGAACCAATGTCACATTTCATGGAGATAATGGCATTGGTGATTAAGGAATTGGAACCGATTTGTACATCGTTCAAAATGATAGAGTTAGACACTCTTGTACCTGGACCGACAACGGTGTTTTCACCAATGGAGACAAATGGTCCAATTTTAGTACCTTGTTCGTAATTGATCTTAGCTGATGGGTGGATAAACACCGGTGGAACAATGTTAACAGATGCTGGTTGTAAGATGATTCTATCAACAGTGGCAGTTCTACGGTGCATTGGGAAAGCTGGCACAGTTGGTGATGCCAATGATGAACCGGTACCACCACTGCCACCTTCACGGCTCAATTTTTGCAAGTACAATTCATTAGCCCATAATGCATCAGCAGGAGTCTTGATAGCCTTCCAGAATCCTCTATATTCGTACACATAGGTGTTTCCAAACTCTGGCAAGTTACGTAAGATATCCTTCTCCATGGAGATAATGTCTTCATCATCATGTGAGTAATCATTGGCAGTGGCGGAGGAAGTGATCTTACTGATCTTAGCGTGGGCCAGTCTCTTGAACAGATGGTCATTAAACAGGTAAATACCACCATTGATTATTTCCGAGATCTTCGTCTCTGGCTTTTCAACATAATGGATAACCTTTGAAGTGGTTGAATCAGCAACAATGGTACCAAACGAGGATCTATCATCATTTAAAGCCATAAACAAATCGTAATCCGTTGGCTTAACACCAAACAACACACCGTCCAATTTCTCTTTTGACAACCCTTGTTTGGCCTCGTAGAAATCAATGATATCTTGCAATGGGAATGAACACACAATGTCACCGTGAATAACCAAGAAATTGTCTGGATTACCTCTCATGATTTCATCTCTGAAGAAGTACAAACCACCAGCAGTACCCAGAGCCTTGAATTCCTTCAAGTATTTAATGGTACAGTTTCTCTTTTGATACTTCATTCTGGCATTGAAAGAGGAGATAAAATCAGTGAAAATCGAAGGGTCGTAGAAACCAATCAATAAGATTTCAGTGACGGAGTCAATCTTTAAGACTGCATCGATTGTATGAGCTAACAATGGCTTACCTGCAATTGGGAACAATATTTTTGCTTGATCTAGGGCTAATGGTCTAAATCTTGTACCTCTGGAGGAACCACCAACCTATCGAAAAAAAAACACAATGTGGTTTAAGGGCGAATCGGAATTGCCCCATCACACAACAAATGTTAGTAACAAGCTAAATTCAATTCAAACAAATACGATGTTGACACAATGACTAGTAAATGTGTTTTAAAACCTTATACCTCTTGTAAAAAAAAAATAACATTGGCTGCATTGGATTGTTGATCAACAACGAAATAAATAATGAGGTGATGCGTGCCATTATCTAATTATATTGTCGGAGAAAAATAACACATACCATAATAACGGCTTTGGAAGTCATGTTTAATGAGTAATGTATGTGTAAACTTGTCAATTGAGTATAATGATACCGATTTAATAAGAATAAAAAAAGTTATTGAATAATATCAAATGAAAGAACAAAATTTGAAGAACATTCTAAAAAGGTAACGAACGTTAAAGGGGGTATAGCCACTAAGTGATCTGGTGAAGTTCAGATGAATTGCTTCTTTGGTAATAATAGTGTTGTGCGGCTCAAATTTCCCTTTTTGAATTTTTTTCCCACGAGCAGTCCAGGGCTGTGCTAATATTTTAATTAGCGTCGGTTACGGTCGATCGACGCACAAGTTTATCATTGTTACAGTTTTACATGCTGGATGATAAACAAGTCAAGTTATTTTTACTGTATATTCTAAATTTAATCATATTTATTTTGTAATAGGTTGAGTAGTTAAAGGGAATTTGTTTAGTCAATTATTACCAAGGAAAGGGAATGATTTTTTCCAAACTTCGTTACCGTTTTTATCGATAGTGTCACCATGACATGGAATGATTTTATCAAACTTCCATTCCTTTTGAACTTGTTCAAATATCACCTTGAGAGCAGAATTATCTTTGTACATAAGATTGTTGAATTGATCGTTAAGGAATGTTCCTTGGGAAAATGTTTTTCTGGCTAACCATCCGTAAAACCCAGTATGAAGATCCTTACCACCGAACTGTTCGTTGAAGATATCAGAGTTAGGGTTTTTGCAGTCATCGTATTGGAAATTGAAAATTAAATCAGCTTGTAACACCGTTTTTTGCTCTGGAACATACAGAGCTAATTCCTTGTTTTTATGTGAAGGGATAAATAAAAATTCAAACCCATTCTTGATGATACCAGAGTCTTTAGCTAATCCAAGTTTCAAAAGATCATTCTTCTTCAAAATCTTGTCTCCGATATCATCGTGGATCTTATAATCGATCACTGAATCAAGTTCACTATTACAACCTTCCATAGCGATTAATTTAACGTCCGGGTGCTTTTCTTTATAAGGTAACACCATCATTGTGTGTTCAAGGTCTGGAACGATTATATGAGTGACATTATCAATAAATGATTCGCCACCGTCCAAGTCACCGTTTTTAAGCATCAATGTGTCAACTGATTTGATCACTTCATTATCATATGGGATAGTGGAATAGATAGCAAATTTATTTGGTTTAGAGCCTGTCTTAATGATTGACATTCTACCCCCCACTGGAAGTCTACCAAACACATTAAAACCAGTGGAATGGGTGTAAATCTTTGGAGTGACTTGTCTTGAAACTCCTCCTAAAATTTCCGGATAACCCATTTTTGTGTAATTGGTTAGTAGTATTGGATTTTTGTGATTAATGACTTCACATCACAACAGTGAACAAAAAGAACATGATTCCTGTAAAATAACTTATGGGCATCTGGGCAACATTTCTTCTTGATAGCGATGAAAGGTGACAAGAAAGACGAGAGATCAATGATTTCGGGTATCGGGTTTCATAGTATCGGATATCGGATATAATACTGTAGTGTATAAGACTTTCGACTCGTCGACCAATGAACGTTATACCAATATTCACTAACTATCTCTTTGCAATTACTGCATACAACAATCGAATTAAAACACATAGAGAAAACCAATTTCCTTTGACCTACCCATATATTTGGGTCAGTTATATCGATTAAATTGATATATCCAGTTGGGATTTAATTCACTTGCAGAAACTTGTCACAAAGGTGTCGATTTTACCTGAAAAAAACACAATAACGAATAAATTAAAAACATACAAAAAGACAAAGGACAAAATATCAATTAACAAATATGTATATAAAATAACCTTATAAACCAAATTTGGCTAAATCAAAGTTCTCTAAACTGTCCAACACTAATCCAAATTCATTGTTCTCACCAACTAAATCAGTGATTTCCTTTTGTGAGAGTAATTTCAACACATTTGCATCTGGAACCCAAATCACATACCCACCGGCTCTTTTACCACTAATGAATCCCGGAATTGCATCTTCAAATATCAAACATTCCTCTGGCTTGATATCTGGCTTTTGATCTTTACGTAAATGCTGGTTCAATTCATCTAACCCTAACCACCAAACAAATGGTAATGGTTTACCCTTACCCTTTAATGTTTCATTGTCAGAGGTGATAATATTACCGTTGAAAAACTTAAACACATGTTGTAAATGGTCTGTTTTCAAATGGTATTTCTTCTTATCTGAACTGGTACACACACAAATTGGAATACCATCGTTGTGAAGTTTGATGATTAATTTTTCAACACCAGGCAATAACTCCACCTGTTCCCACAATTCTTCTTGACGTTCAGATGTTAATCTTAAAAATTCAGCTGCAGTGATCTTGTCGTGCAACTTATGGAAATCAATGACCACTTGACACGATTGTATACCTGGTAATCCTTGTAATTTAGCCTTTAAGTCCCATGTTAACCCTTGCTTGATTCCGAGTTTACGTAATTCTTCAGAGAAGGAGATTGTGTAGATCTTCTCTGAATCAATTAGCAAACCATCCATATCGAACAAGCATGCCTTGAATTTTCTCGATTCCACCATTTTGATATCTCTGTGTGATGTTTAACTGTTGTGCAACTTTGTTGATTGTCCTCTTATCATTTAACACATCCAAGCAAAAGAACAAAAGGTTATTAATTTTTTTTTAAGAAGATGTGAAAGATCCCACGCGCTTTTGAATCTGACTTTTGGTGTTACTCAGATCTGGTCTCATATATATATACATATATACCACGTACATATTACTTTAATCATTAAAACATTTTTAATGTTTATATTAGAAGTGGGATTCCAAAAAGCATAGAATCGATAATTAACAAACCAGCTGCCAAGAATAGCATATAAAGCTATACACAAAACGAGAATAGTCATTTTTCTCTTTTTAAAAAGGTAAAACAAATTAAACAAAGTAAAAAGTTTTTTTTCTAAACAATCTCTTCAGACTTGATACGAGAGTTGTTCTTGTTGTCACTGTCATTTTCATGGTAATCGACACCAGAGGAACCTTCAATGACTGAGATATTGGCAGAACCTAATCTGTGCAAGTCCAAGTCAGAGATATCAGTGAATAACCCATCAATTTCAGCCATTTCATAGAAGTCCATACCCATTTCTTCCGCTTCCGGAAGATCTCTCATCTTACAACCTGGAATCTTATCAACAAGGAAACAGATAATGTAAGTGGCACCGAATGACCACACTGAAATGGTCACCCAACCAGCGAACTGATAACCCATTTGTTTCCAGTGGTGGAAGATCCAACCACCATCGATCTCAGTGACACCGTCTAAACCGGCAACGTATGGAGATGCAAACACACCCAAGCACATGGAACCAATGATACCACCAACACCATGAACCACAAAGGATCTGGTAGTATCATCGACTCTGATCCACTCATTAATGCCGTAAAGGAGTCTACAACATGCACCGACAAAGATAGATGTGACTAACGCAGCCCAAGGTTCGTAGAAACCACAACTTGGAGTGATATTAACTAAACCAACAACGGCACCCTCACATGCAGACACCAATGACCATTTACCAGTTAGGAATTTATCAATCAGAACAAATGTAGTTGATGCAGCAGAGGCAGCAATTTGTGTGTTAGCCATGATGTACGCAGTTCTAGTGTTAACAGCTAACAAAGTACCACTGTTGAAGGTCAACCAAGAGAACCAAATAATAGACACACCGATGAAAGTGATGATTGGATTTTGAGGCAAGAAATCCTTACCAGTCTTTGGATCCTTCCAGTATTTACGTGGACCAATGAACACAGAGAAAGCCAACGAGGAGACACCAGAAGCGATATGCACAGGTCCTCCACCGGCAAAATCCAAGGAACCTAAAGTGTACAACCAACCATTAGCACACCAAGTGGAATAAGCAAATGGACAGTAACACACGGTACACCAAACGAATCCAACAACCAAACTTGGTAACACTGGGGCTCTTTCAGAGATGGCACCGACGAAAATTTGCACTGTAGCAATTGGGAAAAACACAGAAAAGATAAAGTACAACATAGATGGGATGGTACCACCTTCCACAAATGGACCAGCGTTCATAGCTTGAAGAGCACCTAATTTCAAGTTACCCAACACCTTTGACGATGATGTTGACACAGCTAGGGAGTAACCAAGGAAAAACCATTGAAGTGTGATGATACTGGTAACCATGTAAGATTGAAACAAGATCTGAATAATGTTTTTTCTCTTTAACGCACCACCATAGAACATACCAATGGCTGGAGTTAAGATCATGACACACACAGAACAAATCAAAACGTATGCCATGTCAGCACCGACAAATGTCGATGTTTCCTCAGCTAATGTAGATAAGTCACGCTTAGATTTCATGAGCAATTCTGCTGAACCTAAACCAGAATTTGCGTAACCCATGATTATATATATATAATTTGCAGTTGTTCTCACTTACTTGTTCAAATTGATGTATTATTGTTTTTTTTTGTATTGTATTGGAATTCAATTCACAGGGATATTGTACACTTTTATACAAGTAGAGGGGGGAAAACAAGAATTATTGTAAGGAAATGAAAAGAAAGAAGTAAAACAAACAAAAAAAAGAAAAGAATAACAAGATCATAAGAATACAACTACTTCAATACATGATAATAAAGGAAAAGAAGTAAACCAGAGAAAACAATTTATTTAAATAGAACTAACTCATGTATCCGATGATAAAACACAAAAATAATATAAAAATTAAATAAATAAGAAAAAGAAAAAAACAGGTTTTGATAATCAAGGTTGATAATAAATGCATTGATCGATAAGTCTTTGAGAACAATAGATACAGATGGCTCGTGCATACACGAATTACCAGATTTGCTAATTATTCGGTCACTCGTGTCATCCATCATCATACAATATTTCATATCAATGAAATATTTTTCATAGTAATGTATATACAGTAAAGGAAACAAAAAAATCTTCTCTTTTAATAATTTTTAGATTTTAGGGTGGTTAATTATCCCTCAAAAGACCCTGATCATGGATGAGTTTCGTTATCGGCGTTAACTAACGAACACTAATCTAACACCATAAAATACTGTTATCGTATTAACGTTTATAATAATATTACGAGTGTAACATCTAACTAAATCAATACAGTGTTTGGTTACACTGTATTGTATATATGTGTTTTGAAACAGTCTTATCAATAAAAGTAACTTGATTTATGTGTTTGTTATATTAGCGGGAAACGGCACTTAGAAACTAACTACACTTACCAGTCCAGTAATAAAAGAACTCAATAGAAAAACAAAGAAAGAAATCAAGAAAGCAAAAAAAGACCATTGGTTTGTTAACCAGCTGTGCATCCCATCACACACAAGCAACATACAAAGTTAACTTTAACCAACCTTGTCTCTGGTCTCTTATCAATGAATCCAATCCTAAATGGTGACAAAAAAAAACGCTCAGCCAAAAACAATCTCAGCCAACAAGCGAGAAAAACAAAGCACAAAACCAAGGCGGTGAAATCCCTTTGATAAGATTTGTCAATGTCAATTTACCTTCCTAATTAGGAAATATTTTACGGTACAGTTTTGTAGTAGCCAGTTGATTACATTGATAAATTATCTATAAATGATGATATTTTCCCAGTATTTGAATTTAAGTCCTTGTCAATTGTGAACAATTAGGGATCGATCATGTTCTTTTCGTTTCCTTACGATTCTTTTCTGTTCAATATTGCATCCTTTTATTTTATCTCTACAGATTTAAATAAATCATTGCTTATTTATTGCTAGTAACAGTTTTTTTTAATTAAGTTTGTTTCTGTCTCAGTAATTAAAATTAATAGTTTTAAATACCCTAGTTGATTAATACATTTAGTGCTTATTATTACTATCACTGACCTGATCTCTTTCTCGAAAAATTATGTCAATTGGTTGACTTATCGTTTTGATCGCAGCAAACAAAACACAACAAAACAAAACAGTACGAATATAGTATCTTCTCCACAAATTAAATCCAGAAATGAAATAAATCCAAGGAAAACATCGAAATCGAGGAGATTAACCTAAAATGGATATTTTTCAGTCAAAATAACAAAGACAATAGATAATGGGGTATGGGATATGGTCATTGTTTGTTTTTTTCTTTTGTTGTTGAGTGATGCCTTTATTTACGGTTTACTCCCTGTATTTTCAGGGTATCATTGAGTGAATTGAAAATCATTAAAATTAGTATTATCTTTATGCACTATCTGCAAGGCTAAACAAAATATATGCAGTAATAATAAATAATAAATATAGATAAATATAGATAAATAAACATATTTATACTTGATGGTGTGATTGAATGGATTTGATTAATTTAATTTATCTCCGTTAAATCTTCTTCAAATGGGGGAATTTACTCTCATCGATAGGGTCTGGTTTGTAACCGACACCGTCTTCCAATTCCTTCAATGTCTGGGCTAGCTTTCCTGTTTGCTCCTTGTACTTGATAAATGCCTCCTTCATTGGTGTAGCGTTTTGTCTGTACAAAATTTCCTCCCTTGTCCATCTACAAGGAATCAACCCTTGTTCCCATCCATCCACTGATTCAATCTCCTCGTTGAATTTCAATCCATAAAACACATCATCTGGGAAAAACAAATTATGGAACCCTGGGCCAGTGCCCTTAGCGTCAATGGTGTCTTGTTCATCCTGTTGCATGACCTCTTTACTCGGTAGGGTGATTTTACCACTGAACACTTTAGCTAACCAAGATGCTTGTGCTTCACTGACTCTCGTCGGTAAGATGTATCTTGGTAATGCGATAAATGCCAAAGTTGGATGGTCGTAACTGAGGGTTTGTCTGTACAATCTCTCCACTCTAGCACCGTTGGTGATGAATGGTGTCGATGATTCATTGAAACTTTTCAAGAATGGGAAATGTCTTAAATATCCAGTGGCAAACAGAATTCTGTCAACGTTTGGAATCACAGTACCATCGATCAATGTCACGTTCTTGGTCACCGGATCAATGGATTCAATGTCCTTCACTGTCTTGATGAAATCACTGGAACCAGCTGGTAATTGTGACTCAGATCTGGCACTCTTGTAAATTGGTTTCTTCAACCATGTAGCTAATTGATACGCCAAATCAGCACCCGACGCAGAATTACCGACAATGACAATGTTCCCCTTGACGTCCTTGAACTGCCGTGGATGCTTGTACGATTTTGCATGACTCACAGCTCCTGGATACTTTTCAGAGTATTGTTTCAATCCAGGTCTATCTGGCACATACGGTTGATCGTAATGACCAGCAGAGATTAACACAGCATCAAACACCTCTGTCACAGTGCCATCAGATGATTGGTCGATACCACCAGCTGTGGCATCACACACTTTTGTGTAAGTGATGGAGTACTTTGAATTCGGCGTTAAGCTGATGTCCACAACGTTGGTGTTGAATTGAATGTACTGTTCAACTTCCTTAGCATACGATTGAATGTACGCTAACACGTCCTTCTTTAAGGGGAAAATAGGTGAGTCCTTAGGGAAATGGAAATCATGGTATTCCATGATCTTGTAAGGAACGTTTGTGTGTAACAATTCATAGATTGCACTAGGCCAGATGTATTCATTATTGGCCACTTTAAATGGTGTTTGAATGTTACTGTGTGGATCTTCAGAGGGAACAGGTAACACTTGATCATCGAGTTGTTCATTGTTGTAATTCCACAATCCTCCAGTGTTTGACCTTCTTTCAAATGCAACGACCTTATCAAATGATTTCTCCTTGATCAATGCCTTTAACGTTGCAACACCGCAAGGTCCTCCTCCGATTACAGCCACTGATTTGATAATAGGTAACTTTATTCCAACCATGGTTTGGGTATTTTTGTTTTTCGGTCTTTTTTTTGTCTTGTAACGTTGATAATCACAGAACCACCATTTTCTTAAGAAGAACGAGTGTTTCAAGTAAAATGAAGAGAAATGGGTGTAGTATTAAAGTGAAAAATAGATTCCCAATACAAAACAATGGCAAGATCCCTTCTAATCTCCAGTATGGTAAGCGTCGGGTGAAGTCGATCAAATAAAAGCCACACAAGCCACTGGAAAGTGTTAGCGTGATCGCGCATGTTACGAGAATAAGAAGAAGAGTCGAAGTGAGAGTGAAGCAGAAGGAAGACAAGAGGATTCATGGTTTAAAGTGTTAAACTTACTAGAAGAGAACAAGATATTTATTTGTATCTTGATACTTTGTTAAGTTTGCCAGTGATATTTTTAGTTTATTGCGGTACGATTTATTGTAGGTGAAGTAAAACAAATGTTCTGTTTTTAGTTCAAATCTAGCATTACTTCGGTAGAAGTTACTCTATTGAATTAGTTAGAAATACCAAATACAGTAATAAATTTTACCAATCAATGTAAATATAATGTCTGCTATCCAATAAAACCAGTATTTGCAAAGTAATTTGATCAAACCATCAACAAGGGTCTGTCTGATATAAAATAATCCTGTTCAATACAATTACAAAAACAAAGAGGGTCAAATTTATCCGGAATCTTGCGGCACGATGGCTCTTTTCTTTTTTTACCAGGGCATAACCGTAAAATTTTGACATATTACTCCTCTTGCTTTAATTTGTTTCTATATTTGTATAATTATTAATCAAAAACTAAGTTCATCACAGACTCAATTATATAAAAGAAACTAAAACAAACCTGGAGAAGGAGAAAAATAAATAAGGGCAGGAAAAAGAAATACTTTTAAAAGTAGTTGAATTTGTTTTTTTTTGCAAAAAAAAAGGCAAATACACTAAACAAAAGAAAAGAGTAAATAAGCCAGTAACATAATCCCCAAACAAAAGAAACAAATTAATTGCTTGCATATTTCTTGATTAGATGTCATTATTGATCTCCGTATAGAGATGTTTTACAATCGAGGCAAGGACAGAGTCATCTAACTTTCAAACCAGATAACCCGGTAAATTTTTGAAAACAAAGAAACGAAGGATGTAGTGACGCATGGTAATGTGTAGTGGTCATCGCAACACGTACTATTGTATGCATCAGTGATCATATTTATCATCTGTATTTTTAGAATACTGTTCACTGTTAATAAAGTATTGTTATTTTTACGACTCCTCCAGTACCTTAAGTGGCTTCCCATAGGAAATAAAATTAATAAGAACCCGATTTAAAACCAACAATTTTTTACGAAGACGACAAAAGACAAAAGACAACAAATAAACAAAACAAAACAAAACAAAATTTTACAAAGAAACAAAATAAAAAGAAACTTGTGGGGAAACAAAGGAAACAAAGGAAATAAAATAGGAGCCCCCCAAAGAATTTTTTTTTTTGGTGGAGCTGCGAAGGAAAAAGAAAAGCATCGGAATTCCTTTTTTTCACATGTATAGGCATTGTATTTACTACATACTACGTTGAATTTACTTGTTCTTTCTATTGTTATTACTAAGTTTTAACCAGAAAAAAAATCTAATGTGAAAAAAACATTGAATTCCAGACAAAATAAATTTAAATGAATAAACAAAAGAGATGGGAATAAAAAGAAATTATACGAAGAAAAATCGGTCATCGGTAGCATCTGGGGTAAATCTATAAATATGGTGGGTTATTTCACTTTTCCAACTTGAAAATTTGGTTAGAACTTGTTCTAATTCCTATTCTCTGAAGGTTCATATAGTTTTTCTTATTGAATATACAAGTTAAAACTTCATAATTAAACTTTAAACTTAAAACCCAAACACATAAATATGTCTATCATTCCAACATTCAGATTCGATAACGAAGTCACTGTTGTCACTGGTGCCTGTGGTGGTCTCTCAGATGCCTTACTTAAGGGTCTTTTAGCATATGGTTCTGAAATTGCTCTATTAGATATGAACAAGAAGATGACTGAGGAGAGACAAGAAGAGTTGGTTAAATACTGTTTGGAAGAGTTGAAATTAAAGGCTGAAGATGTTCCAAAGATGCATTCATACGCTTGTGACATTTCAGATTCAGATAATGTTGATCAAGTGTTCTCTCAAATTGCCACTGATTTCGGTAAACTACCATTGCATTTAGTCAACACTGCTGGTTACTGTGAAAACTATCCAGCTGAATCATATCCAGCTAAGAATGCCGAAAAATTGATCAAGGTTAACCTTTTGGGTTCTCTTTACGTTGCTCAATCATTTGCCAGACCATTGATTGAACAAGGTGTCAAGGGTGGTTCCATTGTGATGATTGGTTCCATGTCTGGTGTCATTGTCAACGATCCACAACCTCAAGTTGGTTACAATATGTCAAAAGCTGGTGTCATTCACATGGTCAAGAGTCTTGCCGCTGAATGGGCCAAGTACCAAATTAGAGTCAACACTTTATCACCAGGCTACATTTTGACTCCATTGACTAAGAATGTCATTAACGGTAACGAAGAAATGTACAACAGATGGATGTCTGGTATTCCATCTAACAGAATGTCTGAACCAAAGGAATACATTGGTTCCGTCTTGTACTTGCTTTCTGATTCTGCCTCCTCCTACACAACTGGTGCTAACTTAATTGTCGATGGTGGTTTCTCTTGTTGGTAATTTTACCAATCTATCAATCATTGCTGAGTTCTTTTTCACTCTTTTTGTTCTAGATTCCATTTTTTCCCTCTCTTTTATGATTTCTTAATACTTTTATTCCTCTAATATCTTTTGCTTTTTTTCGTTCGTATCTTGCGTTTTGCTTTTTCCTCTCTTATACAAGACTAATTCCCTTGTGTCTTTTATATATATTTCATATTGTACAATACCATATCATAGCATTTTCCTTCGTCCTTATATTATTCACCTGTAAAGTTGTTTTTATATAATTTCTACTCTCTTTCCATGTTAAGCAATAGAAATGTTCTGGACTTCCATTTGACACGCTAGTTAAAAATGGCAGATATCGCTGGGGGTCTATTTCTGATGGGAAACATGCCTATTTGTCTTAAATCGACGTGATTGAACATAAAAGGGAATTACACAACATTAAAACCCACACAACCAGTGAATCTTTCGGATTACATTTCAATAGGTAAATTAGCAATGTCTTCTGATAATGCTGAACAACTCGCATATCTAACTGATAAGTTGGCATCGGCGTATTCTTTCAAAACAGGGGTGAAGTTACAAAAGAAAAGATACAAACCATTAAGACAGATCTTGAACGATGACATTAAAAGAACACAGACAAAACAACAAGAATCACCTACTCCAATACCGGATCTTGTCTCATACCATAGTTTAAATGCTCCACCATCGTTAAGACCAATTAAGACATACTGCGATATCACAGGTTTACCAACCACGTATAAGAGTCCGCATAACCAATTACGGTACTACGATAAAGAATGTTATGCCATTGTCAACTCTTTAGCTCCAGGTGTCGATCAACAGTATCTAGCAATGAGAGGAGCTAATGTCATCTTAAAATGATTTAAACGTTCCCTCTTCTTTATATACTATTCTACTTTGTATTCTACGTGTTAATGTGGTTTTTCCTTTTTTTTGTTTTCATCTATTAAAATATAGTACTATTAGAAATACAAAACAATAAATTGTAAGCACAAACAAATGTACTTTTGCCGTAAATTACAAAGTGTGTCGTATACAGGTATACAGGTGTCAATGAGTGGCATTCCAACTGTCAACAATTTGTTTCACTGTCTTATCAAAAGTTGGACTTTCGATTTCCTTGTCAACGTCTTCGACATTCTTGAACGGATTACACAGAAGCCTTAGATATAGTCTATGGATGTCCTTGAATACAGGATTCAACCCAGCATTATTGTGATCTTGTGCTTGCAGTTGAACAGAGTCATTCTCCTTTCTAGAACAACCCAATACTATCTTCAATCCGGTGTTTGTTTCAAACCCAAACACAAATATTCCGTCTTGAACAAACAATAATTGATACTCCTTCCC
The DNA here is from genome assembly GCA_003707895.3 of Ambrosiozyma pseudovanderkliftii. Taxonomy (NCBI): domain Eukaryota; kingdom Fungi; phylum Ascomycota; class Pichiomycetes; order Pichiales; family Pichiaceae; genus Ambrosiozyma; species Ambrosiozyma pseudovanderkliftii. Next base: position 55,976 of record PPLW03000032.1, on the reverse strand, counting down.
ACCATTTTGGCCTGACTGTTGTTGTTGCTGTTGTGATAATGCGAATGGTGATTCAAATACATCTAATGCCATGTGTGATAAAAAATTGTACTTAAGTAGTTCATTCATGCTTTTAGACTCATCGACAAACGACTCATTTTCAGGGTCATTTATCTCGCTTGTTGCCTTAGAGGGACTATCCTTCTTGTTTGGTGGAAATGATTGTATATACAATGGGTGATTCTAATGGAAATTGAATTGAAACAAATTAAATTCAATTCGGTATGGTTAGTATACAAACAGCTCTCATGAAAAATGAAAAAGGAGATTATAGTTTTCGTAAACATACATTTCTGGATATCAAAGAGACAAAATATATAGTCATAGTTATAATTGATTGATTAATTCAGAAGATAGACAATGTAATTTAACAGTAAATATGTGTATACTCATGATGATGACGTTCACTTACAAAACACTTTTGTTTTTTTGGATCAGTGATCGGGTTGAAAGTCGTGAGGCTTTCGTTTTTTTGTAGATGCGTTTTGTTGAACAGGGAAATCACCCAGTCTAGTAAGGTTTTGTTTTCGTAGTAAAGATATAGTACATTATATTAGGTATATATAGGATAAAACTGATGGATACAATACATTTAATCCACTGATATATCATCACCGACACAGATATAACCTTCACCTAACTCATCAACGTTTAAGTTGATACCAAAGTACACACGACCACCGACTTTTCTAGTTTTTAATAAACGTAAAAACAATGACGGATCTGTTTGTCCATCATTTGTGATAGTAATCATATGACACCGATCACAGTTACTCAATTTCTTCAATTTACTATGACTTGATTGGATGTTGATTGAATTCCAAGTATCTTCTTCGAACGGTTCTGTAGATTTCACAACTATGTTAGATCTGAACCGGGAGATCATTGATATGTCTGTTGTAAGTTTTGATAATGATGTGATGTTCGTTAATAGAAACGATGATTTATTCTGTAATGATGCATCTGATATTGATTTAGCTACAGTGCAAGGGACGTCAAGTAAATTTTGAAAGAAATCAATCACAGACCGTTCATTCAATGCAATGTATTTGTCAATTTGTTTAGTCTCACGTTCATTTAACTCGGCATTCACTTCAATGCAATCCCTGGTCTGAGTGTTTATAATAGTCAACTTTCCAGTGTGGTAATTGAGAATGGGTTTAAGAAATGCCATTTTCTTGTTCCGTTTCAAAACCATTGGAGAATTATCAAGTAGATTCAGTAATATAAACTGTCTATCGTACAGTAATCCCTTATTTGTTATAGGCCATTTTTCACCTCTTGGAACGGAATACCCCTGACATGATTTCACTGGATACACAGTCAGTTCCTGCACTTTAATTGAATTTTTCTTGTGGCTTTCCAATAACGGATCAGCCAAGTTCAAATCGGATAGGAAATCCTGTACACTTTCCACAAGGTAATCGACTTCAGATTGAAGAGTCATAGCACCAAAACTGATTCTGACAAGCCCCGTTGGTTTACCGTTCATGATATCCATGCGATCTCCACATTTATGCCCCATATTGTAGTCGTCCTCAATTTCCTTTGTGGTTCTATCAAGAAACACTTGTACTCCTCCTGGATTACACACGGTACCAGTTCTGAGAGATATACATTGAAGCGATGTCACTTGTTCAAAATCATAGTAACCAATGTGACAACCTTGTTCATCCAACAAGGAAAATGACACAATTGGACCTCCCCTATAACTATTTCGCTTGTATAGTAACACCATTTTCTGACCATTATGGTGTTGTAATGATGATAACCTGTTAATTGCATACTGTGTAATGCTATTTGTGTAATTGCTGATGTTATTGAATGATCCATAAATGTCATCATGGCAATCGATCGCTGCTGACAATTGGAGAATGGAATGGATTGGCAATGTACCATCTTCTATAATTTGATGAGTGATTTTTTTACTTTTATGGAATCCATCTGTTCCTGAGACTGCATCGACAGTTCCACCTCCAAAGTATTTCTTAGCATTGAATATTTCGTTTGCCAATTCCTTCTTGAATATCAATCCTCCGATATCAGGCATTCCAAAAATCTTGTAAAACGAAACCACGATAAAGTCTGGTGACTTGTCCGAATCTGATAAGTTAGGTGGACTAGTTGTTGAAAGTGATGCAGCATCGAATAATGTTATTATATTATCTCCCTTGGATTTGAATTGTTCATTCCATTCTTGTATTGGGAATCTATCTCCACTGAGGTTCGATTGTCCCGTCCATGATATAAGCGTTGGTGTGTTACTTCCTGGTTCCACATCAGCTGGATCTTCAAATGATGCAAATGAATCAGCTAACTGACGAATTCCAACAAGAGATGTGTGAGCGTGAATGTGATATTTGTAATCAAATTGGTTGAACTTATCCCTGATACCGGATGACACTATTTTGATGGAATGAGTGGCATTCAATGTGAAGGCAACATCATATACCAGTGGATCAGCGTTGAATACCTTTAACACTTTCATCCTCGTTCTAGTGATCAAATCTGTGGATGTCTTCGATGCAAATGATTGAGAGTGTGGATTGGCGTACAAGTCAGATAAAAGCATCTCTTGTGACCGTGTCAACAAACTTTTCGAATACACTGTCATGCCCGCATGGTCAAGGTACACTTTTCCCTTCATATGAGGGTATTGGGTTTCTCTGATGGATTTCACTGACGTTGGGTACAAACAATCTATTTGATCATCTGTGGAGCCCAGTTTAGCATGCTTGTTGCTCGTGAATGCCTCGATATCTGAGAGCTCAGGTTTCCTCTTTATAGTCATCTTCTGATTGGAACCTATGTCACTGATGAACTTGCTGAACATGGGTGGATCAAATGTTGTATATAATCTTATATGATATTAGAACGATACACCAAAAAAAAAAAAAGAAGGAAAACACATATCATCTAAATTAAATTCTCCACAGTAAAAATTTCCATCAAAATCTCTGTTCCAATGCAATGAAACAAACCCTTGCTAACCTGCCAATTAGATAAAAATTAACTATCTATCAAGTTTCCTAATCGGGCCAAGTTTTTCTGCCGGACTCAGAGCTTATCGGCGACGCGTCTATCGACCTAAATCCTTGAGTCGATAGACCCAAACGGCAAAAACTCTCTTTTTGAGTGGTACACGCAACTTATCTTTCTTCTTTTTTTCTTTCGATGGGAATCAAAACACGTATATTGAAAAATAATAATTGAGAGAGAGATTGAGAGTGAGTGAGAGTGTGAGAGTGAGTGGTGTACAATGATTATATGGTGAAGGTAGTTAAGAACACGATTGATTGATAGTTAATTAGCTACAAGTACTTTCATTTGTCACATCTGTTTTTTTCTTTAAAGAATTTGAAACCATTGATCATTGTTGAATTACATCGGAAGCTGTAATTTATTTTACCATCTCACGAATTTTACGCAATTGAAGACATAATAGTGGTGTTCCTTTTTCACTTGAAACAGCTCAAACAATGTCACAAGCAAGATATGAATACGATGAGAAGTCAGAGACTTGGCCATATTTTGTGTTAACTGGTGTTTTAGTTCCACTGATACCTGTGACCATTTCCACAATTGTTGGTGCTGTCACCCCATCTCAAAAGCCAACAAAGATTGAACCTGAGGGGGTAAAGGGATTCAAGACTTACAATGATGAAGAGATTAAGAAATTCAGAGCTAAGAAGAGACAAAGTAGATTCTTCACAAAGAAAACCATTTTTTTGATTGTTGGATGGATCGTCACTTTTCTATTAGTGCAAAAGATTAATACAATTGACATACCCGTTGGTGAGACCCATTTTGATCCATGGAAGCTTCTTGGAATCGATGAATCTGCTGACGCTGCAACTATCAAAAGTGTCTTTAGAAAAAAATCATTGGAATTACATCCAGATAAGCTTCAGAACGCCAATTTAACAGACAAAGAGATGGAAGAGGCTACCTCTCTATATGTCATGATCACTAAGGCTTACAAGGCATTGACTGATGAAACAACCAAGGAAAATTTCTTGAAGTATGGTAATCCTGATGGACCTTCTGATGTGAAGCACGGTATCGCTTTACCAAAGATGTTGATTGATGGTCCAACTTCACCTTTCTTGGTTGTGATTTACGTCTTGTTTATTGCTGTTGTGTTACCATTGTTTGTCAACTCTTGGTGGACCGGTGTCAAGTCTTACACTAAGTTGGGTTTACACGTTGATACCACTACCCACTTTTTAGAGATTTTATTGAATTACAACCCTGCCAAATTAGTCACTGTTAAATTGGTCCTTCGATACATTTCGAATGCAAAGGAATTCACTTTATTAGACAAGTCGTTGACCCCGGAAAAGGTGCAACAGTTATTGCTAGCTCAAATCAACAGAGAAAAGCTCAATCCAACAGATGAAGCATTGAAACTTCAAGTTGTGTCCATTGTTCCAAAGTTGATCCTTGGTTTCCTCGATTTATCGTCTACTTTCAGAAACACTGAAATCAGTTTCCAATTAGTCGAGGCTCACAGAAGTTTAATTCAAGCATTAAACTTTGAAGACGATGCTCAAGTTAACAAGTACAAGCAAATTTTACAATTACCTGGTGTCACATTGGACAAATTGGACACTACCCAACCAATTTACACTTTGGGTAAATTGTTAAAGAAACCAACTGTGGAGCCATCCAAGTTTTTAAATGTCGATGACACAGATTCTGTGTTGAAGATTGCCTCCAAGATTCCATTGATCGAACCAATTGAATGTAAATTCAAAGTTCCTGGTGAATCATTTGTTCCTCCAACGTCTACAGTGCACATTGACTTAAGATTCTTGGCTAAATCTGCTGCACAAAAGTCCAAGCCTTCTGTTGAAGACTTGTCAGAAGAAGTTGTTAAGACCCAATTGACTGAGCCTTTAGACTTAGAACACTTGAGAAACCCATTGAAAGTGGTCACTGACCAACCAAAATTACAACCTGGTTACTTGCCTCCATATTTCCCAGATTCTGATTACTTGACTGAACACAACGGTTGGGTCGCATTCCTGGTTGTTCAAAGAGATGGTAAATTAGGTGAATTGCCACAATATATAACTAGATTGGATGATTCCAATTTGAAATTGACTCCAGAACAATTCCTGAAATCCGATGCTATTGTGTCCACTTTCAAGTTCCCATTGACATCACCAACTCCAGGTGATGCAGGTACATTCCCATTCAGATTAGTCATCAAGAACATGCTTTACTTTGGTTCCGATATAGATATTCCAGTTGTGATGAAGGTGGAGAATGAATCCAGTGAACCAGAAAAGAGGGATCTTTATGAAATTGAAGACCCTGATGAAGATTCCATCGCTGGTGCATTTGCTCAAATCAGAGGCGAAAAGGTGAAGAAGATTGAAAATGAATACGAAAGTTCTGATGAAGAAGACTCCGATGAGGAGGAAGAAAGCGATTGGACTGATCTCGATACAGATACCGAAGTTGAAGAAGATGCTGTTGATGAAAAATAGAGGGAGGGGGGCTTCCTCTCGCATAAAACATCACTCGTACCACTCTTTCCTCAGTCATATATATATAATTCTGTAAATTGTTTCCCATTTTGTTTTATAAACATCTACCAATAATAATGCCTATTTGTTTTAATTATATCTCGTCTTGTATTCTTTTTATTTTTTTGTTTTTGTTTTGTTTGAGTGTTTTTTTCGATAATATATTCTTAGTAAATAATTAAAGTAAAATATACATAATAGTACACATTCGAGTAATCCGGTTTTTATACAAGGAAAGTTTATGGTTTAGGGGTGCCGCTGGCAGCACGTCTAAGGATTCTATTAGCGTATTCAATTAACTGTGTATTACCTTCAGCAGTGACGAAGAACTTTCTTCTAACTTTATCCTTCCATAAAATGACACCGATTTCTTCTCCGTAGTTCAATAGCTTTTCGTATTCAACATCATTGGCAAAGTCTTTATACAAGTAACCGTTGAAAGTTTGAATTCTATCCAATTCCAACTGCCAAAGTTTAATCTGATCAACAACGGTAGGAGGGAGAATTTCCAATTTTAATTGGCTCAATGCAACACTGTTCCCTAAAGATGTTTCAAATTCCATTTTCTTGTTAAATTTCTCCTCTGCTAATTTAATCATACCTGAATGTGCGTGGGATTCCAAGTAACTGATAATTTGATCGGCAGTGATACCATTGATAAGAGCACGTCTGACTGATTCTCTTGTGATAGATCCCGTGACCATATTTTGAAATCTAGCCTTTAAATGAACAAATAAATTCAAAATGGCAATCTGCAATGGAGATGATGTGTAACAGTACAGTTTGAAGTTAGTCTCTATAATGATAGAACCCTCACCGTTAACATGGTCCACATTATCGCTTGCATTGCTAATCTCTTGGTCTATCACCGTGGATGGAGTCTTGAATGATGTTGTCTCCGATGTCACCGTGGTTGCTAATCTAGTCGGGTAAAACTTTCTATTGTTATCGTCTGGGTTTCCTGGATCATAAATCAAACCGAATTCCACCAAGTCCTTCAACATCATAACCTGCGTTTGGTTAAGCATGCTTATTGGGTACCCATCTCCCAACTCCAACGATCCCAACATGAAGATGAAATTCAACACATCCACAGAGTTCATGTGATGATCCTCGGATGCCTTTAAGTATTGTAATAAAAGTGCCCAAATCTGGGAATTAATCGGTTGTAGTAAGAATTGGAACCCATTTTGAGTGATCAACAGTTTCTTTAAAGTGTCCAACGATAATTTCCCCGTGGTGTAATCTGGATCATAATCTGGATCCACTAATTCTCTCTTTTCCCTGTCAGAGGGCAATTCCATCAAATGACTGAACCGTAACAATCGCAACACATCTACACTTGGGTATTCATTTATTTCAGAACCCACCATGAAATGTAAAATGTTCTCCCATTTCGAAAGACAATACTTATCCAAAAACGGGATAGTGGTTTTCTCATCGTCGTCATCAAACAGTTTCCCCAACTTATCTTCTGGTTCCTCTGATGCAGTGGTTGATGATGGTGCAGTAGATGTAGATGTTGGCTCTTCTACCACTTCAACGGGTAATGAGTCAGTGCTGGTGCTAGCCCTAGTACCGGCAATGGCCTTTCTGAAACTTTCCCTGAAAGTTTTATTCAAACTCACCACCAAAAGTTGTGTGTGTTTCCCCGTGGCAGGATTGATACCTTGTTTCCTTGTTTCCTTCAACAAATTCAATGACTTTAATCTATGCATTGATTCAGCTTGGTACATCTTATTTGGATTTCTAAACGCTGGTGTGTCGCCGTGCCCTGATGACTGCGGTTGCTTGATCCATCTCCCAAGATCCGCTGATCTGACAGGATTTTCATGGAACAGTAGCGTCATGATGTAGAATTTAGCCAATGATGGCAATAACCGGAAAATGGCTAAACATGTCTCTGGTGATTGGTACAGTTGAGTGTGAACCGCTTCGGGAAGATTCTCTAAATACTCATTGATAGTGGTTTTGAACAAATCATCTTGCTCAACATCATTAGCAGACATGACGGTATTCAAATGACTCCCGATGAGACTGTTAATTGGATGTACGTATAGGTATTTCAACAGAGTTCAATGACCAACTCATACAAAACCCATATAAAAAAACAAGTTTGGCCCCTTTGAAATGTGTCTGGGTCTTGGAAAAAAATCAAAAAGACGTGCGACACTCAATCGACAAAATAATTTTTTTTTCCTCAAAAATTTTTATTACTAAGGGAATAGTGTATAGAGAGAGAGAAGAGGGTGTAGAATCAAAAGGCATGTATGTAAAGGGAAACAAAAAAGGGGAACATTGTTACTGTTATTTGTTTCTTTGGTTGTATTAGGTACAACAACAGTGTTCCATTGAGTGTATAACCTTTCCTAATAACAATTATGGCTAAAGGTGTGGAATCTGCCAATGGCAAGAAGCACGACGGTGGTCATCATCATGCGAACCAAGATGATTCGTTCAATGAGCTTCTTCAACCGAATTTCAAGGGAAAATACATGACTGATCCCATCAATACAGCAGAGGACAAATGGAATTTACTACCGGCATTTTTGAAAGTGAAAGGTTTAGTGAAGCAGCACTTGGATTCCTTCAATTACTTTGTCGATACAGATTTGAAGAAGATCATCAAGGCTAATCAAAAAGTGTTGAGTGATGTTGATCCAGAGTTTTACTTGAAATACCTTGACATCAGAGTTGGTTACAAGAGTAGAGGTGATCCTAACCAAATTGAAGTGTTGTTGCCTCCTCATGAATGCAGATTGAGAGATCTGACTTATAGTGCACCAATTTACGTTGATGTGGAATACACAAGAGGTAGAAAGATCATCATTCACAGAGATTTGGAGATTGGTAGAATGCCAATTATGTTAAGATCCAACAAGTGTATATTACATAAGAGAAATGAAAGTGAAATGGCGTATTTAAATGAATGTCCATTGGATCCAGGTGGATACTTCATTGTGAATGGTACAGAGAAGGTCATATTGGTGCAGGAACAATTAAGTAAGAACAGAATCATTGTTGAAGCTGATGAAAAGAAACAAATAGTTCAAGCATCGGTTACATCATCCACCCATGAGAGAAAATCTAAAACTTATGTGGTCACAAAGAACGATAGAATCTATTTGAAACATAATTCTGTCAGTGAAGAAGTGCCAATTGTGATTGTGTTGAAAGCTGCTGGGATAGTGTCTGATTTGGAGATCATTCAACTTATATGTGGTAACGATTCTGTGTATCAGGATTTGTTTGCTGTGAACTTCGAGGAAGCCGCTCAGTTGGGTGTTTACTCTCAAAAGGATGCATTGGAGTACATTGGTAGAAAAGTTAAAACGATTAGAAGAATGAACGCTCCAAAATTAACTATTCTTCAAGAAGGTATAGAAGCCATCGCTACCACTTTAATCGCCCATATCACTGTGGAAGACTTGGATTTCCGTGAAAAGGCTCTGTACATTGCAATGATGACTAGAAGAGTCATCATGGCTATGCATAACCCTAAATTGGTCGATGACAGGGATTATGTCGGTAATAAACGTTTGGAATTGGCAGGTCAATTGATGTCTTTGTTATTTGAAGATTTGTTCAAAAAATTCAACAACGATTTCAAAGCCAATTTGGATAAGATCTTAAAGAAACCTAGTAGAGCGTCAGAGTTTGATGCATTGCTCCATATCAACATTCACTCGAACAATGTCACCACTGGTCTTAATAGAGCTATCTCTACAGGTAACTGGTCTTTGAAGAGATTCAAGATGGAAAGAGCCGGTGTCACGCACGTTTTAAGTAGATTGTCGTATATATCCGCATTGGGTATGATGACAAGAATCTCCTCTCAATTCGAAAAATCAAGAAAAGTCTCTGGTCCAAGAGCATTACAACCCTCACAATTCGGTATGTTATGTACATCAGATACCCCTGAAGGTGAAGCGTGTGGTTTAGTGAAGAACTTGGCATTGATGACCCATATCACCACAGATGATGAAGAAGACCCAATTAGAAAACTTTGCTATATGTTAGGTACAGAAGATATCTCCATCGCTGACAGTGCCACTCTTCATACTGATGGTACTTTTGGTGTGTACTTGAACGGTACCATGATTGGAACTACAAGATACCCAACACAATTTGTCGCCAGATTCAGGCATTTGAGAAGAACAGGTAAGGTGTCTGCATTTGTGTCCATTTACACCAACGTACACCATGCTGCCGTCCACATTGCCGCTGATAGTGGTCGTATCTGTAGACCATTGATCATTGTCGACAATGGAGTTCCAAAAGTGAAGGCCAACCATCTTCGGAAGTTAAAGAACGGTGAATGGGGGTTCGATGATTTCTTAACCCATGGATTAGTGGAGTATCTGGATGTCAATGAAGAAAATGATTCCTTGATTGCATTGTACGAAAAGGACGTTTCAAAGGCAACTACCCATTTGGAAATTGAACCATTCACTGTGTTAGGTGCAGTGGCTGGTTTGATTCCATATCCTCACCATAACCAATCTCCTAGAAACACGTATCAATGTGCGATGGGTAAGCAGGCAATCGGTGCGATTGCTTACAATCAATTTAGAAGAATTGATACACTGTTGTATTTAATGTGTTACCCTCAACAACCTATGGTTAAGACGAAGACAATCGAATTGATCGAATACGATAAGTTGCCAGCTGGTCAGAATGCCACCGTGGCGGTGATGTCTTACTCTGGTTACGATATTGAAGATGCATTGGTGTTGAATAAATCATCAATCGATAGGGGATTTGGTAGATGTCAGGTGCTTAGAAAGAACACCACTGTGTTGAAGAGATATCCAAACCATTCTAAGGATATCGTTACTGGTATGAGAGTTAATGATAAGGGTGAACCCGTGTTCCAACATGGCGCTCTAGGACCTGATGGTTTAGGTGAGGTTGGTACAAAAATTCAAAGTGGTCAAGTGTATATTAATAAATGTGTTCCAACTAACGCCACTGAAAGTGTCGTGGGACAACCTGGTATTAACCAGCAACAACAATACAGAGAGGCTCCAATGGTTTACAGGGCACCAGAACCAAGTTATGTGGATCAAGTGATGATGTCTGTTAGTGATAACGATCAAGCGCTTATTAAGGTGTTGTTAAGACAAACTAGAAGACCTGAATTGGGTGATAAATTCTCTTCCAGACACGGTCAAAAGGGTGTTTGCGGTATCATTGTTCAACAAGAGGATATGCCATTTAACGATCAAGGTATCTGTCCAGATATTATCATGAATCCACATGGTTTCCCATCTCGTATGACGGTCGGTAAGATGTTGGAATTAGTGTCAGGTAAGGCAGGTGTCTTGGACGGTTCTTTACAATACGGTACATGTTTCGGTGGTTCCAAGCTTGAAGACATGTCTAAGATCTTAGTCGATAAGGGATTTAACTACAGTGGTAAGGATATGTTATACAGTGGTATCACTGGTGAATGTTTGCAAGCGTACATTTTCTTTGGCCCAATTTACTATCAAAAATTGAAGCATATGGTTTTGGATAAGATGCATGCCAGAGCTAGAGGTCCAAGAGCTGTATTGACGAGACAACCAACTGAGGGTAGATCCAGAGATGGTGGTTTAAGATTGGGTGAAATGGAGAGAGATTGTGTCATTGCATACGGTGCATCTCAGCTGTTATTGGAAAGATTAATGTTGAGTTCAGATGCATTTGACGTTGACGTGTGTAATTCATGTGGGTTGATGGGATACAACGGTTGGTGTCCATCGTGTAAGTCCAGTGAGGCCATTGTTAAGATGAAGATTCCATATGCTGCTAAGCTATTATTCCAAGAATTGATCTCTATGAACATTGCACCAAGATTGAAGCTAAGTGATGTCTTCTAATCAATTAATAAAATTCAATTATTATTATATCTGCATACATTAAGGCACATTTATATATATCCTTAATGAAAATTAAAAGTTATGTATTTTTATATAGCTACATTTGTATTCTTAAGATAAAACACGTATTATTATTATTCGAAACACCTAATTAAGTAAAAACTATTTAATAAAAGAAGCAAAGATATACACACATATACATAGAGTGTTCCCAATTTCACTTTGAAGGAGGGTACACCAAATGGTAATCGAACCCCAGTTGCTTGAACAACTCCTCCATTGTAAACTCTGAATCATCGATGTCATCACCTTGATCAAGGTCAACTTCACCGTTTTCTATTCTTTCACTCATCTCTTCAGCTTCCTTTTTCCTATCTAGTATCTCTTTCTTCTCGTATTTGTCCAATGCTTTAAACTCGTCAGTATTCATATAATCTTCTATTCTATACAAAAGACTCTCATCGAATTCAAACTTCTTCTTTCTCAGCTGAGACTTCTTCTGCCGGCTTCTGAATTCCTCGATGCCACCCATTCTACTGATTTTGAGATTAGCTTCGTTCATCAAGAAATTAGCAGCCCTCTGAGCGACATCTCTCCATTTATCAATCAATTTGTTTAATTTCTCCTCTTCGTTGTTGTCTCTGTATTTCTTAATCTGCAACAATTGATCAAGTTTTGCACGTTCCTTTGTTATTTGAAAATTGAGCCTACTCAATTCCTTAGTTTCATCATTGGTTACTTGTTGTAATCTCATCTGCACGGTTGGCTTGTTAGATGACGAACCATGAGCCATGATCAAATGTGGATTGGAGAAACTTCTCACAGACACGGGGGAAGTGACCCTATGTAGTCTAGCTTCAGGGGTCATTGTAGCGGAAGTGTCATCATCAGGGGCAAGATTTGGAATTGGAGATGATGTGATAGATGGCACTCTCAATGGAACCATAGGAGAACTGAAACATCTTGCATTCTTCCCCGGTGTTGACGGTCTGCCGGAATGGTGGACAAATGGTTTTGAGACCCGTCCTGGAGTGTCAGCGGACACACTTCGAGTCCCATGTTTCTTTTTAGGAATGATCAACTTTGAATCTAAATGCGGTAACATTGTTGGTTCATGTTGCTTATTGGGAGTCGGGAGTATCTTCCCGTACAGATCTTCTTGTTCTGATAGGATTGATGTGTTTGAATTCTCAAATGTGGAATCATTGTCTCTCAAGTACATAGACGAATTCCCAAATGTTTCTGTGTCCTCAAATGATCTAGTATCGTCCACCATATCGTCTGAGATTGATCCTTTCTATCTTGTTGAGTAATGAATTGATGTACCCACAAAACAATAACCTTGTATTAACTGGATTATATTATTTAAATCGTGAATGGTTGAAACTGTCAAAAACCAGGGGAAACCTTCCAAATCCAGCAAAAAACCCTTTTTTTTAAAAATCATTGTTTCAAAACGCGGTCTCTCGGATTTTATTCTTTGTCTGGTCATGGTCAATAGATACGTCGATAGACGCGTCGATGGAATATGGAAGGAAAGAAAAATTATTTTCAAAAAAAAAATTTTAAAAAAAATTATCAGAAGAGCTTCCTGTTAAAAGAAAGGGGGGAACACTATATATACTAAATTACCATATTTAAAGGTACTCTTTCATCTTGATACAAAAAAAAACATTGTTCTAGAGGAAGACGGTAGTTATTTCATATACATACAGTCATGGGTAAAGCTAAGAAATCCACAAAGAAGTTTCAATCGAAACATTTGAAGCATACAATTGATCAAAGAAAGAAGGTTCAAAAACACAACAAGTTAATTGGTAAGAACAAATCCAAGGGTAAGAAGTCAGGTTCCGTTGAGGGTGAAGATGACAAGGGTGAGATCTTTGAAGATATGGATGTTGAGGAATTTTTCGAAGATGGATTTGAAGTTCCAAAGGAAAGCAAGTCTTTGAAGAAATTGAAGAAGAAGTCTAAAGGAGAAGAAGACGATGACGAAGAAGATGAAGAATCCAGTTCTGATGAAGAAGCAGATCTACATGGCCAAGATTTGAAGGATTTAGCTAAGGATGATCCAGAATTTTATAATTATCTACAAGAAAACGATAAGGATTTGCTAGATTTCAAGCCAATCGATCCATTGGAGGCTATGAGTGATTCAGAAGATGATGAAGATGGTGATGAAGCTGCTGATGCAAAGGAATCCAAACAATCAATTGACGAAGACGATGAACAACCAGTGGAAAGTACAGAAGTCACCATGAAATTAGTCAAGACTTGGGAGGAAAATTTGAAGTCATCAAAGCCAACCATTAAGACATTGAAGAATGTTGTCATGGCATTTAAATCGGCGGCCAACATGGACTCTGATGAAGTGTACAAATACTCAATCACTGATGAACGTGCATTCAACTATTTGATGATTTTAGTGTTGAAGAGATTACCAGCTGCGATTCAAAAATTGACTCCTTACAAGGTGTCTCATAACGGTTCCAGAAATTTACCTTCTGGAAACAATAAGAAAGTTGCTCAAATCACCACCATTCTTAAATCTCATGCGGGTTCATTATTGATCTTACTAGGTGACATAACCAACACAGAGACAGCTGCATTGATATTACAATCAGTGCAAGAGTTATTACCATATTTCATCTCGTTGAGAAAGTTATTAAAGGAAATAGTTGGTGCCATTGTGAAACTTTGGAGTTCCACCAAGGACGTTGAAACACAAATAGCTGCATTTGCGTTCTTGAGTAATGCATCAAGAGAGTATCCAAAGGCTTTGTTAGAATTAGTCTTGAAATCCACGTATTCCAGTTTCATCAAGAGTTGTAGAAAGACCAACGTTCACACCATGCCAATGATTAACTTCCAGAAAAACTCTGCCGTTGAATTGTTTGGATTAGACGAGAATTTGAGTTATCAAATTGGTTTCGAATACATCAGACAATTGGCCATTCATTTAAGAAGCAGTGTCAACAACCCTACCAAGGATGGTTTCAAGTCTATCTACAACTGGCAATACTGTCATTCATTGGATTTCTGGTCTAGAATGTTGTCTGCCCAATGTAACCCAGAAAAGGAAATTGAAAGAAAGAAGGAGAGTCCCTTGAGACAATTGATTTATCCATTGGTGCAAGTGACCATTGGTACCATTAGATTGTTACCAACGGCACAATTTTTCCCATTGAGATTCTACTTGATAAGATCATTGATGAGATTGTCACAGAACACTGGTGTGTACATTCCGATTTTCCCATTATTGAGAGAAGTGTTGAACTCTACATCATTTACTAAATTCCCAAAGACATCACAACTTGCCGCTGTTGACTTTGACAATGTGATCAAGGTCAACCAAGCTTACTTGGGTACAAGAGCGTACCAGGATGGATTGATCGAACAATTCCTTGAATTAACATCTGAATTCTTTGTGTTGTACTGTAAGAGTGTGTCATTCCCTGAATTGATAACACCACCGGTGATTTTCTTGAGAAGATACATTAAAACTTGCAACAATAGCAAATTCAGTAAACAATTGGGCAACTTGGTTGACAAATTGAACGCTAATGGAAAATTCATTGAACAAAAGAGATCCACTTTGGAATACGGTCCAAGTAATAAGGTTGAAGTGAGTAAATTCTTGCAAGATTTAGATTGGAACAAGACCCCATTGGGTGCGTATGTTGCCACTCAAAGATCTGTTAAGGAGGCTAAATTGAAAATTTTGAGAGATTCCATAGCTGCTGATGAAGAGGAAAGAAAGCAAAAGAAGGAAAAGGAACAACAAGATTCTGATGATGATGATGATGAAGACATCGACATTGGCTCCGATGATGAATAGGGGTGCATTTTGCTCGTATTTTTTCTTTTGTATCTTTTGTTCTTTCGTATCTGTACCATTACAAAAAGTTTTATTATTTAATATATATATATAGATATCTAGATTTTTTTTTCTACTCAGTGTTACTTGTTTTCAATTGAAGATCATTCCATGATCAAACATAAAAGATATAAGATAAAAGATAAAGACCGGTTGTCTAATGTAGACTACTTTAATCAGTAATTATTGTTATCACTTTTATCGATGTTATTTACAAGTTTTCTTTGCATTGATCGGAGGGTAGTTTCATATATAGAATAGTGGTGGTGTTCAATGAGAGACACATTCAGTTGGTGTTTGATCGACTAATCAGGTGAATTTGACAATGAAAATACAATAAGTGACCCAACAAGGTCAAAATCAAGATCAAATTCCATTGGTGATAAATCTAGAAAGGGAGATTAAACTACTGATTGTGTTTTATTTTTTATATAGTCATAATATCATTGTTTCGTTTTGTTATTGAAATTAAAAAAGTACACAATGATATACACGGTAAATACGAACAAATATATATGGAAGGTTACTGTTACTATTATTATTACTATTTCTAAATTGGACCAATTCATACCACATGGCTCTCGTATCTTTCATGACAAGAGATCTCTCTCAGAGATAATCGGCACCACGCTGATGTCCCATGTGGGTACGGCATATTATTGTTACGTGTAGTTGAATGGGTAGAGGGGGGACGGGATGAATTTAATAGAGAACACGAACTGAACAATTGATACCTAGTTTTACTTTAGGTGTTTATCTATTGTCTTTTCAATAATATGACCAGGGTTTTATTTATTGTTGTTAATGATCGGCATGTTTGTTTGTTGTTGTTTTGATTACTATTCGTAGACTGCCATTAGAGAACACGGAACCATTTTGTGTTGTTGTTGTTTTTTTTTTGTTTAACATCTTCGATCATTCGTACAATGGGATTTAATCAATATATGGGGGGACTGGGTTTGAATGTATTAACGTATGTAAATACAAACATATAAACAAAAGTGTGTATAAATACAAGTTCATCACCCTTCACTCCATTATGAAGAGAAAAAGCTTAGTTTTGATAAAGGGGGACCCTTTTTAAATCTCTTGTTGTTACCAAAGCTTAAGGCACAACTACACTTCCACATATAGACATACACACAAAATGCAATTCGCCACTTTAGTCGCCTTATTCACAGCATTGAAGACAGCTTCTGCCGTTGTTTACCACTGTCCTGCTCCTTCAAGCGTCTCATCTTCTTCATCTTCTTCTTCCATCAGTTCCAGTCAACCGCAACCAACTCCTGAATTCCCAGATTTCCCTTCTTGTTCAAGTGATGTGCCAGTGTCTTGTTCCAATACCACTGTCATCGACGATACCTGTTGTTTTGAATACCCAGGTGGTGTTGTTTTGTTAACTCAATTCTGGGATTACAGTCCAGCCACTGGTCCAGATGATGCATTCACTTTGCACGGGTTATGGCCAGATAACTGTGATGGTACCTATGGACAATACTGTGACAGCAGCCAAAATGTTGACAGTATGAAATCTGTGTTGGAGGATTTCGGTGAAACCGAATTGTTAGACAAGTTGAACGTTTACTGGAAGGATTACCAGGGAAATGACGATGATCTATGGACCCATGAGTTCAACAAGCATGGTACTTGTATGAGCACCATCAAGCCGAGCTGTTACACTGGTTCTAATTACAAGGACCATCAAGAAGCAGTTGATTACGTAAAGAAGGCATTTGAATTGTACGAGACTTTCCCAACGTACCAATGGTTGAATGAAGCAGGTATTGTTCCATCTGATGATGCCTCATACACCAAGCAACAAATCTTGGATGTGTTGACTGCCAAGCACGGTTACGCTCCATACATTGGTTGTGACAAGAAGGGTGGTTTACAAGAAGTTTGGTATTTCCACCACATTCAAGGTTCCATTTTAAACGGTAAATTTATCCCAATGGAATCATTAACCCCATCTAAGTCCTGTCCAGACACCGGTATCAAATTGTTCCCAAAGAAGGAATCATCATCAACTACATCTGGTTCTGCATCAGGTACATCTACTTCTGCTTCATCTACACCGACTTCCTCCGGTTTCAAGGCTTACTTGAAACCAAAGGACCAATCTGGTTGTTTGATCAGTAACGGTAAATGGTACACCACAGGTACATGTGCCACCTACACTGTGTCGGAAGCTTCATTCGGTGGTTACGAGTTGAAATCATCAAAGGGTTCATGCGGTGTTGTCGATGGTTACTTTTCATGTGGTTCCGATGTCATTGTTTCACAATTTGCATATGATGACTCTTCTAAATTGTTGACATTAGGTGGTTCTAACGAATGGTCCGCTGATAGTGTTCCTTCTGGTAGTGAACAAGTGGCTGTTAAGCCATCTTCCGGTGGCTCTGTGTCATTTGAACTCGAAGTTCAATCAATTTAATCTGATCTAATCTAATAGAATCAATTGCTCATTGTATAACAAAAAAGTCTGTTCATTTTCTATGTGTTTTTTTAGTTTGTACTTTAAATATATTTACATTAAAATCCATCCACCAGTATGTATATACGGATGGGCCAACACCGAACATCCGTACACACAAATTTGAACAGCGATGGCAAAAGCGGCTCAAAAAAATTATTTAATGAGAGATGGTTCCCCCTGCTTTTCTTAAAGATCAACCAATAATGTTGTAGTCTTTTGTCATAAATGTCGTAATAGATTACAATTGAAAGTATAACAAGTACAACAACAAAGTTACAAATTGAAAAATATCATAATCAATCATGGATTTAAAAGAGGTTGCTCCTGAACCAATTAACATTGATTTGGGTTCTCCAGTGCCAGGTATCCCAACGACGCCATCTGCGAAACCATTCACCGTTAGGTTGATTCCTATACTTTCATCGATCCAAAAATACTCTACTATCCCATTCAGTGTATTTGCAGTGTTACACACTTGTGCCGTCGTGGTGGCTCCTGCAACTGCTGGTGTTGATATTGCTGAACAACTCATTTCTTTAGGAAGAGAGATATACCAAGTGACATCATTTGAAAGTGTTTTACTATGGTCTACGCTAGCCCATGTGGTTAGTGGATTCACTCTAGGGTTGCTAAGACAATACGAAAGATACAGAAAGTACGGTTCAAGAAACTATGCACCAAGTTCCACTAAAAAGCCAAAGAGATCTACCAACACCGATGCAGATGAAGAAATTGTTGATGATAAAAACGAAGGCCTAGGTGGGGTTTCATCTATGCTGGGGTTAGGTTCCAGAAAATCGTTGACTTATAGATACCTGGGGTTGTCACCATTAGGATTCTCTGGGTATGTGTTACTTGCTGGATTATCGTATCATGTGTTGTGCGAGAGATTGGCACCAGTGTTGGTGGATGGTGATTCCTCTCTAATTGATTTATCGTATGTGTCCCATGCAATCTCCAAGACAAAATTGCAAACTGTTGGTGGATTGACTGTGTTAGTGCTCACATCAGCTTATCATATATTAAGTGGTTGGAACAGATACCTCAAATTATTTACCAGAAAGCATAGAAGAAGAACGTATTACACCATCATCACTTTGACATTATTAGGTTTCTTAAGTTGTGTTGAGATATCGAAGATTGGGCCAGCGTTCGGTTCCACCGCTACTACTTTTAACAAGTACCTTTCTTATGCCTAATCTCTAATGTGTACATATTTACTACTTTATTTATTCATTATTTATTTATTCACTTATTTATTTTATGATAGCCTTTTAGGGGTACCTTTAATGACATCTATTAAAATTGTCCTTTTATATATACAAGATAAAATTAACAAAAAAGAACAGAGACAATTTTTCTATAAAAATTGAACCCATGATTTCCAACAACTCATGCTGAACAAGAGCTGCAATTAGCCATATCAGTAATATTACATTGTAAAACTTCACTATCGTCATAAATATCGTATCCAGATGATGAATCCTTACTTATTTTGTCTTCACTACCATTAGTGTCTTCATCAGTAGTTTGAACCTTTGGTTTCTTGCTTATTTGCTTCACTGGCTCTGATGCGGCTCTCTTACTGTTCTCATGTGAAGCTGTTGTTGATTCGGTTGGATCCAGAGTAAACTTAATAGCAGCAGATGCAGCCTGTGTTCTGAGATAGTAAATACCGGTCTTCAAACCTTTACTCCATGCGTAAAAATGCATACTGGTCAATTTAGCCATAGTGGGTTCCTTGATGAACAAGTTCATACTCTGAGATTGATCTATAAATGGTCCTCTGTCTGCCGCCATGTCAATGATAATCTTCTGTGACATTTCCCAGACAGTCTTGTATTTAGTTTTAATATTCTCTGGTATGCCTTCAATAGCTTGAACTGATCCATTATGAGCAACGATTTGGTTCTTAATTTCATTAGACCAGAGATCTAAATCAACTAAATCATCCACTAAGTATTTGTTGACAACTTGAAACTCTCCAGATAACACTCTTCTGGTGTACATGTTGGAAGTGATCGGTTCAAAGCATTCGGTAAATCCTAAAATCTGTGAGGTTGACGCAGTGGGCATTAGAGCTACAAGAAGTGAATTTCTTACACCTTTGGTGGTTATCTTTTCTCTTAACAGATCCCAGTTCCATAAGTTTGATGGTTTCACTCCCCATAGGTCGAATTGTAAAACTCCCTTAGATATTGGTGAGCCATCATAAGTATTGTATTTACCATACTTATCTGCTAGTTCCACAGATGCTTCCAGTGATGCATGGTAAATGGTTTCAAATATCTTCTTATTTAATTCCTTAGATTCAGGATCACCAAATGTCATCCCTAGCTTGAAAAAGGTATCCGCCAGTCCTTGAACTCCGACTGCGACTGGTCTATGTCTCTTGTTTGATCTGTCTGCTTGTTCAGTTGGATATGCTGTGACATCGATAACCTTATCAAGATTTTTAACAACTAATTTAGTGATCTTGTGTAATAAATCAAAATCATACTCAGTTTTTGATTTGACAAACATAGGTAGAGCAACAGAAGCAAGATTGCATACAGCAGTTTCATCCGCTGATGAAAACTCCACGATCTCACAGCATAAATTTGAGGATTTAATGGTTCCTAGATTCTTCTGGTTGGATTTCTTATTGCAAGCATCTTTGTATAATAAGAACGGGTTACCGGTTTCAGTTTGACTAACAAGGATAGCGTGCCATAGCTTTTGGGCTTTAACCTTTTTAATATACTTCCCTTCTGTCTCATATCTATTATACAATGTAACAAACTCGTCACCATACACATCAGATAGTCCAGGGCAAGTATCCTCTGAAAACAAACACCAATCTTCTCCCTTCTGTACTTTCTCCATAAACAAATCAGGTATCCAAAGGGCATAGAACAGGTCCCTAGCTCTCACTTCCTCCTTCCCATGGTTCTTTCTAAGGTCCAGAAATTGGAAAATGTCACCATGCCAAGGTTCAATGTAAACACAGAATGCACCTGGTCTTTTGTTCCCTCCCTGGTCGACGTATTTGGCAGTACTGTTGAAAACTTTCAACATTGGGACTAGCCCACTTGAAATACCATTTGTACCAGAAATGTAAGAACCAGATGCACGAATATTCGACACATGAAGACCAACCCCACCGGCACCTTTGGAAATCAATGCAGTTTCGTGGAGTGTTTTAAATATACCATCGATGGAGTCATCCTTCATCGCCACCAGAAAACACGAAGATAAAGTGGCAGAGTCTGTACCGGAGTAAAAGAGTGTAGGTGATGCATGGATAAAATATTTTTGAGACATTAATTCATATGTTTCAATGGCAGAGTCAACATCTTCACCGTGGATTCCAACTGCCACTCTCATAAAGAGATATTGGGGAGTTTCCCTTGTTTGACCATTGATTCTGAGAAAGTATGACCGCTCAAGAGTTCTGAATCCAAAATAATCCAAATTGAAATCCCTACTAGGATTCACTGCATCGTCTAATCTTTTCCTATTTGCGTTTACTGTATTGATCAGTCTATCAGATAAAAGGTTTTTGCCATCAGTCCCATTATGTACAAGTTGTGAGATATTTTCCGAAAAGGTAGTTGGTAAACGATTCTGGTGATGGCTAGCAAGCACTCTAGACGCTAATAATGAATGGTGATGATGTTTCGTTGTGGAAGAAGCAATGGTTTCCGCTATCAAATCTGTCAATTCTTCTATGGATAGTTGGTCAGGTAGTCCAGATTCTACTGTATTAACAATTGAATCTATATCTATGAATTTGGTTTGTAATCCCTTAGATAAGGTGACCAATGTAGACCGGAGTTTATCCCGCTTGAACTCTCCAGTTTCATTTGGATATCGGCTATTCGTTATAATTGTACTGGATGTCATCCTATACTATAAATTGATCAGACTCCTAGTGACCGACTATATGAAACTTCTAAGATGGCTGTATACACAGATGATTTCAATATAAAATACAGCTAGTATTGTACAAGAAGGTTCTCTTTTTTTTCAATTTTTAATTTAATTTTTTTCTTTGGCAATTCGCCACCAAATGCCCGGCGGACTTATCTCAACACATATTATTATATTTTGTATATTAAACATAAATTAAATAAAACTACTCTACAAAATAAATAAATAAATACACTAAATACACAAATGATGAAAATAATCCCTATGTAGCATGCGCTATACAATACGTCAATATCCAATTGACATTAGTCAACATATACCTGCACGCAGCTGTCCATTCCTCGTTAGAGCTTCTAGCTGATGGTCTAATGTTGTAACCGGCAACCTTATCCTTTGTCATGGTGTAAGGCAAGTCATTTGACCTATCAAATTTCTTCAATTCAGTGCCAATATGTGATATCACATCAACTAGAGCAACCATGCCACTATCTAAACTGTTAGATGTGAACAGTCTTCCCAATGAAAACTCACCTGTACTGAAAACATCCAGCACAGTCTTTGTAGATTTCCCCTGGTCATTTTGGATCTTTTCAATCTTTGATGTAGACCCAATAGGAAGTAGTTTATAATTGCCTAGATCAATATTGAGTAATTTCGTCACAGTAGCTAATAAAAGAACAACCTGTCCTAATGCCGCATTGATCTCATGCCATGACACTTTAATGTCATCCAAACTGCCTAGCCTTAACCCATTAATAGTTCCAAATTGACCATCATGGGAAATGAAGAACACTTCATTAAACACATTAATCTTTCTCAGTGAATCTAGTTGGTTCAAATTGGATTCATACAATGATTGAATTCTTTGCAATTCACCGACTTGTGACAATGTTTCCAAGTCTTGCTTGTTTTTCTGATCACATAATTGTTTCTCTTCATGATTTAATTGCTTTTTTTTCTCTTCTAATTCCAATAGTTGTTTAGTTAAATTGCCGTTCTCCTTCTCAATGGATTCTAATTCATTTAACAAGTTTTGTTCTTCTTGTTTGAGTATGTCTAGTTCCGATAAAGAATCATTCGCCTTTGTCACATGAGGTCCATTCTGAGCAACGAGTTTCTTTAGGAATTGAACGTATATATCTTTCTCCTTGGACAATTGATCAAATTTGTTCTTCAGTTCATCTATCAATACACTGGCACAGTCATTGCATACTGGGTAATCAATTTCATACTTGGACGATATTATATTGAAAATGTTCTGTAACGATGACACTCTGCCACTCATGGGAATCTTAGCTAATGTCTTATCTTGTTCCTTTTTATCCTCTAGTATCACAAATGATCCGTCTGCGATGTTACCCATTGGTTCAGACTTTCTATTACTTATCAATGGTTTAGTACCATTTGACAAAGCTTCTTTGAACAATAATTTCCTCTTCTCTGAAACAATTGGGTATTCATTGATTACATTGTCTGTATTTCTTGAGTTGTAACTGTCCACTGGTTCAATAGATTGAGCGGCAACACCTAATGATGTGTTGTCTAGTGCAGGTCTTTGCCCATAGTTGACTGTGAGTAGATGTTTCTGAGCATTACTCAATCCCTCCAATGATTCATCTAGCACTAACGGTAACTTGCACCTTTGGCAAAGATAATTTGACATTTCTTCGTTTCCTTTATGATTATCAGATTGTGTAAGTAATAAAAAGGCAATGGGAAACCAATATGATTAATTAATATATTATGTTTATCAAAGAGCCATTTCCTTTTTTCTTTAGAACTTGTTTACAAATGGTTGGTGGCTGATGATGGCTGGTGATGGCTCGCGGAGGATTCCAAAGGCGCTCCACCATAAACTCAATTAAGGACAAATTACATTTAAGAGACGACTACATTTTGAATGATAGAAAACATACTGGCAAGCTAGTTATTCAACTATAGGTATTAAGATATTTAATAGTGTACAAAATAAAAGCAAGTTTATCTTTCCTCAATGGAGAAGACGATATCCTTATCCTTCTTTGGATCATAAGGATCGATCAAGAACTTGGAGAATTTCTTCAAGTTTTCAACACCTCTGATTTCGTTACCTAACAATGGCATCTTCACTAAATGGTAATCTTCGTACAATTCATCCATTTGATCCAAGTATTTCCTTTGCATCTTCCATCTGGAATGACATCTTTTACATTCATCGTCTTCAGCAAAAAGAAGTTGATTGACAATGATTGAGTTGACATCCATGTTGTACTTCAATAAATCTTGCACCAATCTTTCAGTTTCGTACAAAGATAAGAATTCAGAGATACACACACAGATGAATGTAGTCAATTCAGGGTCTTGGAATTGTTTGTTCACTTCTTGCACTTGAGCCTTGATTTCACCTAATTTGTTAAACATTTCAGTCTTTTGTTGACCACCCATCATGTTCATCAGTGGACCCAATCTGCCGCTGATTTCATTGAATTTACCCAATAACTTTTCCAATGTAGATGGTAATTGTAAAAATCTCAATGTGTGACCAGTTGGTGCAGTGTCAAAGACAATGGTATCGTATTTGACAGTAGATGAATCCTCATTCTTTTGGTTTTTAATGTGTTTCAACACCTCCATGAATGAGAACGCTTCGTCGATACCTGGAATGGAACCAGTGACTTCAGACATCATACCGTTCAATGGATCACTGGTGTCCATACCACTGTTAGCAGTGAATTCTTCCAATGATGATGCTGGATCAATTTCCATACAAGACAAATTGGACAATCCATCAACGACTCTGGCCTCTTTACCAAATTTTTGATCAAATGCATCAGATAAATTATGAGCTGGATCGGTGGAGATTAACAAATAGTTCTTGTTTGGGTTGTGTAGTGCTAATTGAATGGCGATCGATGACGATGATGTGGTTTTACCAACACCACCTTTACCACCGACGAAAATCCATTTCAAGCTTTCATGTGTGACAATATCTTTTAAAGATGGTTCAACGTCGAATTCAGACATGGTTGATTAGTTGTTATCGATATGAGAAGATAATATAACAAAACAGTCCAGTGGTAAAATTAAAACAAATCCCATCCCTATCTCATACATATGTATATTGTCAATTTTCAGAATACGTTTTAAATCTTCCAAAACCCACGATAATAACCATTTGAGTGGCGCACATCACATCGTTCTAGACGATTCCAACGGAAGATTGTTCTTGAGGGTGCGGCGCAGGTGGCTGGTGTTGTTGGTTTACTGGTGAAAGGGGGGGAGCAATTGGGGTTTGGGTAATTACTTGTATGGTATTACGGTATATGCTATAATTAAAGGTAATAAATACACAGAAATACAGGATACAAGTATTGATATTTATTTATAAAGAATTGACTTCACTTTACCGATATTTCGTTCGATCGATATAGAAGAGAAAATTGGAGGCAATTTTAAAAAGTTAATAAAGAGTGGACAAGTGTGAAGAAAACAAAGGAGAAATATAACAAAAGGGACCCAAAGAAGAACACAAAAAGAACAAAGTTAAAAAAGAAGAACAAAAGAGTCTAAAACTAAGAACAAAAGAGTCTAAAACTAAGAACAAAAGAGCCTAAAACTAAGAACAAAAGAGTCTAAAACTAGGAACAAAAGAGTCTAAAACTAAGAACAAAAGAGTTCAAAAAGAAGAACAAAAAAAGAACCAAACAACAAGAGAGTTCATGACACTACTGATACATGCTTTTCGATCTTTAAAAGTAATCCTGATCCCCACTATTTTGCTGTAACCCTTAAACCCTTTTCTTACTCACTTAATTGTTTTTTTTTCTATTTACGAGTACTAAAGGGACTGGTTAATCTAGTGAAAGAGCAGTAACTACAATAATTATTACACGTAATAAATTAAATTTTGTATCAAGTTTTTGAAACACAAAGGAGGTGTTTCAAAACATCGTATCTCAGACAAATTTTGGGAGATATGATCTGCGACAAGGGTTTAACCAAGTTATATATTTTTACCCTTTTGTAGACATTGCTATGGAAAAAAGAATCGAGTTTAGGTTCATGGATAAGTTTATATCTGTACATCTCTTTGTTTATTTTTGCAAATTTTGTATCCATTAAAATGAATAATAATGTGAGTAGATATTATCTCTAGATTTGATTCTTGTATTCTCAATTTCTGTATTTAAATGAAAGTTACCATCAATACCGTACAAAAACGATTCCACACATTGTTATATAAGAAATGTACTTCAAACAAAACAATCTTTCACTTGGTCAATCAATCGATCAATGGAATACTTTTGTGTCAAATGAGATCTCGTCTATCGCTTGTTCGGCGGATCGTGTTGCTTAATTTGGTAAGAGGGACTACATTTGGCAGGGAATTCCGCATTTCTATTGTGCGCTTGTGAAAAAGAACAAGATTCCGTTGATGGAAGTGTAATATATATATATATATATTGATGAATACCCAGTTTTGATTTAACTTGATTACAATTTTCCATTGTTTCACAGTTACACTTTTCACTTTAAATTCACCATTGCAATTCAATTGAACACATCACCCTTTTCAATTATGGCTCCAGTGAACTATCCAGAAGAATTTGCAGGTTACGCTGTGTTAGACACAGAAGAATGGAACAAACCAAAGTACATCAACTTCAAGCCAAAGACATTTGGTGATTACGATATTGACATTGAAATTGAATGTTGTGGTCTTTGTGGATCTGACATTATGACCGCCAAGGGTGGTGAAGGTTGGGGTAAGATCACATTGCCTCAAATTGTCGGTCATGAGATCATCGGTAAAGTCGTCAAGGTTGGTTCAAAGGTTTCGATGCACAAATTGGGCGACAGAGTCGGTTTGGGTGCTCAAGCATTTTGTTGTTTGGAATGTAACAGATGTAAGCATAACAACGAACAATACTGTCCAAAGGGTGTGACCACTTACGATGGTGTCTACGAAGATGGGTACGTTTCCCAAGGTGGTTATGCTTCCCACGTTCGTGCTCATGAATACATGTGTTTCGCCATTCCAGAGGAAATTAAATCAACTGAAGCTGCCTCCTTGTGTTGTGCTGGTTTAACTGTGTACTCTCCTTTGGTCAGATACATTCCAAAGCTACCAAATGGAGAAGTTCCAAAGGTTGCCCTCTTAGGTTTAGGTGGGTTAGGTCATTTGGCTGTGCAAATCACAAAGGCATTGGGTGCCGATGCCTACGTGTTCTCCAGAACAGACTCCAAAAAGGATCAAGCTATCAAGTTAGGTGCTAAGGGTTTCGTTGCCACCGGTAAAGATGGTTGGGAAAAGGAATTCTTTGACCAATTCGATGTTGTGTTAAACTGTGCCATTGGTTTATCTGGTTTAAACATTGATGCCTTCTTATCGATCTTGAAAGTGGAAGGTAGATTCGTGTCAGTTGGTTTACCATCAGTCGACGAAAAATACAATGTGTCACCATTCACTTTCTTCTCCAATGGTGCTTCCTTATGTTCATCTGCATTGGGCTCTAGAGAAGAAGCCGTTGATTTGTTCAATTTGGCAGTCAAGCACAATATCCGTCCATGGGTTGAAGAAATTCCAATCTCTGAAGAAGGTTGTAATGAAGGTTTAACCAGAGCATGGAACGGTGATGTTAGATACAGATTCGTGTTCACTGAATTCCACAAGGCATTCGGAACTGGTGACTACAAAAAATAGAGAAAATAGACGTAGTTCAACCTAGAAAATTATTTTATTTATTCCTGTTTTTGTTTTATGTTTTTTGCTTTTACAAGTTCTTTTTTATAAATTATATAATTAATAAATCCATGTATACTTAAATTTTCCTATCGTACAATAATGAGTAAAAATATAATATATATAAAAGTGTTTTGTTTATGGAGCCCATGGTGCCTTGGTGACACTATCAAGAGAATCCTTATTTACCCCGGTACCAGTGTCCGTTGGACCCCTTGCAGTTGTTTTCCATGGAGCCTGTGTGGTCACAACAGGTGGATTTGGATTTCTAGTTCCGGATGTTGGTTGGTCCTTTGCGCCTCTGATCCCAGTATGATTCACAGCTTTTCTAGAGTCAAGCAGTTTAGCCAATTCAGCTTCTCGTTTATGATACAATGAATTCATAGCAATCTCAGCTTCACTTCTGTAATTTAAATCCTTGTTGGATGTTTCATGTGAATATTCACTGGAGGTACCATCATCGTCTGGACTTGATTCAGGGAGAATTTCCAACGTGTCCTTGTTTCTCCAAGGGAAAAGCACACCACCAAAGTAAAAATGCTGCACCACTGGGAACTTGGATAACACCTCACCATAGTACATTTTAATCATACCTTTGGTTATTTTCTCCCAACTTCTGGAAGTACAAATATCATAAAGTAATGGTGAATGTTCACCGAATGAACCAGACTTTACCTTTCTGATAAACGCTATAGCGTTGTAGAAAAGGTTCTTTGTCCGTTGCGATTTAAGCACAGAAGGATCAAACACGGTAGATGGTGTAAGCCCCAAACGGTGATTCAACACTTTCGAATCTCTAGAATTACCGTCCGAGTCTATTTTAGCAAAATCCACTAATTGTGCAGAACCCAGAATGTAAATCAAATGGAAATGGTCATCTAACCCCCAAACACCGTGAGATCCAGCAGGTTCCAATGTGTAGGTGAAAATCAAGTTTTTGACAAGATCGTAATATTTAGAAAACATGATAAGATACTCTGTACCAATGGTTGTGTCCTGATCCAACACATTACACATTAACAATCCTGAAAGGAATGCAAGGAATGAAAGTTCATGACCAGTACCAAAATCTAATCTCTCCCTGGATCCAAATGCTCCTAAGATGTAATGTTTCAACTCCAATAACAACCCTTTGTTATTGTCATCATTACTGTATTCGACTAAGGGCTTCACTTCTCTGTTAAGGGTTTCATCAATGGATGCTGTCAATTTATCATGCCAATCACGGCAGGCCATGTTACCGTACCGTCTTTGCCCTGGAAACGGTGGTGTATCGATAATGAGATCTTCAAATGATTGTATAATATTTAACACACATTGGACACCTTTATTTGTGATAGCATGTTCTCCCTGTGGTCGTTTCAAAATAGACACAAGGTCAGACTTACCATTGGTTCTGCTGGTGTTGCCGGTGTTGCTGTCACCCGTATGGGAATGTGCAGTTGAA
Source organism: Ambrosiozyma pseudovanderkliftii (assembly GCA_003707895.3). Lineage (NCBI taxonomy): Eukaryota > Fungi > Ascomycota > Pichiomycetes > Pichiales > Pichiaceae > Ambrosiozyma > Ambrosiozyma pseudovanderkliftii. Next base: position 27,105 of record PPLW03000032.1, on the reverse strand, counting down.
ACTGAAGTCTTCGACTCAAATGCAACGTATTGATCATTTAAAATCCCCTCAGGAACATTTGTCAAACTCACTTTAGAACATATAAGAAACAATGTCGTTTTGATTCTGTCAATAGCCACCGAATTTTGAAATGATTTAACATCCTGTGATCCATAGATCTTCTTCTCAGGAGATGACCAATCCAAAAACTGATTCAAATTGAGTATTGGAAGATGATCCACTTGCAACTTTGAATCTGATGACATTATATTGACTGTTTTAGACACTTAAACTATGTAATTCAATACCCATTGATAGAAACACCATTTGTACTTCCAGGTAAATAATCCGTAACCATTATCATCCATTCCAATCTCTTCATCTCAAGTAAATATAGAAAAAAATGGCGCATGAAGTATTTTGTGTGGCTGGGTAGGAATAAAGTGGCGCACCAAATTTGATCGTTTTTTTTTTTGAACTTTTTTTGGCAAAAGGGAAAGAAAGTAAACATACATTTGATTGATGAGCTTTTGGGTAAACACTGTGGAAATGGTTTGTAAATGAAGCCATTGACAGTTATTCAATTAATTCTTAAACATATACATATATTCATAAGTCACTGATACACAATATGGTATATCATTGGTCTACGTCCCCATTCATCTCATTGTATGAGAGTATTCAAAATGGATCAGATTCTCAATCGACTTTATTCAATGAATTGAAGCAAGATCTCAAGAATTTGAATTTGCATTCGAAAAAGAGTGAAGCCAGTAGAAAGAAATTAGAATCTGGAAAAGTGACATTTCAAGATGGATTAGACTATGAGTTAAACGATCAATTTAAGTTGGATTCCATAGCATTAGCTGACAATTTGGATTTAGATGAGATTGACTCTTCCGAGTTGTTGTACCTTTCATCAGTTGATGAATTTCAAAACATCGGTATTAGTTTAATCGATTCAGCTAGGGCAGCACATTACAACAGACGTCAATACATCTTGCAAATCGTAGCATATTATTACTGTACAGGGTCAAAGTTCTGTGATAATTTAATTGAAAATCCAGCTACAATCTTGAACAGTTTTAAACAAATTGAAACAGAATTGGAGGGAATCAAACAATTACTAGAGAAGGCTAAAATAATGAACACTCATAAGAACCCAGATATAGTTAAAGCTGTGAGCTTTAAAAGAGATTCACTTTTCAAGGAATATCAATTGTTAGGTGAATTATTAACAGGTTATGTCATTCAAAAATCATTGACTGTGTCTCAATTCAATGAATTTCTAACACATTTCACAACTTTCCCACCTGATGATTTGTTTATAGTGGCATTTGTGCCTTCAATGATCCAGTATCTTTCCCATCTTAGTGCATTACCTGAAGCAGATGTGAAGCAATTACACAAACAATTTATGGAAAGCATCAAGGACTCTGAGAAACTCGCTGAGACTCCAATCAAAGCCTTGCTAATACTTGTGTTTTTGACGAATTTCATTGAATGGTGTAAAATCGACGACAAGAGAATGAAAGAGTATGATTTTACAACTAACACATACGATCCAATGAGAACGACATTCACTTGCGGTGCCTTGGAACAGTTCTTGTCACTAGCTGCAGACACATCCTTGGTTGATGTTTCCCTAGATAGCAGAATCCAATTATCATATGAATTCAGACCGTTCTTGCAACAACACATTCCAAAAATGATGGCGACTAGAGTGATGGACATAGATGATCGTGCAACAAGTGAATTGAAACGTACATTGCAACAGCAGAGATTAAATGGAAACAACGTCACTCTTGAATTTCAACCAATCTATGTCGCAAATAAATTGATATTACTCGACTCTCATTTCATTGAATTCTGTGCCCCTATATTCAGTTCATTTGTGCATTCATTTATATCCGATGCTGCATTTATTTTGACTTATTTAAGAGATATGGAAGAGGACTTGCTCCTTTCTGGTGAAGATTTGGATTTGGATTTGCTATCAGAAAATGCCGAATTGGAAAGATTCTATCTTGCTATGTTTTACTTATACTCCGGTAGAGAAACGTTATCATCAGAGTTCTGGTCAGATAAGACCTCAACCTCCTACGGTTTCCTTCAATGGGCATCACGTTGTAACTCCCCGTTGATAATATCAACATTCTGTTTGCTTTTATCAGCGCTGGCTACTGGTGATAGAAACGCAATCAACACATTTAATTTTATTCCATGGACAAGTACAAATCAAGATCAAAACACAGACTCTCGTTCGTTGATAAATAAATACTCCTCTGTCAGTTGGTCCACAATTTACTCATCTCTGGCATATTACAATAAGGCATTGTCTTCAAAGGTCACAAAATCTAAGAATCTAACTCTTCCATTAAACTTAAATACATCAGAAGAAGTTCTCATTCCAGAATTGGGAGAAGATTCAATTATATTTATTTCTGGTTTCTTTCAATTAATTTCAGCAGTGTCAAGAAATAGTTCGAAAGTGAAACATGAATTGATTGAAAGAGATAATTACCAATTGTTAAACATTTTAATTGACTTCCTTAAAAATTCCACTCCTATTGGAGGACAAGCATTGCTTGTTTTGAGTTCTCTAGTCAACGATAATTACACAGATAGAAAAAAAATATGGCAATTGATCGATAGATGGATATTCGAAAGAGTTCCTGAGAAGGGTAATGACAATATTCCTTTGATGGATTCCTTCACCTTGGTACTAAAGTCATTCTCTGAAGTTCACGGTTTCTGTTGTTTAATCTCAGAATTGCTGAATCCAATCATTGACAATTCCAACCCATTCAATGCTATTGATACCACATACCCAATAGATTTAGGCTCTAGAAACAGAAAACAAGGTATCTGGTTGTACATTGAATACATTTCCACGCAGGTTTTCGTCAAGGCCAACCAGTCGGATTTGTCTAGGGAACAACGGAATACTTTGAATTTGGAGTTGCTCACTTTATGGGAGAGATGTTTGAAACAACTTGATCCAGATATGGTGTTAAATGCTGCTGCTTGTAGAATAAAAGATTTGGACAATATAACCACAAATAAGAACATTATCCAATTTCTACAATCCAATCCTGGTTCTGCTGTGATGAACTTCATGTACAATCCAAATGTTAACAATCAACTATTCAATTTGGCATCTTTAGGTATTGACAAAGTGGCTGAATTGCCAATATCGTCAAAGGAAACAAGTATTGTGGTGAAAACATTAAATGTCATTGAACTCGTTTTGGAAAGGGAAAGATTTTATGTGGATGAATTATTATCTATTATTGTCCTTAAGGATAATCCTTTCTACACTCCATATAGTGTGGGAACTTCAGGGTTCTCTTCATTCTTTGATACTTTGCTACTTCAACTTCCAATCGTTGCTCACATTTCACTCTATATTGGTTCTTCTAATTCTAGCTTGAGCCAAGTGTCTCTCAAGGTGTTCACTCGTATAGTCAATTCATCTGTGTTCAATGGTATTGAAACCGCCGCTGAGTATAAGCTATTAAATAAGAACAGACTGTTGACAATGATGGAAACGGTTGATGAATCCACAAGAATCAGATTTGCATTTATAGATCAATTTGAGGATCCTTCCTCAGAGGCTTTAGCGATTAAAGTTGACCTTCTTCAAATGATTTACAACAATTTAATTGTTTCTGATTCTGCCCCCACTGTGTCACATTTCTTACTAGGCTATGACACTAAGAATATGAAGCTTGGAGATAAACATGACGATGGCACCATTAAGTCTCCAAGATCATTGTTAAAATCAATTATTTCCGTCTTGAAGGAAGGATTGGGTGTTACTTGTTCAAGTTCCGATATTGCATATGATCCAATCAAAGTTTATTCATTGATTTTACAGATCTTGCTGAAGCTTTGTACATCACCATTGACCAAAGTGGAGACTTTGAGTTATTTAAGAGGTGGTGAGACTAATTTCAATTTGTTTTTGTTCTTGTTGAAGACAGTGAACAAAGTATATGTGAACAGTACTTTTTGGAGTGGAAAGAAATTCAATGAGAATTTCTCTGTGCAAAATGAGTTTTCCACTGTTGGTGAAAGTGGCTTGTCTTTGATTGAATTCATCACTTATAGAACGTTGATGCTTCAATTGTTAGCTGTTGAAATCCACAATGAATCTACTTCTGGTTCAATTTCATTACTTGAGAGTTACACTGATGGATTAACCAATATTAATGATAACTTTACGGGTGCACCAAAAGTTTTGGAGTTGTTGGATGTTTTAGAATTTATTCCTAAAAACACCATTGAAAAGGCAGACGAGTTGTTTTCGAACTTTGACTTTGATTATGTTTTACGGAAGATAAAAGTTAAGCCATCACCATTGGATACAGCCGATATTCCATTTGATATGGGTGTTATTGATGAACTTGTTAGTTTATTTGGTAAAGAATCTCAAGCGATTGGTCTCTTATACGCCTCTGAATCACAGGAAAACACACAATTGTTTATGAATGAGAAGGATAATTTGAAAAAGATTTTAACCAACACGATTACATTCGATAGTTTGAAGAAAGAATGTCTTCAATTCTTACACTCATGGGTGGTTTTGATTCAAATAATAGTTACCGATGGTAGAATCAATGCTAATGAGAGAACTTTTTTTATATTGGAGGTGTTCCAATATGTTGTTCCAAAGATTAATGATTTCATCAAGAATGATGTTGCGTTTGCCAATGATTTGATATCTCTATGTGTGACTTTATTCCATGTTTATGACAAGGACAGAAACGAATTGTTCACTACAGCCAAGGAACGTGAAATCAGTGCATCACTTGATTCTACTAGACTTTTCCCAGTGTTTACCACGTGTGCTATGGGTATTGTGTCACCTCAATCTACACCATCTGTGAGATCAGACTTGTATGTGCTTGCCAACAGTTACTTGCAACAAGCTATGGTTAACAAGGCTGTTGTCACTGATTTGATGATCTACATTCGTTCATTCGATGAGATGTTGCTCGATGTGATATTCAATGACTTTTTAGTCGGTGATGGGCCATGTAGAATAACCGCATTGTTGTTGCTTGAGTCATTGTTGAAGGTTATGTCTCTGTTGAAAGTTGACAACTCGGAGAGTAATTTCATCTTGGATATCATGTGCAAGAACAATTACTTGTTACAGCTAGTGCAGAAGTTGAAAACCACTGATGAGATATTTGAGATTTGTTTAGAAGGTGGTAAACAAGGTGTCACGTTGTACTCGTTGCTTTACGAACTGACTGCATTCAAGGCGTGTATTTACTTTTTAATCAGAGTGGCCAGAAGTAGATTCGGTGCACAACAGTTACTGAACTGTGATTTGATCAAGGTGATTAAGGATTCCAAGTTTTTAAACATCGATGCTGATTTAGGATTTGAATTGAGTTTACAAGAGTATGGAACCAACGTTGCGGATGGTACACAGAAATTCATCAAGACGAGTATCTCATTGGACACTCCATTGACGTTAACTGCAGTTGATGGTGACTTCCAGGCAAAGAGCAACGTTGCATCTCTGGAGACTATTTCATACTATGAGATTTTCATTCCAGTGTTTCAATTGATCAACACCATTATAATATCTCTCGGACCACAGAATGAAACCAGTATCAGCCAAGCCAGTGACTTCAAGACACACTTTGCCAAGTTAATAACTGCTGTATTGAAGAGAGAGATCATTGTGGAGGATAAGATCAAACAGTTGAGTGAACAATCAAACCAATTACACGAAAACACCACCCAGATCGATAACTTGAAGCAATCGTTTGCTAGTCTAGGTGAACTAACAAACTTGATAACATTGTTGGATACATTAGTTTAACCCACAATTCACTTTTTTTAACACCTACTGTACAACTATATAGATTAATTTATGTATATATAAAATACATAACAACTAAAAAATTACTCTGTTTTCTTTACCTTCTTTACCTGTTCCGTTCTATAAATACATACAAAACGTAAAACCGAAGAAGAAACACAGCCATATGATAAAAACGCGCTTTTTTTTTGTCTTTGAACAAAGGCGAAGAGGAAAAAAATTCGCAAACAAAACAGGAAGGAAAGAACCATTGTGGAAAATACCAACAAAAATAAAAAAACACTGGTCAAAATCACAGAGACGGGCAATTTCAACGACTAATTTATATATTCGATTGAGATTACTTGCAATATTCAACTGTTTATTGGCTACTTCCGGTGACAAGAGAGAGCAATTGATCCGAAATACACGACAGACAACAAACGAGAACACCACCAACGAAATTAGACATGTCAAGCATTAAGATCCCTTCGGGAAGAGTGGAGACTCTGACACCAAATGAGGAAAGAGTGTTGAAGGAAGTGTGGATGTACTATTTACATTTTGCAGGATACTCTGTCAATCCACCATCTGTCACTAAGACTCTCACAAGAAAGAGCACCAACAATTCCATTGATGCAAGCACTGGTAAGAAGAAGGGTGTGTTCGGTAAGTTTAAAAAGGGACACTCCAAAAAGAAGTCACATGACAAACTTGAAAAGAACATCCCAGAGTTATCATCCAGTGATCCATGTGTTTTGTTGAAGACTGATGTGTCCGTTCATGCTGCATTGAAGGATTTGAACCCGGATGTTGTGCAGGACTCTTTGTGGAAGTTTTTAAGACATGACACCCCTGACAACCTGGTGTTGAGATTCGTCAGAGCTAGAAAATGGGATGTTGATAAGTCACTTCTGATGATTGCACACACTCTTGAATGGAGAGACAATGAATCCAAGGTGGATAAGTTGTTGAAAGAGAGTGAATTGGGTTTAGCATTGGCCAAGAGAGAGGGTGTGTTGAGACAATTCAACAGTGGTGTGTGTTACATCAGAGGCCACGACAGACAAAACAGACCTGTTGTGTTTATCAGACCAAGATTCCACACTCCAAAGACATTAACCACTGAGGACATAAAGGGGTTCACTTTGTTGGTTATTGAATACGCCAGATTGTTGATCACTGAACCAGTGGATTCTTGTTCTGTGTTGTTTGATTTAAGTGGATTCACCATGTCCAACATGGATTACGGTGCTGTGAAGTTTATCATCTCTGCATTCGAAGCTCATTACCCAGAATCGTTGGGTGTGTTATTCATCCACAAGGCTCCTTGGTTGTTCAGTGGTATCTGGAACGTTGTCAAGAACTGGTTGGACCCGGTCGTGGCATCTAAGATTGTGTTCACCAAGAACATTGACCAATTGACCAAGGTTATCGACATTAAACACATTCCAAAGGAACTGGGTGGTGAAGATGAATTTGAATGGAATTACCTTCAACCTACTGAAAAGGACAATGGGTTAGCCGAGTACGATGAAGCCAAGAGAGACGCTATAAAGAAGGAAAGAGACGAATTGATTGAAAAATTCATTCAAAAGACAATTGAATGGATTGAAAGTGATAACAAGGAGGATTCAAGAAAATTACTAGATGAAAAAATCGCCATCGGTAAGGAGATTTCTGAAAATTACAAGAAATTAGACGGTCACATTAGAAATAGATCTATATACGATAGATTGGGAAGTGTGACATTTGAATTAGATCCTAGTTTATAGACAAAAAATTGATTAAATGCTGTGTTCCATTGAAGTTATTTAAATATTGCAATAATAGACAAATTGGTTATACGTTTCTGTTTGTTTCTCTCCTTTTCTCCCACTCCATATTGGCTCTTTTGTATGTATTTATGTATCTCTACTTCCCCCCTTCTCTTTCCTCCCCCCATTCCCAACTTTAATAACCTGTTTTACTATACTGATTATATGTTTTATTTACTTTCATTGATTTACTGTTTTTTTTTTCTTCGTTTTCCTTTGTAATGAACTATTAGTTTGTTTTTTTTTGTTTTTACTAATATATACCATGTTATAACTTGTTTTTATGTCATTTTAATTTAATAGAATGTAGTGTTAATTAAAAATTAAAATAAATTAATTAATATATATTATTACTTTATCAAAGAAAAGGATTTTAACAAAAATAGAAAAACAAAGCAATATTAAAAAAAAGGGGGACGGGGAATCATTAGATGACATCAAATAAAAGAAAAAGAAAGGATTAAATATAAGACATTATTGAGAGATGGAGGAAAGGACAGAAAAAAAAAACCAAAAATAAATAAATATGAACGCCAAATGATTGATTTAAAAGAATAATGTGAGTAAAAATACGGAAGGATGTCTACTTACTGATTTATTCAGAATCAGTGGTTGATTTGTTGTCCTCCTTGGTAGCAGCAGCCTTACCACTGTCCAGTTCTGGAGAGTAAGCGTATTTACTCCAAGCTCTGATCTTGGCACCGTAGTAGTAGAAACCGAATGGGATGGCACAACAAGCCAAGGAGATGAATGCCATCAATGAGGTAGCCCATTGGTAATTTAATTTGTGGTACATTTGCACAGTGAACAATGGCACACAAGCACCCCAAATGGATCTGATAAAGGTCTTTGCAGCCAATGCAGATGCGGCATAATGTTGATACGAATCGACAATGTAATTGTTGGCTGGGTTGTACAACATGTTGAATCCGAAACCACATGCTAATCCCGAGAAACATGGACCTGCCCAAGAGACATGAGGGTATGAACTCCATGCGAATGCAAACAAACCCACAGGCACAAACCAACAACCAAACATCATTGGAATTAAACGTAACTCAGCTGGAGGCAATTCACCACGGTCTCTGTATTTCTGAGCCAAGTTGTTGTACTGTTTGTTGAAGAATGGAGAACATGCACAAGCAGCCAACACACCGACAGCGACTGGGATGAACATTAAACCAGTTTTACCGGCAGACCAATGTTTACCCTCTTGGTACACCAATGGGATGGCAAAGAAAAACATGTAAAGCAAACCGTAAACGATGGACATGTAGATGGTTAGTAAAAACACAATCACTTCTCTTAATAACACAATTGGTCTTAGTAAGGTCTCCTTAGCGACTTCACTTCTGCTTCTGATCTTCAATTCACTCAATGCTCTGTATCTGTCATCACCAGTTAATTTTCTCAACTTCTTGGCTCTCTTTTTTAGCAAGAATGAATGGGATGTCTCAGGAAGGAACACAAACACACACACGTAAACGACACCACTGAAGATCAACAACACCCAATAGATCCATCTCCAACCAACATTGTCACCGATGTAACCACCAACTAGTGGACCAATGACAGGACCCAAGAATGGAGCAGCAGAGAACACAGTCATGGCCAAACCTCTATCCTTAGCGACAAAGATATCAGCCAAGTTACCACCGATCAAACACATTGGAGCAGAGAATGCTAACCCATCAATCAATCTACACACAAGTAATGTACCAATGTTTTGTGCATGGGCACAAGGAATGACAAATATCACAGCGACAAACAAAGTGGTTATGTAGATGATTCTACGACCCAATTCCTCAGACATTGGAGCAAACAACAATGGACCGAAACCGAAACCCAACACAAACAAAGTCACAGTTAAAATGACAACTTCTTCACTGACACCAAAGGTCTTTTGAGGACCAACCATATCACCAGTGACCACTGCGGAACCAAATGCCACGACAAAACACACCAGTCCCAACACACCGGTCAAGAACCATTTGTATGCACTGGACCAATTTCTTGGATCCTCCTTGTCGTCATCGACCCAGACAACCAATCTCATTTGAGTGTCCAAGTCAACACCGTATTTCCAAGGATCATCAGGGTGGTAATCAGTGGCTGGATCTTGTTGGAAATGAGTAGCAGTCTTGATCAAATCAATTGGAGGCTCCAATGGACCAAACGCACCAAACCCTTCTTCCAAATTAGATTTGATCTTCTCCACAGCTTCAGGTCTGTTTGTGATCAATCTTTCCAAATTAGCTTCATCCTCATCGTCATTGTGGTGGGTGATGGCTCTGGACAATCTAGACATTGTCTTTTCGAGACCAGACATTTCATGTCCGTGTTGTTGGATTCGTTCTGATGTGGATTCTCCAGGGGTGTAAGCATTGATGGAACCATTAGATTCAATGGAGTTTAACTCACTTGATGCGGCATCGTGTAAACTCATTGTTTGAAAAAAAAAATATATGTATATATTATTTCGTGTTTATTAATTATCTATGTATGTATGTATGTATTAGTTTATTTTATTAATCTATCTATATAATTTATCTATGGGTGGTATATATATTATATCTTGTTTCCTTTTAAAATCAATTGAAATGCGATTTTTTTAGAATTTAGACACGAATGGAAAACAATGTTTAGTTACTCTTTTACAATTCAAAAAAAAAACAAAAGAACAGACAACTAATTTAAACCTATTATTGGGAAAACCCAATGGTTTAAATACTCCAAAAACCCATTGCCCAAAACACCCTTTTTTTCTTTTCAATGTGTGACAAGCCGACTGCCGACTGCCGATGTCTCATTTTTCGTCTCCTAACTCTTGAAGCAAAAAAAAAAAAAAAATTTTTTTGTTGTTGTTGTTGTATGGGTCATCTTTTTTTAACTTATTTCCTTTTAAAATACCGCTATGTTGTCTCCATTTAGTAGTTTACAACAGGGGTCAGTTGAATGGAATTCAATCAGAATAATCTCCGGAATTGTGTTGGTGTAGTTTACAGAGTTAAAGAGTTAACTCACATAAAAATTTTGAATCTCAATTGTATGGACGGGTAAAGTGTTAAGCCGGTAGGGCTTTACCCAATTGTACAGCCACAACATTAAAAAAAAACATAATTCAAAACTAACCCAAGCTAACAACAATTTACAAAACTAATCTTCAATCGTCTAGGCACATCTTCAAATTGTGCATTAAATATAATGGAATTGTAATTTGTAATTTGTAAATCCCTTTAATTAATTAAATGCAAAAAATTTTTAATTTTAATTTTTAATTTTCGGTCAAGAAGATAGTAAATTAGATCTTGCCGCTGGTTATTTCTTTATCCCTCAAAATTAACAAAAATTTCGTTATCTCTTGGGTCTTTTTTTAACTCTACTTACTACCATCCAGGGTTCTGTTCTTATTTTAGACAATTCGGATTCCCTGTTAGTTGGACAACTTCTCCCGACATCCGACTCTACTATAATAGTAATAGACTGTAATATCCTATTTTAGAAATTTTAACACACAATACATATACATATACATATAATCCAAATCCAAATCAGAAATAAAACAGAAATAGAAATAGAAATAGAAAAAAGAAAATAGTGAAAAAAAAAAAAAAAGTCGGCAGTCGGCTCGTTCGCTCGCTCGCCTTCCTGCCCACCCCACCCATTGGTAAGGCAGTGCATAATGGCACCCCCTCTTTTCTTTTTGTTACTGTCGGACTACGTTTTGGAGGGATTTTTTATATGGTAATATGTATAATGTAACAGAAAGAAAGAAAGAAAAAGAACGTAAAGCAAATCAAATCAAATCAAATCAAACTATATATATATATATATATAATGCGTCCTAAGACGGAAATAAATCAAATAATTAATATATATATATATGTGAAGGGTACAGGTGATTCACGTTTGAATCTTTCTCAACACATCAGGGTAAGTGTTAAACACTTGATTGAATCTCTCAGGGTAACTTTGTTGAAACACTTCAGGGTCCTTGGCTAATGCAAGGAAAAAAGTAGACACACCAGATGATATAGTAGCCATGGCAACATTACAAATTTGTAATCCAATGACACAACTGAACGCCACCACTGGTGCATTGTACGATCCACTGGAATTGTACTCTGGTTTGGTGAACCGTAGATACAGATACGATAAAAACGCAGTGAAAAGTCCCACAAATAGGGCAAACATGTTCAATGCAGTGCCAATGAGACAATCATTGACTAATGCATCGACCCCCTTGTACGTTAAAATGTAATGCACATCCTTGGCAGAGTTTAAATAACTCTTCCCGTACAAGGCAATGTACGAGTATGCATACCTGTTAAAGTATCTCACCATCCATTCAATGACATACACAAAGCATTCAATGCACATCAATAGACAAGCTTGCCATGCCTCCCCAGATGACAATGCATCTTGTCTGGCGATTTGTAACAGTTGTTTGACCAATTGAATCAACGACACAATCAATGATCCAAAGCAAATTGATCCAAAGCAATACGTCATGGACCGTTTAAATGCACCAAGGGCTTGCCATTTGGGCACACCACTGGTGGACTTGGAAAGATAATACCAAGTACCATAGATACCACTGACAGTGGTATGGATGACGTTTCTAATCACTTCACTGATATAATACCCAGCGAAAAACACAAACACCAACAACCCAGTTAATTTGCTGTTATTGTACGATGAGTTGGTCTCATCACCCCATTTCATATAAGAGGCGACAATGGTGGCACTGAACAACGATGAAAATGACCCCATCACTAAAAACCCAAAAAATGACACAATATATGTGCTAGGATACTGTTTCATCACCTCCACCACTGTCACCAACACAGTGGCAGAGAATGGGATCCGTGACCGGCAAGTCCAATAACAATACGCAGAGAGAACAGTAAACACCAAAAACACAATCCCCGCAGAATAGTACCCTAATGCCAAATACATGATCGATGTACCCAAGCCAAACACAATGTTAGCAACCATTCCAATGGTGATAAACTGTCTTGGGTACAATCTGGCAATGGTCAACACAATGGCAGATAGCACCAACGCCAACACAATTACAAAGGCAAACAACACCACAGTGTTGGTGTTCAATGAAAACTTGTTGGTGTCATGGTAAATGGAGGACCCTTGATAACTGTACGAATTAGCAAACTCCTTCAATGACAACGAGGCCACAACGAGAAACCCAGCTACCGTGGCCAAGAATAAGATTATAAATGGCCAATCATTCCATTTAGGCTTGTCAATCTTGAATGACTGTTCAAAAGTAGGTTGGTTGGGAATAGGTTGTGGTGGTCTGTCGTAATGGTACCCCTGACTGATTTTCCCAGTGTCAAATTTTTTATCACTTGTTGTTGTCTGTTGGTATGGTTGTTGACCCTGTTCTAAATCATGGTTGTAATAATCTGGCTCTTGTGAAGGCTTGTAAGGTTGTTGTTGTTGTTGAGATGGGGGTGGAGGTCCAGGTGGACGATCATATGATTGTTGACCCTTTTGGTCGTCTGAATTTGGTGGTGGTGGTCCAGGTGGACGGTCGTAGGTCATTGTTTTATAACGGAATTCTTTAGAATTAATGTGAAACACGGACTCTTGAAGTAGATTGGGAAACCTAAAAAAAAAAGCAACTTACAAGAAACAATGAGATAGATATATAAAACTAAGCGATATCATTATCCAGATAAATGTAAATCCACTTAAAACCCAGAAAATTGTGCAAAAAGCTTTATTCATTTCAATTTAAAGAAAACCATAAATCTTTCTGTTTAGTTCTTTGTTTACACAATAGAAAAAAAGTACCTCATCTCCAGCCACAAATATGACAAGGGCAGCGCTTCGCTTGCATAATATTATTTCAGATAGATAGATAGATATGAAACAGTCGCGTCGATTTGGGTTGATTTACGTCGGTTGGGTCGGTTGGGTCGTCAAAAAGTCTGTTGAGTCGATCGACTCAATAAATTTAAATGGTTACGGTCCACTTACCCATCAAACCTTTCCTGTTTGAATTTTTTTGGCTGCTCCAACCGCTCACCATAGTTAACGAGAAAAAGGGCAGCAAAAGCAGCAGAGAAGTAAAGAAACACTTACAAAGAAAAAAAAATAACAAACAGTTCAGAAAAGGCATCATTAATAAAGAAAGGTCAAATTACAAATTCACATTTCAAGCAAAACGTTGAAATAATACAATTGCACAATATATACAACTAATATATACTCATAACAGAGAGAGATATTTAACATAAAAATATTCACTCTCGTTTAATTACAATTACAATTACAATTACAATTACAATTGATCTTTCTTTTACTTCCAACATCAGTTTTTCTTTACCATTTGAAAGAAATTAAGTGAAAGATTTCATCTGTTGTTACTGTTATATATTCTCAATTACTTGTTTACTGTCATTAGTTAGTGTGTGTTATTTGTGTGTATTTTAAGTTAACAACAATGCCATCGAAAGCACCTGAACCTGAAGCCATCTTCCGTTCTGCGGAGATGTCTATGATTCAATTGTACATTCCAACTGAAATTGCCAGAGAATCTATTTACTCATTGGGTTCATTAGGTTTAGTGGAATTCAGAGATTTGAACAAGAAGGTCAATCAATTCCAAAGATCATTTGTCAATGAGATTAGAAAATTGGACAATGTCGAAAGACAGTACAGATATTTAAAATCTGAAATGGATGCTAGAAGCATCAATGTCAATGAACTGTTACTGGATGATTATGAATACTCTCACAATTCCATTCTGTCCACTGGTAGTTTAGATGAATTGGCCACCAACGCTCAATTGTTGGAGGAGAGAATTTCTCAAATGACTGAGGCATCACAGAATTTGTTGAAGAGACAAATGGATTTAAAGCAACATCAACAAGTGTTAATCGCCACTGATGATTACTTTAACAAGTCAATCGCTCATGATTTGATTGATTTAAACGAAGAGCAAACTGATTTGATTGAAACTGGTGCAGTGGCTCACAACTCTTCATTCATCACTGGTGTCATTGCCAGAAACAAAGTTGCCACTTTGGAACAAATTCTTTGGAGAGTGTTGAGAGGTAACTTGTTCTTGAAGACCACTGAAATTGAACAAAAGATGTTTGATTCAAAGTCAAAGCAGTTCATTGACAAAAACAGTTTTATCATCTTCTCCCATGGAGAAGTGATTTTGTCCAGAGTGAGAAAGATTTGTGAATCATTGGATGCTGATTTGTACGATGTTGAACAAGACCACAATAGAAGAGCTCAACAAAAGATTGAAGTGAACACTAAACTGTCAGATGTGACAAATGTGTTGGAAAACACTGACAGAGCCTTGGAGACTGAATTGAGAGCCATCTCATCTGAATTAGACTCTTGGTGGAAAACTGCTAAATTGGAGAAATCAGTGTTTGAAGTGATGAACTCTTGCCATTACGATTTAGGTCGTAAATGTTTAATCGCTGAAGGGTGGGTGCCAAAGTTTGATTTACACAAGGTGCAAAACATCTTGGAGAAAATCTCCACCAAGTACTCACAATCCGGTAACTTGGAAGAGTCATCGTTCCCAATCATTATGAACACCATTGAAACTACAAGAACTCCTCCAACGTATCACAAGACTAATAAATTCACGGCTGCGTTCCAAGCTATGTGTGATGCATACGGTGTCGCCACATACGGTGAAGTCAATGCCGGTTTGCCAACAGTGGCTACTTTCCCATTCATGTTTGCCATCATGTTTGGTGACTTGGGCCACGGTTTCCTTATGTTTTTAGCTGCATTGATGTTGGTCATCTATGAAAAGAAGATTGGTTTGATGAAGAGAGATGAAATCTTTGATATGGCTTACACTGGTCGTTACATTGTGTTGTTGATGGGTTTGTTCTCCATGTACACTGGTTTCTTGTACAATGATGTGTTTTCCATTTCAATGACTTGGTTTAAGTCAGGTTGGGCTTGGCCAAAGAGTTGGAAGGAAGGTGACTCCATCGTTGGTCACCAAGTCGGTGTGTACCCAATCGGTTTGGATCCAATCTGGCACGGTACTGAAAATGCCCTTTTATTCTCTAACTCTTATAAGATGAAATTGTCCATCTTGATGGGTTTCATCCACATGTCTTACTCATATGTGTTTTCATTGGTCAATGCCATTCACTTTAAATCTGCTCCAGATATCTTGGGTAACTTTATCCCAGGTTTGTTATTTATGCAAGGTATCTTTGGTTACTTGTCAATTTGTATTGTTTACAAATGGTGTGTCGATTGGATCGCCCTTGACAAGCCTGCTCCTTCATTGTTGAATATGTTGATTAACATGTTTTTGTCACCAGGTACCATTGATGAAGAATTGTACCCACATCAAGCTCAAGTGCAAGTGTTTTTGTTGCTGATGGCATTGGTGTGTGTTCCTTGTTTGTTATTGGTTAAACCATTATGGTTTAAGTTCACCCATGATGAATATGGTGCAGTTCCAACTCAAGAAGTGTCCATTGCTGAATCTGACAATTTATTGTCTAACTTGGATTTGGATGACGATGAAGAACATGAAACTAAGGTGTTTGGTGATGTCATGATCAACCAAGTGATCCACACTATTGAATTCTGTTTGAACTGTGTGTCCCACACTGCCTCATATTTGAGATTGTGGGCCTTGTCATTAGCCCACGCACAATTGTCATCTGTGTTGTGGTCAATGACCATTGGTTCCAGTTTTGGTATGACTGGTTTAGGTGGTGTTTTGTTCACATTTGCAATGTTCACCATGTGGTTTGTTTTGACTGTGTGTATCTTGGTTGTTATGGAAGGTACATCCGCCATGTTGCACGCGTTAAGATTACATTGGGTTGAAGCTATGTCTAAGTTCTTTGAAGGTGAAGGTGTTGCTTATGAACCATACTCATTCGTGACAGTTTTATCTGATGAACAATAGATTTGAAAATGCAAATCCCACCCACACACACATCTATAATAAATCACACAAACACAGCTTGTATTTCCATTCTAGTTTAGCATCATCCTTTTCCCCTTTCAATATTTGTTACAATTGTTTTTTTTCTCTTTCTTATTTCACTCTGTTTCTTTGTACCAAAGGTTCTCCTTTTTTTGGTTTGCCTTGCGTATATAAAGAACATTTACATTCTTTTACAAACACAAAAAAAAACTCTCACTTTTACAAAATATCAGCTTTTTCTTCTAATTCTTGTCACAATTTTATCATTAACATTACTGTTTACTCTTTTCATTATTATATATTGTTTTACTTTTTATTCGCATAAATACAATTATTATCTTTTAAATAGTTTAGTAAATCATTTGTAAGTTTTCTAATAGGTGTCCAGCACGTGACATATTCATATTACTGTTTATTACACAAAGGCAAGTTACATACAGTAAGTACAAGGTACAAGAGACATGTCGATCTCCGTCGATGTCCGTCGTAATTCAATATTGAGTTTTAAAAAAAAAAGCGGAGTTTCTCTTTTGTTTTAAAAAAACACAGTCACTATTTCTGTATGTATATTTCCCGATTAGGACATCATTACAACTAGAACAAGAGAGAACAAAAGGGTCTTTTGTTCTTAAAATTGTATGCATGTTACCCGATTAGCAAATGTAATTATTAGTAGAAAAAAAGACACAAAACGCTTTTGTTCTCTCTTGTTTTTCTCTTGTTTTCCCTTGTTTTCGTGTCCTTTTGTCCCTTTGCCCTTTTGTTCTTTTTGATTTCCAAAAATTATATAAACCCCCCTGATTCCCCCTGTTCCCAACTTTTTTTATGTTCTAACTTTTTTTCTTGTTACCTTTGTTTTTTTTTTTGTCTTTTTCTTCCCATGTTCCATATATTCAGTCAGCTTCCACTCATTTATCAATAGAACAAGCATCATTTAACAACACATCAACACATCAACACATCATCATTTACCCATGGAAAGTTCAATGGTTCAATGGTTCAATGGTTCAATTGGATGGATTGAGTACTTATCTACAGGGATAGGTGCTGTCGGTTTGGATATTGGTTGAAGAGTGCTTATTTACAGGGATGATTGCTGTGCTGTCGGTTTGAGTTTGGATGCTTGCTGGACTGAGATGAGTGCTGTTTGTTTGGGGTTTTGGTTTGACGGTGATGGGTGCTGTCAGTTTAGAATTTGATTAGTTTACTGGATAAGTGCTGTCAGTTTAGAATTTGGCTACTTTTCATGGATAAATGCTGTCAGTTTAGAATTTGGTTAATTTACATAGATAAATGCTGTCAGTTTGGATTTTTGAATTATGTATTGCATTTCCTTGTGTACATTATTATATATAATTAATAAAAGTATCGTTTTCAAATATAAAATAAAAAATATGTAAGGATAAACAAACTGAACCATGCTATTGTTGATTTGTTATATATATACTCTTATTGTTGGTCACGTGATTTAGTTTTTGTTTTAGAAATTCGTTAATTTTGTTTTTGGTTCTCCCACGCCCATTTTAATTGTTTAGCGCGTGAGTTACCCAATTAGGAAATTGAACTGTTCTTATCAAAACCATTATCAATTAGGTAATCTGTGTAATCTGGATGAGTGATATAATTGAAGCAAAGTGGGTATTGTCGTCTGTGTTTGTTACTTTGAATTTAGTATATGGGCATTGTTGGTTTTATTTACCAGTGAATGGTGAATTGGTATTTATTATCCAAAGATATATATAAATAAATGTTTTTTTTCTTTTTTTGATTCGTTTAAAATAAAACTTCTCTATTGTAGTTGTCTCCTTGGCAGAGCTTCATATTGACGTTCCATTAGAGGAATCTCGTACCTTATCTAGTGCAAGATAATTATAGTATCGGTCTTAGAATGTAGGTAAATAGTGGATAGATAATTAAGTGTAATGGTCATATCGTCCACATATACATACATAAATAAAAATAAAAACAGATTGTGTAGTGCCTCAATTGATTGGAATCATTAACTCTAACCGATGGATGTATTTAATCGAAGTTGAATTAATTAAAAACCACTCATTATCATACATGGATAGATAATGAATTATTGGAACGTCATGCATTGTTTCCCGGCGGTAAGTTAGTGGAAATTGGGCGAGAGAGATAAAGTTGTACGAGATCTACGTATCAATCATCAATCAATCTATATTTACAATTTCAAATTTATTTATTATCTCTCAGATAAGTAAAAATAACTTTCAATTTTATTATTATCATTATTATTGTTGTTGTTGTTATGATTGTTATTATATAAACCATATATATATATATATGAATTAGTTCCCCTTGTTTGGGTTTCACTTTAATCAATCAAGGTTTCCACTGTTTGACAAGTCTTACAAAACAAATATAAACATTTAAAAACAATCAAATAACAACAATAAAATGTCAGAGAAAGCTGATCATATAATATCAGTGACTAGTCCAAGAGTGACAGGTATTCAAACTGTCAGGTCAGCTATCAGAGAAATTGACGCTAGACACGCTCATGGTGATGAAGATTTATTAGCTGAAATTGGTTATAAACAAGAATTGAGTAGAAAGTTCTCCACTTACCAAATCTTTGGTATAGCATACAGTATTATGGGATTGTTACCATCTATCGCATCCACTGCATACACTGGCTTGTCATCTGGTCCAAGTGGTTGGTTATGGTCTTGGGCAATTGCCTCTGTGTTCATTTTAACCATTGGTATAGCTATGTCAGAACTAGGTTCCGCCATTCCAACTTCAGGTGGGTTGTACTACTGGACTTATTATTACGCCCCAGAGAGATACAGAATTATAGCTTCGTTTGTCATTGGGTTGTCTAATTCGCTTGCATTGTGTTCAGGACTGGTGTCCATTGCTTATGGTAATGCACAAGAGATTCTAGCAGCGGTGTATTTGCAAAAAAATGGTAGTTTTGAGATCACTAGTGCTAAAACATATGGTGTGTTCACTGCTTGTATCATCTCTCAAGCATTCTGTACATTCTTATCATCAAAGAGTATTGCCACTCTACAAACCGTGTCATCCGTGTGTAACACTGGTTACTTTATTCTGTATTTAATTGCATTACCAATTGGAACAGCTAGAAATTCTAGTTTCAATGATGGGAAATTTATCTTTGGTACGGTGCAAAATTACTCTGATTGGCCAAAGGGTTTCCAATTCTGTTTGTCGATGATGACTGCAGTGTGGACCATTGGTGCCTTTGATTCATGTGTTCACATGTCAGAGGAAGCTAAAAACGCCACTTATGGTCTGCCAATTGGTATTTGTGGATCGATCAGTTTCTGTGGATTTGTTGGTTTCTTTTTGATTCTTTGTACCGTTGCATGTATGAACCCAGATGTTTCCGCAGTGTTGGAATCACCAACTGGTTCACCAATTGCACAAATCATTGACGACTCACTGGGCCGTAAATGGGCCATTGCTATGATGTCTCTTATGGCTGTGTGTCAATGGTTGATGGGTACATCTATTTTAACCGCATTGTCTAGACAAGTGTGGGCGTTTGCCAGAGACAACGGTCTCCCATTCTCTAACATTGTCAAGGTGGTTCACAAGAAGCTTAAGGTTCCAATCAGAGCTGTCATCATTTCTACACTTATCGGATTAGCCATTGGTTGTCTTTGTTTAGCCGGTACTACAGCAGCCAGTGCATTGTTCTCGTTGGGTGTGTGTGGTAATTACCTTGCTTGGTGTGCCCCTGTGTTTTTGAAATTGACCAGTGGAAAAGACAGATTCAAACCTGGTAGATTCTACTTGGGTAAAACTTGGTCCAACATCAACGGCTGGATCTGTTGTGCATGGGGGTTGTATATCATTGTGTTGACAATGATTCCAAGTGAAAGACACGTTGAAAAGGACACTATGAATTACACCGTTGTGATCACTGGTGGTTGCTGGTTGTTGTCCATTTTGTACTTTATCGTGTATAAATACAAGTTTTACCATGGTCCTAGATCTAATCTTACTCCAGAGGACACCCTGGAAGTGCAAGATGCTATTCCCATGACTGTCGATGAAGTGATGGGTAACGAAAAGGAGGATGAAAGTGTTTGATCCCGTTCGTGTCTTTTGTGTTTGTTTGTATATTAATCGATCATTTTAATTTAAATAATTAACTTCGTTTTTTTCGTTAATTGAAGTATATATAAAATGAATGGAATCGGTGACATCTACCAGTAGTGTTTAATAAAAACAATAAAGACGGTCGAGTCGGTATTTAAATTGATTCTCGCACATTAATTTTTCGCCTTTGTTTTCTTCAGTGTAACCATGTTTGTTTTTTTACTTTGACAGGTTCCATGTTACAAGTAAAATGAACGATAATCGTTGTTTTTTAGATTAGATATCCATATAAAGTGGTACAGGATTGTAAATACAGTTTGATAATTAATTAATTGGATCACACTACAAGACATGACAACTGAAAGCACAAAGTATTTCACACCGGTGAAAAGATTACGGTCACCAGACGACTTGAAGAAGTTCCAAGAATCAGCCACATACAATGACATTTTGAACTTTATCATCAAATTAGCCACTTCAGTGCATGGATTAGAAATCGGTGATCCAAATTTGAAAACAGATGGACCCATTTCACAATTGATTTCAGTGTTGGAGAAGATAAACACGGTTATAGATGACCATCCAGTGAAACAAGACACAACGTCAAGATTTGGTAAGGTTGAATTCAGAGACGTTTACGATGACTTGGATGAACATTTGACCCAGGTATTACATGAAACATTACAATTGACGATCCGTGATCCTGCAAATGATCCAACGATTGAATTGAAGACGTATTTATTAAATTCATTTGGGGATAGAACAAGAATAGATTATGGATCAGGTCATGAACTTAACTTTACTTGCTTTTTATTGTGTTTGAGCAAACTTGGATTTTTCCCCGATGAAGACTACGATAAATCGATCATCTTGGTGGTGTTCCATAAGTACATTAAAACTATGAGAAAACTTCAACTGAAGTATTGGTTAGAACCTGCCGGTTCGCACGGTGTTTGGGGGTTGGATGATTACCATTTTCTACCGTTTTTATTTGGTTCTGCTCAGCTTTCACCAATGGCCAGACCAAGACCGATTACCATTCACAATAAGGACTACGTGGAAGAGTTTAAGGACAAGTATTTCTACTATGCGTGTATTGATTTCATCAATCAAGTGAAAACTGGTGCTGAATCATTACGTTGGCATTCTCCGATGTTGGACGATATATCAGGTGTTAAAACATGGAAAAAGATAGAGGAAGGGATGATCAAGATGTACAAGGCCGAAGTGTTGGGTAAGCTACCTGTGGTGCAACATTTTATGTTTGGTGGTATTTTACCGTGTCCTTCTGGTGTCGAAGAACACCATGAACACACAGAGGAGGAAGATGCATGTTGTCATGACATTCATTCCACTTGGGGTGATTGTTGTGGTATTAAGGTTCCTAGTGCTGTTGCTGCTAGTCAAGCAGAGAGAAGTAAGCATCATATACCTTTTGATTAGTTAATGTATTCGTCACTTCCCCCCCCCTTCCCCCACAACATGTGTTATCTTTTTTATAGTATTAAATATTATTAGATTTGTTTTCTTTTTTTATAAAAAATTAAATTAACATTAAATTAAATTGAGAGACCCTAATATACAACTATATAAATTTTACAAAACAAAACAAAACAAAACAAAAAACACCGAAAGCTACCAACCAAATCTTAATTGAGATGCAGTGAAGACAGGAGGTTTCCAAATTAACTTTTCAGGATCAAGAAGGTGTTTCTTTTTCTTCTTCAACCGTTCATAATTCTCCAACACTTGATCAGTCAAGCAAATAATGTGTTGCCCTTTGTAATATTTCAACATGTTCATTGTTTGTAATGTATGTAAAATGTCAGTCGTTGTCATTGCCGTCATTTGAGATATTTCGTCGATACTAGATTCATGCAATTTGTTCTCCACCAACAATCTCGTAATAGTCTCTGCCCAAAAGGCTCTGTACGATAATAAACCTAAATCAGATAGAGGTTTTTCAGGGGAACCAACTTTACTTTCCTTCTTAGATAACTCATATGAAAATTGAATCAACAATTTACCGTACCCGTGTCTTTGGTATTGAGGTAAAGTCAAGATACACGCAACGTTGTACCCATCGGCACTTTCCTTTTCCTTGGAGAAATACCCGACTAAATGATGACCTAATTCATCACGTCTCGTCATACAGTAAAACAAAAACGGATCAACATCGTAGTATAAGGTCTTGTGATCCAAGAAAAGTTTCGACAGCAAACATAGGTTCCGGCACCAAGTTCTTTGCTTTCTGCCATCGATTTCAAAGAAGGACACATAATCATCTCTGTATATTTCATTTCCTGGTGGATGTTTCAACGTACACTTAGATCTGAACCGTTCAAACTGCTTTCTAGATCCGAAATAACTCAACGTGAAATCACAAATGTATAAATTATCCTCCTCGGTTAATTCAATTGGGTACGGGGAGAAATACCACGGTTCCACTTCATGGTTACCAATGATCACTTTACTGAAATTTCTAATCTTGGCCAATTCATTAGTGGATGATTGTGCCATGGACCCACTTGTTCTTAATTTTTCAATTTCATCTTCTCTACTCAACTCTTCACCTTCTTTCACTATACCTTGCACGTTTAAATTATCAAGATCCATTTCATCTTCTCCACCATTTGCAGCTGGTGTCGATGGAACAGGTGTAGCACTGGCACTGGCACTGGCATTAGCAGCAGCATTAGCAGCATTAGCAGCAGCTGCCGCTGCTGCTGCCTTTTTCGTTAATTTCTTCACTGTTGTTTTCTTTTTGTTTTGTTTCTTTTGGTCCTTTTTAGACGTTTGAGGTTTAGGTAAAAACATCGGTCTATGGAAATCAATGTGGTCCTTCGGAATCCATTCATCCAATCTTTTGTTAAATTCCACATAATGCACATAGTAAAACGGTTTCCCCTTTTTCAATTGGAATGCCAATATCTCTGCCAATCTGTACTCTTCATCCTTTGAAGCGTATATTTTACAACCAGGTATGATTTGAGTGTGTTGAAACTGTTCTTCAGTGGTTGGCTCTGGTGGGATGAGCCGTAGAGACTCCACTGGATCTGGTGCATGAGACTCTGAATCCGAACCCATGTTGGATGAATCTCTGTGGCTTGATGTAAGAAGATGTGGTTATTTGATACTTTTATAAAACGTCCCCGTTTTTTTTTCCCATCCATATCCATCTGGTATATAAACATGTTTTATTTTTCTCAATTTTTTTTCCTTCCCTGTCTCAATATGGAGAAGTGGCAAAAAAACTAAGGGGGAACATAAATAACTTTCCGGTGTAGAGATGTTCTTGATGTTTTCTTGTGATTATGTAATACTTTACTTAATCATATACATATACATTTACGTTTACGTTTATATGATTTAACTAGATGAAACAAAACATTAAATTACATTTGTAGTATTATACTGACTGATGGAACACGATAGAACATGACCATAGAACAAGATGGTCAAATGGTCAAATGGCCACATAAGTCAAATGGTCAAATGAGAGAACAAAAATGAACAACGAATGATGTAAAATGTCAGCCCCTTAAATACTGGCTAGTTGGCTTATTACTTGATACTTGAACCAAATCATCTGAGTCCGAAGAAACCGAAAATTTTGTAATGTTCAGATGAAAACGATACAACAACTGATGAACGTAGTTACTTAGTTGTAATAATGGCAAAGTTCCTACAACATGAATGACAGTGGTGATAACACATTACCATTACCACAACGATCAAGATTATACATATAAAACAAAAACAAAAACAAAAGATTCCCCCAAGTAAATACCAATCTCAATGTGGTCATTCAAAACCGGTGACTTCTCACTCATTAAAAAATTTCAACAGCCCAATATTAAAGTGAGATGGTTTGATTTTTTTTTTTTTTTTTGAAGACCCTTACCGTTTTTTTTTTTTTAAATTAACTAATTAATTAACTTTTATTTATATACCAGTTGGTGGCATTTGCTTTTGGTATTATTCAATTC
Organism: Ambrosiozyma pseudovanderkliftii; assembly: GCA_003707895.3. Lineage (NCBI taxonomy): Eukaryota > Fungi > Ascomycota > Pichiomycetes > Pichiales > Pichiaceae > Ambrosiozyma > Ambrosiozyma pseudovanderkliftii. The sequence goes on along the minus strand of PPLW03000032.1, from coordinate 2,448 downwards.
TGGGTGTTATTTGAGATCATTTACTTACACAACATACACGTACACACACACAAGGGTATAATATCAATTAACATAGTTTAATTTCCAATTTCCAATTTCATTTCATTCTGGTCATCGCCACAGTATGTCTTCTTACACATATCCATTACCTGATTTATCTCAATACGACGTGTCTGCAAAGACTGGATTTCTACCAGAGGAACTACCATTGGAACGTTTACCAACTTTGTACCAACCATGGGAGAGAATCGTTGATGTCATTCCTGCGTTGTTATTGACTAAGAGAATAAGAACCGTTGTTGAAAAATTGCCATTGTTATCCATCGATCAATTACACACTGAACCTGAATTCAGAAGAGCCTACACTGTGTTAGGGTTCATTGCTCATTCATACATTTGGGGGGTCAGTGAACCCATTGATACGTTACCGAAATGTATTGCTGAACCATGGATCGCAGTGGCTGAACATTTAAGATTACCACCCATTGCCACGTATGCTGGTCTTTGTCTGTGGAATTACAAATTGATCTTACCTGAAGAATTGGACAATGCCACCGCCGATGACAGCATTGATGAATGTGTGAAATTACAATTAGACAATTTACAAACCATTAACACATTCACTGGATCATTGGATGAGAGTTGGTTTTACCTTGTCAGTGTGTATTTTGAATTCATCGGTGCTCCATGTATAACCATTGGATTGGATGCCATTAAAGCCGCCAGAGCCAATGACTCTAAGACGGTCATTGCATGCTTACAGAAACTAGCTGAATCGATCGATCATTTGGGATCAGTGTTGATGAAGATGGAGGAGATGTGTGATCCACATGTTTTCTATTTTAAATTAAGACCGTACCTAGCTGGTTGGAGAAACATGCAAAGTGCCGGATTAACCGATGGTGTTTACTATGGTGATGAACCACAACCAAGAGTGTACTCTGGTGGATCCAATGCTCAATCATCGTTGATTCAAACATTGGATTTAATTTTAAACGTTGACCATCATGGAGACAGTGATTCATCGACATCGGAGAATCCATTCATGAAGGAGATGAGACAGTACATGCCGGGCAAACACGCTGATTTCCTCACGCATTTATCCAAGGTCAATGTGATTCGTGATTATGTGACTAGCCATGCTGAGGAGAATCCATCATTGGTGTTGGCATACGATGCCAGTGTTGCCATGTTGAAATCATTCAGAGACAAGCACATTCAAATCGTTACAAGATACATTGTCATTCAAGCTCAAAAGTCAAAGACGATGGGTTCATCCACCACTAGTACTATGAGAACAGGATTAGCCAAGGCTGCAAATGCAAATGCAAATGCAACTGCAAATGCATCCAAGCAAAAGACAGATGATAAGGAATTGAAAGGCACTGGTGGTACATCGTTGTTACCATTCTTGAAACAATGTAGAGACGAGACTGGTAATGCCGCTGCAGGATCATGGGGTAAGAGAATTCTCACTGTGAAACCACCACCACCAACAACAACAACAACAACAACAAATGTGAAAAAATCAGGCAAGAGTGGCAATGGCAATGGCAATGGCAATGGAGGAGGATTTCTTGGATTGGCTGGCCAATGGAGGAATGACAACACAGATTTGAGTCAAGGCCATTGGTGATACGATACGATGAATTGACAAATTAAATTAAACATTTTATAATTTTTATAATTTTATGGTTTTAAATTAATTGAAAAAAAAAAAAGATAAAACAATTGATAAAAAGTATTGTAATCTGAGCCTACTTTGTTAAAAAAAAAAGAGAGAATTTGCTTAGTTTAAAGGTGCTTTACAAACGTACATACATACGTACATACGTATGTAGAATATGGAAAGGAGGAGGTGAATAATTGTATCATATAGATAATAGATAATGGAGTACAATTTATTCATTTCATTTTAATTCTTAACTAGTAACGTGATAGTAAATATTAAATTAAAAATAAGTGGGATGAATTAAATAAAATTAACCAAAACCAAAACCAAAACCAAAACCAAAACTAATAAGCATATTTATTTATTTATTTACATAAATAGAAGTTATAATCAAAGCCCACACTCATACCACTACCGTGTTCAATTTTAATTTGTAATTTTTTTTGTTGTTGTTGTTTCTAAATATACATTTCTCTCGGGGTTTGGAAATAAACAAATTGTACTAAATTAATTAACAATTAAATAAATACATTCATTACAAAATGAATCAAAAAGAGAAACAGAAATAGAAATATAAAAAGAGAGAAACTAATCAATACTTATATATATATAAATACTAATTAATGTATAGACATATACCATTTACTTATTGCCATACAAAAAAAAAAAAAAAAAAAAAAAATTTTTAATTTAATTGTGGGAAAAAAAAATTTAAGGAGTTTTTTTTTTTTTATATTTTTAAAGAATTATTTTTTTTGTCATCCCCTTATTTTTTT
>PPLW03000031.1:0-193303 GCA_003707895.3 Ambrosiozyma pseudovanderkliftii | reverse complement strand
AATGAACAATCATTCTAGTAACTAACAAACCTTCTAGTAACTAACAATCATTTAAGTGATGAACAAACCTTCTAGTAACTAACAATCATTCTAGTAACTAACAATCATTCTACTAATGAACAATCATTCTACTAATGAACAATCATTCTAGTAACTAACAAACCTTCTAGTAACTAACAATCATTCTACTAATGAACAAACCTTCTAGTAACTAACAATCATTCTAGTGATGAACAATCATTCTAGTAATGAACAATCATTCTAGTAATGAACAATCATTCTAGCAACTAACAATCATTCTACTAATGAACAATCATTCTAGTAATGAACAATCATTCTAGTAACTAACAATCATTCTAGTAATGAACAATCATTCTAGTAACTAACAATCATTTAAGTGATGAACAAACCTTCTAGTAACTAACAATCATTCTAGTAACTAACAATCATTCTAGTGATGAACAAACCTTCTAGTAATGAACAAACCTTCTAGTAATGAACAAACCTTCTAGTAACTAACAATCATTTATATAATTAACAAATTTTTAGTTTGTAACTATATGATTTAGCAATAGTTAACATTTTTAAAAATCTGTAATAGTTAAGAGTGATAGTAAATTATACAGGCCACAGTAAACTTTACCGGGGACCGTATATGACCCCACCGGGCGTAATTATTATGGGGTGTTTTATGTTTTTTAAAAATTCACAAACATTTCAGTAAATTACAATTTAAAAAAACATTTTTAAAAATTCGAAATAAGGACAAATCATCCGGATTTCAATATTTAAAAAAAATGAGGCTAAATGTTTTAACCAGCCACAAAAAAAATACAATTTTATAAAAATAAGTCGACAACGCATTTTTAAAAAGAAATGTTATTCTTTTTGGTCGTGACTTTTGTCGCCTTTTTCGACTATATGTTGTTTATGTACCTGTCCTGTCCATATGCAAACAGGTAATAGTTACACCAAACAAAAAAATAAATATTACGCTTATCGTCTAGTTATTAACTGCCTACATATACGTACGTTGTCATTATATTATTAAAATAATAATATTATAATCTTTATATTAAGTTGTATTATATTATATATTTTACATTGATTGATATTCCTACAAGGTGAGCTGTAGTTTTATTCGTTTTTAGAATTAGTTTGCATTAGTCCATCAAGTAATCATGTAAGGTCGCTAAATTATAAACTGATAAGGAAGATCAGTAATTAATCTTTTATCTTTCTGTGTTCGTATTCTTTTTTTTTTGTTGCAATCAATCACATACCTCTCTCTATTACTGTATAGGTTATTAGAGTATAGTGCTTATTACACATGATATACTAGCTTCATATGATATAAACTGATACAGATAAGTATGGAATTATATATGGATTTGTTTCACCCATGTAACGAACGAACGACCGGCTGGGAAGGTAAAAAAAAGCTAAGCATCGTATCATACAAAATTTACCTTACGGGCCGGGTATAACATTCAAGCAAATACGAGTTAACCAATAGATTACTTGAAATCAGCCATTCCCCCCCCTGTTGTAATCCTTCTTGCAGTGAACACACACCACCAAATAATAAGGAATGCCCTCGCCACTGGAGCCCGTTGCCCTCATAGAGGAACTATTTTTACTCCTGAACCAGGCAAACCGGAGGCTTTTATCACCGTTACAGTTCTCTCTCTCTCTCTATATATATATATACAAGTGTATTTTTTTACACATATTCACTATTAATTAAGTCATTTACACCATAAGTTATATATATATGTAAATGTCGTTATAATACAAACAACTCTCTGGCTGATACATAACGATCGCAATTTACCTCACGGGAATGAATGAACAATGCGACACTGCAGGCTCAGTAGTAGTGTCTTCCCCTCACCCTCTCTGTTCTTTTTCTTCAATTAAGTAGAGAGATAACGAAAAAAAAATATTTCGCCAAATTCAGTGCAAGATCTATATCTAAAAACGATGATGTCATTGTTAAAAGCTAATAGCATTTTTTTTGTATCAAGTTGGACATGTTTCCAGGGATGCTTTCTCTCGTATCTTTTTGTATATATGTATGTACGGACATATGTTTGCAATTGGTTTGTTAATGGTTTATATTGTATTTTATTGTATTGTTTTGTAATGTATCATTTGACCAAGTCATTCATTTTATGATTCTGATTATTATTTTCTTTTTCTTTGATGTAGATGGGGAGAGAAACTGATTCGTAATTATTGCATCGAAACTATTTGTACGTTGCTTTTGGTAGTAATTTCCCATTATTTTCATATAATTCCCCGGAAGACCCTTGTCTTGTTAGGGAAATGTTTATATATATATATATATATTGTGAGTGGAATTATTTTTTTCATTCGAAGAACTTGATCTATTTTTTTGGTATTTAATAAGTACTATTTCCTTGTGTTTTGACTATTTCTTTTATTTTGATACTTGTGTCTGTTCTATATATCATTTACTTTTCTTTTTACTTTTCCTTTCTATTTCTTCTTTCAGATTTTTTTATTATCAATCTCGATATTATTTCCAATTATCTGATACTATTCAAGTTCAACCATGGCTAAAATAACGCCCAGAAAAGTGGGACAAGTCCTGTATGATGTTTTCATTCCAGTGCCCCCAGCTAAGATTCCAACTCCTGGAACCAACACCCAATCAAACATTGAATTTGTCTCATCTAACGGTATATCAAGTTCGCAAACAAACAATGAAAAGAAAAAAGACTTTGAAATACTTGCAGAGTCAGATGTCGCCTCTGACATCGATAATGAATACGATACCCTGTCCAAGGGTCATGTGCATAGAAATTTAACAGGTCGTCATTTACAATTAATCGCCATCGGTGGTACCATCGGTGTTGCTTTGTTTGTCAATGTGTCCTCCACGTTGGCCAAATGTGGTCCGTTGTCATTGGTGTTAGCTGCTATCTTCTGGTCCACTCCAATTTTAGCCGTTACTATGGGTTGTGCCGAGATGGTGTGTTACTTACCCATCCCATCTCCATTTATCAGACTAGCTGACCGTTGTGTCGATGATGCATTCAGTTTCATGTCCGGTTGGAACTATTGGGTTCTTGAAGGTTCATTGATCCCATGGGAATTGACATTGTTCAACACATTGGTTCATTATTGGGACGATGGGTATTCCGCTGCTATCATCTACTCATGTATGATGGTTGCGTATTTCCTCATCAATGTGTCCACTGTGAAGTATTACGGTGAAATTGAATTCTGGTTAGGTATGGGTAAAGTGTTATTGGCCATTGGTCTTATGATTTTTGTGTTTATCACAATGTGTGGTGGTAACCCTCAAAACGATAAATACGGTTTCAGATATTGGAAGAATCCAATGGGTGAATACATCCACACAGGTAGCCTGGGTAGATTTCAAGGTTGGCTTGCCGCTTGTATCAATTATTCCTTTTTAATGGCTGGTCCAGAGTACATTTCCATGGCTGCAGGTGAAGTGAAAAACCCAAGAAAGGCATTGCCATCAGCTTACAGAGCTGTGTTCTGGAGATTGGCTGTGTTCTTCATCGGTGGTGCCGTTGCAATGGGTACATGTTGTTCTTACAAGGATCCATTACTAGCCGAAGCTTTATCTGCAGGTAAACCAGGTGCTGGTTCATCAGCCTACACAATTGCCATGAACAACTTAGGTATAAATGTTTTACCAGATATCGTCAATGCTGTTTTGTTAACCTCTGCCTTCTCTGCAGGTAACTCTTATACCTACTGTGCATCGAGAAGTTTATACGGTTTATCTCTTGAAGGTAAAGCGCCAAAGTTTTTCTCCAATTGTAACAAAGATGGTGTTCCAATTTACGCAGTGTTATTGTCACTTTGTTGGGGTTTCTTCGCATTCTTGAGTTTAGGTAAGAGTGCAAAGACAGTGTTAGATTGGATTGTCAATTTGGTCACTGCATCTCAATTGATTAACTTTTTGTTGATTTTAATTACTTACCTACATTTCCGTCGTGCATGCACCGCTCAAGGTGTTGACAGAGAATCTTTCTCGTTCAGGGCACCATTCCAACCATACTTGACATACTATGGTATTTTCTTGTTAGTGTGTATGATTGGTACTCAAGGTTACACTGTGTTTTTACCACATTCTTGGTCTGTTACTAGTTTCTTATTTGCTTACTTGATGGTCTTCATCGATATCCTGCTTTTCATCTCTTGGAAGTTATTGAAGAGAACTAAATGGCGTACTCCGATGGAAGTTGACTTGACCACTGGTTTAGAAGAAGTCGAGCTACACGAAAAATACCTAGCCAATTTGGCTGCTAACAAGGGTAAAAGTACCGATGTGTCTGCTTTCCGTAGACACTTGAACTGGTTAATCCCTGCTGATTAGTGGTGGTTTTTACAACTTGATCAGCTGAGTAGCATTTTCTTTTTTTGTGTCTTCTTATTGTTCTAGTTAGTCGTTTTCAACTTTTTGCTTTTCTTATCAGTTTTACTTTGATTGATTGATTATATCTTGCTTTTATTGTCCATCATTTTTTTATACTTTTAGTACATCTATTCTACCACGAAACAACGTATTACAAGATATTTACCTCATAATTCTTGTATAATAAAACATTTCTATTTATTTATTTTACTTCCTGTGTAAGAGTTAAGATATACTTGGAAATATCCGTCCGAGTATCCCAATGTAAGATCTCTTCCAAAGCTAAAGTAAGATAACAGAATAAAAGTGACAGATCGAGTACCACTTGCCTAAAACAGTAAAAAGTTCAAGAGGATGAGCCGCAGGCTGTTTACATTTTCTTTTTTTTTTCTCCTTTTGATTTCGCTTATCTCCTCAAAATACACAGAGTATTGAGTATTGACCTAACCTAAATTCTAGAGAGAATTCAGTTTCAGGTTCCATGTTTTCTTTTTTTTAAACATATGATTGTTCTAAAAACCATTTTAGAAATCTGACAAGTGATTCAGAAACTTAGCTCTGCTTATTCATAACAGAAACGCTGATGGTATGGTCACGGATAAGAGGACTACCGATACTACTCCATCTTCTCTTTCCATGTCATCGTCACTTGGAACTCCATTGGGTGAACACATAAAACGGAAACACAATTCTGATCCATCAATAAATACCACAGCAGCTTCCACTTCTGAAGTGGATGGGGCTTTGAAACCTCTAGATGGTCAAGATCACAGTCAGCCAACGACAAAAAAGAGGAAGAAATACAGCAGAAATGGTTGTTCCGCTTGTAAGAAGAGAAAGATTAAATGCGATGAAAAGTTACCTGTGTGTGGTAGATGTGAACGGTTGAATCTTGAATGTACCTACTACAGAGTGTTCAAGTTCCAAACTGGAATATCCAATTCTGCAAAAATGATCACAGAGACTCAAAAAGTCGATATTGACTTTAAGTCCCAACAGAAACATCATTTAACGAACGAGTTTCAATCCCTAACCAACTCCTCTCATAGTATCCACCAACAAAACAGTCTCCCCATAGCTACTGAAAACAACATACATGATTCAAATTTGGACAATGAAATAGTATCAAATGAGATGAATAATGGATTAACTGAGTTGCTTCTCAACCAAGAACTTTTGTTAGGTGACATTGTGAAGACAAGAGATGATAAATCACCACTACAAGAAGGAGATGGATTAGAGAACATGGTTTTACCCGATTTCCAAAGTCTGGATTATTTTCACACTTTGGATAATGCAATAATGATGAGTACTAGTGCGGAGAATGACGAATCAATGATAACATCACCCTTGAATGGAACAAGCTTACCCACTGCAGCTAATAACACATCAACAAATCCCAATGGCTCAAGTTCCACAATTTATAGATCAATGAGTGATAATGCTCTTAATTTAATACAGGGATCAAGGCACAACAATGGTTCAGGAGATACTACTACCGGTGGAGGCCCACAATCAACACGGAATAACAAAAACATCGTGCTGGAATACGATTATCTGTATAATTTGAATAAATCTCTCATACAAACAGAGCTGAATAAAATTTACTTCAACTTAGAAATTAACCCAAACTCTTTTGAAGCCTTGTATTTACAAGTATTCATCAAAAATGTCCACTGTGTGCTTTTCCCCCTAACATCATCATTCCTTCATTCTCCATTCATTACTACTTTTTTAAACCAGGCGAAGGAGAGTTCGTATCTTCTATACGCAATGTTAGCATCCGGTGCAAGGTATCTTTGTGAAAAGGCCAAAATCGATAGAGAAGAAGTGACCAAGAAAAACGATAAATTTTTGGATAAGAATTACTTAAAGAGTTTAGATGATCAAATAGAGACTAATGATAAGTACAGGGTTCATTACTTAACGAATTGCTTCAAATCACTAAAAATTGTACTGGAAAATTTGAAAAATTATTCACTTGGGTTGGAACGAAAAAATGATATTGAAAGTGCATTATTGACCTCTTTGATACTGGCTGCTGATTTATCATCTAATACAGATCATAGGTGGAGTTTACATCTCCGTGGTGCCAAACAATTCCTCGTCGAATGCCATAACTCTGGGTTTGAAATTGACAATGAAGACTGTTTACCTTTATATTTCTCCAAATATTTGTTTTCCAGTTTGGAAATCTCGTCTGGGATGGCAATGGTTAATGGATCTTCGTTGGATTTGGATGAACTGGATCAATGGATTCCAGTTCCCATGAACCACGGTCCCACAGCGCAATTGTGTCGATTCGGATTAGCTGTTGATGGATACAGAAGAAAAGAAAACGTGTATGGAGAGGCCACAGGTGAATTAAGATGTCAGATCGCTGGTTTCAAGATGTTTATGGGATTCAGTGATGATGTTGTGGAAGTCGTGAAGCAGATTCTTTACGCTAAATTCAAATCAATAAGTGACTTTGGTGTTGTGTCTCCTGAACACATTTCTCGAATTCTTGGGCTGATAAGCAAGGCATCAGAATTTCATGTTGTCATTAACAAACATCCCTTTGTGATTCCGAAACACAGTAAATTCCATCCACTGTACACTGGAGCTGATAAAACCAAGTTACCATTGTCAGCATATGTTTACAGAGAGAGTACTGATCTGTGGTATTCATTTCTGGATTACTCCCAACAAGCTAGATTAGATACGGTTTACCTATACATTGCTACAAATCCAAAATTTCTAGGTGTTGAGGTTAACAGCCCTATTGTTAAAAAACTTATGAAGAAAATCATTCGTGATGCTGGAATAATGGTCTCATTAAAAGATGATTTGACTTTGGAACAGATGAAACAGTTAGAAGTACATTACAATTCGGATATTTTGATACCAGAAGAAGCCATTTCAGATGTTGATTTGGAGAAAGGAATGTTCACCATAACTCATGAATACTCACAAGATATAATTGACAGGGAAATTGAAAAATCAAATCAATTGAAATTATCGGAGTTTTTAAGTAGTGACACTGTGGATCATAGAATTTGTATGATTCAATGGTGTTTGTTGATGACTGGGTTCACTTCATTGAAGGCGACAGATAAGCTTATCACTGAATTTTTACTTCATAAGTTACTATTGGTGGGACTTAAAAGTGCAAAGGCCATAATACATAGTGTTAAACGTGTTTGGATTCAAAGACGAATCAGATTTCGTCACAGTGTCACCGGTAGATTACTTAAGTTGGATAAAAGTTATAATGAAGAGTTCTTTAACTCCAGGGAAATTGCGTTCCCGTTCACTTAAAGACAGTGAAAGGGTTGTACCTTATTTTGTTTTATTTCATATATTTATTTATTTTATTTATTGATTGTTTGATTTCCGAACACATAATCAATGATCAATCGCCTTTGCATATTTGTTCTTTTGTATTATTCCTACCATTTGCATTTGTGTATAGTTAAATTAAACATGTTTTGTGTTTGTTTTTGTTTTGTTGTTTTACTTGACTTTACTATTTAGAGGTGAGATGTAAGAGTATTTTTCCATCGCAAATATCCTTCTTCTTGATTTCATGGAGGGACCACTTATCATTTATCTAAGCGATAAGAATACAACCATCTCCTGTCAAAATGATAAGAGAGTCTACTTTCACGCGCAAAATTCCATCGACTTTCTCTGAAACGGAGTTTCTGCCCAATGGAGAAACCGCTTCTATTACTCATTTGGGTAATGCTAGTTCCTTTCACAAAAGATTTGCCTGCTAACTTTGGGTAACGATTCTGAGTATCAAGGTTAGTATGGATGGTTGTTTTAGGAAAGAGGGGAGAGATAGAAAGGAATATTGCAAGGCAAGCAATGTGTTTGATCCGGAGAGTAATGTGTTTATAAACACGTAGAATTGTACTTTTGTTGATGATGGTGACATGGAGTGAAGATGCTAGCTGTAAGAATAAGAAGAAAAAAAAAAGAGATTAACTGATTAACTACCTAAAGAACCACATTGATCCATTGCAAAATGTTAAAAGTTGAAACTCTTGCAAACCTATTTGGTGCCTCTGGTAAAACCACTGAAATTGTGGAAGACACTGTTGAAATTAAATCTGATGATGAATCTGTTGAAATCAAGCAAACTTTGCCGCAAACTTTACCTGTTGAGTATTACACCAGTGACAAAATTGTCCAATTGTCCAGAGAGAAACTTTACGATCAAGGATGGCATTTCCTTGGTATCTTAGCTGCATTTGCGAAGGACCCAAGTAAGAACGATGGATTGGAAGGTGCTTTACAATTTGATTTCGTTGGTAACAAATTCTTCGGTTTGTGTACAGTGGAGGACGCTTATAAGACCCAAGACATTGAGTTATACTACGGTGATTACTCTAAAATCACTACAGGTTTAATTAGTGAAGAAGAAAAGCTAGAAAAGTGTAGACAATTGAAACCTGTCAGACACATCATCACTGAAGGAGGTTGCGTGTTTTTCACTCATAAGGAAGATGAAGTTGGTCTTTGGGATTACTTTGGCAATGAATTACAAACTTTCTTAAACACTGTTGATGTCAGAGGATTCACATTGAGAAGACGATTAGTGTACGAATGTGATTACAACTTCATCACCTTTTTAGATGGATACCAAGAGTGTTTACACTGTAAATACACTCATCCAGCATTGTACTCTGTGTACCCATTCGAATTCTACAAAGTTGATAATTACACCAATTTTTCAAGACACCACTGTAATCCGGCTGATGGATTCAAGGCAGAGGATGGATTATTCTTGTATTTCTTCCCAAGTTGTGCATTCAATAAATACGCTGGTGGTTTAGGTTTATTCAGGTGTATTCCAGTCAGTGGCAACAAGACAAGAATGGAATTTGAATACTGTTTCGAAGGTGGTACCGATGAAGAATTTGAGGAATACTTTAAATTTGCAAGACAAGTTGCATTGGAAGATATCTGGCTTTGTGAAGCCGCTCAAAAGAACCTTGATCTAGGTATTTACCAAAAGGGTGTTTTGAACCCAGTCGCTGAAAATGGTGTTGTGTTTTACCAGAACTTGATCAGAGAGAGAATGAATAGTTGATTGATTCTCCATTTGTTTTTCTTTGGCTTTTGTTCCTTTCTTACTTAGTATTCATTGTTTTTTCGTTGTTTTTTGTTTTTTGTTTTCCGTGTATTTAGAAATGCAAATCCACCCCCCCCTTTGTTTGGAACAAAGACACAATTTGCAATTCTTCCTTCTTCTTATACAATGTATTTATCTCTACTTTTTTTTTTACATAATTTACACGTAGGTTATAACCAGTAACATAACTATTTGAACAAACTAACAAACCAAAATCCTTTTGTTGTGTATGTATGCATATATATATATTTATGATATGTTATGTGTGTGCGTATGTGTGTGTTGTGTGTGCGAAGAAACCCCGCCCTATTATACTTCGAGTTGGGGTGGTATCGTGGAATTATGGTATTATCACCCCACATATCATTTACACAACACACACATACAAATATGTGCCAATAAAATCCATTATCCGTTTGTAATAATTGGTTATGGTTAACAGATGTACAGGGATTTATGATTGATTACAGAAATAGAAATAGAATATTGAAACATTATATTTGTAATGTGACAAGAAGTAAACAGAAATACATTCGGCAATGAACAAATAACACATAGCCAACAGGAAAACATACAACTCCCGAGAGGTAACTCCGAACAATCTCCAGTGGGTGGGAAAAGCTTATTTTTCTTCTAAACAAAATTTTATTTGATCCATCCGCTTTCCTTGTATAAAAAAGAACGTTTATTCAGAAGTTAATTTAAGAAGATCCACTATTTTGTTCCAGTTTACTTTCTTCTCATAAATTTCCCTTCTACATTTCTCTTTTAATTCAATTGATACACCTATATAATTAATATACTATTCAGTGTATAACCACACTCATACTCATATACTCATATACTGATAAATTAACATATATCAGTTACTTTGCAAATCCCAATAACTCCGGAAGATCACCCAATCCCAAAAAGAAACGACTTAATTTTTTTCTCTCCATACATCAAACATGAAGGGTTTATTATACTACGGAAATAAAGATATCAGATTTTCTGAATCCATTGAAGAACCTCAAATTGTCAATTCAAATGATGTTAAAGTTAAAATTGCATATTGTGGTATCTGTGGTACAGATTTACATGAATATTTGGAAGGCCCAATTTTCTTCCCAAAACCAGGTGAGAAGAACAGTGTCTCCGGCTTATCATTGCCTCTTTGCCCCGGTCATGAATTCTCTGGTACTGTTGTCGAAATTGGGTCAGGTGTTACCAATTGTAAAGTCGGTGATAGAGTTGTTGTGGAGGCAACAGGTCATTGTTCTGACAGAGCTAGATACAAGGAATCTGTTGCACAAGATTTAGGTCTTTGTAAGGCATGTGAAATTGGAAAGCCAAATTGTTGTAAGGATTTATCCTTCTGCGGATTAGGTACTGCATCTGGTGCATTCGGTCAATACGTTGTTTACGGTGATGATCATGTGTTACCAATCCCTGACAAAATTCCATTTGACATTGCTGCGTTAGTGGAACCTTTGAGTGTTGCATGGCATGCTGTTGAATGTGCAAACTTTCAAGAGGGACAGACGGCATTAGTGTTAGGTGGTGGACCAATTGGTTTAGCCACTATCTTAGCTCTACAAGGTCATAAGGCATCCAAGGTTGTTTGCAGTGAACCTGCATTGATTAGAAGACAATTTGCTGAGAAATTAGGTGCCGAAGTGTTTGATCCAACTCAACACAAAGATGCCATTGGAGATTTGAAGAAATTAGTTCCAGCAAATGAGGGGTTCCATGCATCGTTTGATTGCTCTGGTGTTCCTGTCACTTACACTACATCAATTGAAGCATTAGGTCCAAGAGGTATTGCAGTTAACGTTGCTATCTGGCCGGATGTCCCAACCGACCATAAGGCAATGGATTTGACATATCAAGAAAAATTTGCCACTGGTTCAATGTGCTATGTTGTCAAGGACTTTGAAGAAGTGATCAAAGCCTTGGACAAGGGGTTGATCAGCATCGATAAGGCTAGGGTCTTGATCACAGGTAAGGTTAAAGTGGAAAATGCATTTGAAGATGGTTTCATGCAATTGATCAAACATAAAGAATCCAATGTTAAAGTGTTAGTTGCTCCAAATGGGTTGGATCAATGATTAACTATTTTATTTACTGTTTGTTATGCTTTTATTCTTCATCTTTATAGTGAACATGATTTTTTCCATTTACGATTCTAAAGATCTCATATTAGAATATACACAAATTAAGGGAACGAATCTAATAGACTTTTAACAAAAGGATTCTGTTCAACTTCCTTGTTGTATTCCGGTCTTGGTAATTCAAACGCATCTCTAGTTCTAGAGTAAGTGATACCACCTAATCTTGCCACAGGTTTCAACTTACCGGCATCTAGTAAATTCAATTCATCGTTAATCAAATCTTCTCTTATGTGAAAATTGATACCTTCCAAAATAACAGTGGTTCCAGATGCCTTTTCTGGGTTAGATTTTGATTTCCATTCATGAGATGTGATTAATGTTGCTTCAATCGAGAAGGCACTCTCCCCAACGTGTTCAGGTTTCACTTTGCTGGAAGGTAACGCAGTTAACCCACTTAATTTCCATTCATCGACATTTGGTGGGGAATTCGTGCAAGTGAAATTAGCAGCCTCTAAAAACCATTCACTGATGATGTTGATAACACATTCGCCTGTTTCCAATATGTTCTTGCAAGTATCCTTTGGATTTCCCTTACCACCACTGAAACCAATGACAAAGATAGGTGGATCATGATTTATCAGCTGGAAATATGAAAATGGAGCTAAGTTTCTAACACCATCCTTACCAACAGTAGACACAAATGCTATTGGTCTCGGTGTAATGGCGCTTGTCAACAATTTGTAGTTTGCAATCGGAGATCTGCCTTCTTCCACCGGATCAAGTTCAATCTTCTTGTGGATTTTCCATTCACCGTGATCGCTTTGGTTAGCACCTGAACCAGGAGTCCAGTTTGTATCTATAGTTTTGGTGACTATCCACTGCTTCTCATTGTCAAATTCAGGTCTCTTTGCCTCAACGGATTTGAAATCTGGATGTGGATTTCTTTGTACTTGACTCTCCCCTAATTCTGATCTTTTTGAAATGTTGGTAGTGTTGTTAGACATTTAACCTTTGTAACCGTATCTGTTGAACTGGTGTGCAATGGAGACAACTTTCACAGACGACACACCAAAAGAAGACAACATGAGACTGAAAAAGAACCCTTTTATAGACACAGAACTAAAATTCCTTTGTATCTATCTGTATCGGATATTTGTAAGCCTCAGTCACATAAAAAAAGCAACTCTAAATTTACTGTGGTACCAATTAGACATATACCCATACTTAATTTTTATTATCTTACTACAGATACAGATAACATCCCGTAATACATCTTTTCCAATTACAGCTACAGTTGTGTATGAGGTAATAGTATACAAATACATGCTACTAGTAAATACCCATTATTGATTGTAACTTTATTAATCACTTAGGGTGGTGTTTAAATTCAAATCGCACAAACACACAACAAGTGGATCAAAAAAAATTTTTTTTTAAGGAGAGAAATTAAATAGATGCCATTTCAAACGTATGTTGATGGGATAGTATTGTAGTGATCATTTAACCCTATTAAAAGGTTATAATAAGCAACCATCAAACAATAAAAATCTTTAGTATTTTATTGTATTACCCAATTGGAAATTATAAAATATGTTTCAACTTTCGGTTATATCAGATCTTATAAGAATACCACCAAATTTATTTCATTTACCGACTAAGGAATCTGTGAAACAACAATTGAATTTAAAATACGCAAACAAAATCATAAATAAACTAGGACTAGTAATATCTATTTGGGATTTATTATCCATTGATGATGGGTTACTGAAACCTGGTGATGGTGCTGTTTTTGTCAATGTTAAATTCAGATTAGTGGTATTTAAACCATTCGTTGGTGAGGTGTTGACAGGTTACATTGAAAAGATATCAGCCGAGGGATTGAAAGTAAATATGGAATTCTTTAATGATATTTTTATTCCTGCTAAGTTTATGTTTCAAGATTCTTACTTTTCAGAGGATGAAAATTGTTGGATTTGGCAAATGGATGAAGAGAATAAACTTTACCTTGATATCAATGAAAAGATAAATTTTAGAATTGAAGAGGAGGTGTTCAGTGATGTTAAACCAAAGGGACCAGTTAACAATGATGGTGTGGTACAAGAAATCAAAAGTAATGGAACAGTAAATGGATCATCAGAAGATATGAGCAAAACACCACCATATGCTCTTGTTGCTTCGTGTCAAACAGATGGTATGGGTTGTGTTAGTTGGTGGGAATGATTGATTCCTCTTGTACAATTTATTTTTTCCCTTTACTAATACTGTTAATATATTTATATATGTAATATTTGAAATAATAACGATTTGTTTATTAAATTAGGAAACATTGTAAAAGGAACTGAAAATCAGTTATACTGCATATATCTACTTGTAGAACTAAATTTCAAATTGCCCTTAATAACCTTTTCGACGGCATTTAAAAAGTCCTTTTCGGTGGCAACCTTTCTTCTGGATCTAATAGCAAACATACCCGCTTCTGTACAGACAGATCTTAATTCAGCACCAGTAGCATTTGGGCATAGTCTTGAAATTAATTCCCATCTGATATCTCTATCACAAGACATAGACTTAGAATGAATTCTGAAAATGTTAGTTCTACCCTCTAAATCAGGTAAAGAGAACTCCACCTTTCTATCGATTCTACCAGGTCTTAATAATGCAGGGTCCAATGTATTTGGTCTATTTGTGGCAAACATAACTTTAATGTTACCTCTTGGATCGAAACCGTCCAATTGAGTAATCAATTCCAACATGGTTCTTTGAACTTCATTATCACCACCAGCACCATCATCAAATCTAGCTCCACCAATAGCATCGACTTCATCGAAAAATATAATACAAGCTTTCTTAGTTCTTGCCATCTTGAACAATTCTCTAACCATTCTAGCACCTTCACCAACATATTTTTGCACCAATTCAGAACCGATAACTCTTATAAAAGTAGCGTCAGTTCTATTTGCCACAGCTCTGGCACACAATGTCTTACCGGTTCCTGGTGGACCATATAATAATATACCCTTTGGTGGGTCTATACCCAATTTGACAAATCTTTCAGGTGATAGTAAAGGCATTTCAACAACTTCTCTCAACTTTTCAATCTGCTCTTTACAACCTCCAACATCATTATAGGTAACATCCGGTTTCTCTTCCACAGTCATCATGGTAACACTAGGATCAATTCTTGGAGGTAGAGGCAATTGAATTTCATATTTAGTTCTGTCAACACCGACTCTCATTCCTTCTTCTATATCTGTTGGCGACACTCTTTCACCTAGTGCTACAACAAACTTAGCTATTTGCTTTATATTTATAACATATTTGGATTTTTCGTCTGGTTCTTCATTTGGAGTGGCACCTTCTTCTGCAGATTTGATGATCTTAGTGCATCTTGCCACTTGTAATGGCTGTTCATCCGCTAATCTCTTTCTGTCGGCGGCAACATCCCACAAGTTCGGACTTGATAAACCTGTATCACTTTCCTCTATACCTATTTTTTCTTTGATTCTTGTCTCTAAATCTTTCAAATCCTTTTCTATATCCTTAATTGTTTGGTTGTATGGTGCTGCACCATAGGCCTTCAAAACTTGAATATCGCCTTCACTTAGCGGTTTCACATCAACTTCCTTCTTATCGTCGTCGGTTTCTTCATCAATTGGCTTCTTGTATTTATCCCAATCGTCCTTTCCAGCCATCTTTTTAAGATAATTATTTATTTGTTGGTGTTCTGATAATTGTATCTGTACTTATTATAGTTTTTCACTCAAGGATATATGTTCTTTAAACAAATCTACATATATTGTAAGTATTTTGATTTGGTTTTGCCATCAGCTTTGCTTCTCTTTTGAGTATTTCGCTAAGGTCGTGTGAAGATTAAAAAAGTTGGCGATAGTTACACCTGTGCACCAGATTGTTCAGTATATATACAAAAAAACAAGTGATTTTCTAATTAAAATGCATAGATATGGAGATACAAAGAAAAGAGAGTAAAAATGGGAACTAAGTCAGACGACAAAATATACAATAGTTATATACATCGAGAGGGTTTATAAAGAAAGAACTTTTGCCAATAAATGAGCACCCTTGTTATTATCATCTTGTTTCTTAATCACTTTGCCTAACTTTTTAACCTTTTTAGCGAACTTACTGTCAACTCCCAATGAATCTAACAATGCCACAATGACAAATGATCCTTGCTTATTTGAAATGAATTGCTTAAGAACGTCTTGATCTTCACCATTGTCAAATAATTCTTCAGCCAACTTTTCAGCAAAAACAGGACCGATAATTTCAGATAAGCCTTCAATTTCGTTAACCTTCTTTTCCTTATTATTCCATTTACCACCCTGAATTAGTGTCTTTATCAATCTTGATGTAAATGGTTTGTTTAGAAGGTGACCTTCCTTTTCAAGGTCACCTCTGATGGCATCAATTAAATTCGACAATAATGTGTTTCTAAACTGTTCCACTAGGTCAGGGAATTCATTGTTCAATATCAATTCTAACAGAAACTGAGCTCCCAAATTCTCA
The DNA here is from genome assembly GCA_003707895.3 of Ambrosiozyma pseudovanderkliftii. NCBI lineage: Eukaryota > Fungi > Ascomycota > Pichiomycetes > Pichiales > Pichiaceae > Ambrosiozyma > Ambrosiozyma pseudovanderkliftii. The sequence goes on along the minus strand of PPLW03000031.1, from coordinate 177,141 downwards.
TTCAACATTGTAAATGGATCCTTCAATATAGTTTCATAAAATACTGGCAAATAATTCTTCAAGATTTCCTTTCTTCTAACATCTTGATCCTTCTTGGAGGTTTCCTTAGATAATTCCATATATTTGTCAATGTCCTTCAACACAAGCGGATTGAAGTATGACTTATCTAATCCGTTCAGCAAGTAAATGAATGGTCTTCTTGAGAATTTATCTGTAATGTAATCACCAATATTTTCCTTGTATTCATTGGTGAATGTTTTATTTATCAAAACAGTATCATCAACGGTCATGAAGATAATTTGTAGCACTAATTGACCATGTTCATTCTTGATCAATTTAGTGGCGTGAGGTTTTAAGCCTTTCAAAATGGCCTTTCTTTCCTTAGCAGTCGCCAATGAGATCAAAGTGCAAGCCACATCACAACCTTCTGGAGTATGCACCAATTCAGCAATTTGATCTTGTAACAATTCAATGAATTCCCTGATTTCCTTACCTTCAAAAATTTGAATATATTCCCTCATAGCTGCATGTAAAATTTGGAAACCAGATGAACCCTTTTCCACAGAAGCTTTGATGGTACCATACAAGTTACTGGCAATTAATCTTCTCTTTTCGGCTGATTCAGCACAAACATCGGTAACAGTTTTGTTATCACCGGCATTTCTAAAGAATGCATATTCGGCACCCCAGAATTCTTTAATCATTTGTTGCTTTTGCTTGGAGGTAGCGTAAAGTACATACATATCTTCAACAACATATGCACCTTCTCTGTGTCTCATAAGTTTTCTTAATTTACCATGTAATTCAGATAACATCAATTCCCTTGACTCTTTGGAACCATAGTGCAATAATTTAATCAACAAGTATTTACCATATGCAGATGTGGCCAAATTATAGTAATGACCTTTTAAAGATCTACAAATGGCATCTCTTCTACCCTTTGAACAATACTTGACTAAAGTTTGGACAACTCTTGACGCATCATGTTTTAAAACCAAATCACCAACGACATCTTCACATAATGACCATATCTCATCACATAATTTGTCTCTTAATTCCTTTGGCATAGGAGGATTTTTGACTCTTAGTTTTTCCCATAATCTCTTGATTCTTTCGACTTCTATACCAGACTTTCTCTTTAATTTTCTTTCATTTAATAATTTCTTTTGCTCTTCGTGCTTTTCTTTTGATGATTGCTTATTTTCATCAATGTTTGTGTTTTCTTCATACTGTTCATCATTATTATCCTCGATATCTTCTACATCTTCAATTGATGTAGATTTTCCATTTAATGAGGTCGAGTCTAAATTATCAAGGTCATCCTCTGATTCTTCTTCTGAGGAAGAAGAGTCTGGATCACTAACTTCTTCATCCTCAGCTTCTGATGGTTCTTCTGATGGGTCTTCCTCAGACTCAGACTCAGATTCAAGTTCTGGTTCTGGTTCGATCTTTTTTTGAATCTTAGACTTCTTGGTAACTGGTTTCTCCTTAACGGATTCCACAGATCTCTTAATACCTCTTGCTTTGACTACCATTGTTTTATATTAGAATAGAATAGTTTTAATGAATTGATATCACTAGTCTAATATTTCATGTAATGTAATTAAATAGAAATTCACCTTAAGTGTTTTAATTAGATTTAAAAAATTGAAAAAAAATTTTTTTTTAAAAAAAATTAGATGATTACGTAAACATAATTCACCGCCTTGGTAGCATTTTGTATTTGCTATATATCTCCATTACATACTATAGTTTCCTGTAAACTGTGTTAACATAACGCCACTAAACCCATTTGAGTTTAAACTGTATATGGAAATTAAGTTTCATTTTGTTTCCAAATGGTAGGTAGTTATACGGTATTTTTCAAAAAAATATCAACTAAAAGAAGTCCAAACCAATAGATTATCTGTTCACCTATTATTCTGATGCTGATCTAATACAGTTAAAAATAGAATATTGTAAAAACAGAAAAAAAGGGTAATGTATTAATGCAAACTTGTACAATGCATGTCTTATCATGTTCATGCATTTGTGGAGATTATCTGTTGAAGGTTTCTCGGATAAAGAAATTTTTAGTTCATACATAAATATACTTATATTTGGTTTTTTCCAAAAGAGACTGTTTTTTTTCTTGTCTTTTTTTAATAACATTAATTAAATCAACGTCATCTTCTGGCATATAGTCTTCATATAATCATATAAGATTTATTCATTTATAATTATTTGTTTCCTGTTATTAGTTGAAAACAGGACTTGCTGTGTTTTAAAAATGTCATCGGAGATAAATAATCAAGATTGTGATCAATTTCTTAATCATTCAGATATGAATCAGGCTTGGAATACAGTTAAGAATGAACAGGATGATATTTTCCATTCAATTTCACCTGAGATGAATCAATTCCAATCACATAATGAATTTACTTCAAATTCCCAAGAATTTAAAGATCATTTCAATTCAACTACTACAGAGGAAAATAGTGGACTGTTTTTCAACGTCGGAGAAGTCTTTTCTACCCATGATGCAGATGCATTGGTTGATACAACTATGAAGAACTTCATTCAAGGTGATTCATTCAGAATGGAAGACTCTACCCATAAAGACTTATCGGCTTATAATGATCCAAATGAAAAGGATTCACCCGGATCTGAGAAAACTTTGGTTTCTTCTGTGATTTCAATCAAGGATAGTATTTGTGAGTTAAATTATCATAACCCTATTCATGAAGTCTCCGATATTAATCATCCATCTTTTGGAGGAATGAATAGTGAAGTGGATGTTGAGTTGGAATTTATGAATTCAAATGATAACGATAAATTGACCTCTCTTCATTATTCAGATCAACATCAGTACTACCACCACCGTCATCATCATCATCATCATCAACAACAACAACAACAACAGCAGCAGCATTCAAAGCAATGTCAAGATTTAAAGTTGGTTAACTATATTATCACACCTGATACTGATACTGATATTAATCTACCTCCATTAACTTCATTGTCAAATTTCAGACATTTTAATGGAATACAAGTGGATGACGTTCGCCACCTCCAAAATGATAAATATACCTATCGGAGTAATATTAGAAAGACGAGATATGATCCATCAGTTAATAGGAAACTGATTACAGCTGAAGATTTTGATACTGGAAACAGTACCACCAAAGGGAAGAATAAGAAGAAAAAGAAGTCCGCATCGGAAGGTAATTTGGCTCTTTGTCCTTACTGTCCCTTAAACATGAATGAGATCCATAAGTGTTTTTACAAAAGAAATGATTCAAATTATTTACATCATATGATCCAGTATCATGGAATTTTTTCTGATGGTACACTGGTTTTGGAACCTATAGATAGACGCTGGGCACTTGATCCTAGAGATCACCAAAGATATGAGGTTGTTAAATGCCCTTACTGTTTAGAGAAACACGATGAAACAGTGTACATTCCATTAAAGAAGTACTTCTCTGGTAAAAGTGATGATCATAGATTGCTCAAATACTTGCGACATGTCAAAGAGTTTCATGACCCAAGGTACCCAGAAAAGTGTAGTAAAAAGTTGCAGGAATATTTAAATTCCTCCAACTCCTGAGAAATTGCGCCAACTTTTAATATTATTACTCCTTACCTTTGTTTTTTTACTTTCTTCTTACCCTTCTGATTAATTAACGTTTTATTTTAGTTTTAAAAGTTTCACCTTTTAACATTGTTCATTGTAGTAGGAACGTTTTATACTCTTTTTTAGTCTAGTCTCATATGCCTTTAAATATAATCTAATTTTAATTTTTTCCCGCTGGATGAGAAACAATGCAGAGTATGAGTAAACAAGAATTTGAATGAAAAGAATGAAAAAAATACCTTTAACTTAAGGAATTAACAATAACCAATGCACACACCCACTATATCCCTATTATCCACATTGACTATGGGTGATACTTTGAAAATTGCAGTGGAAGGATGTTGCCATGGAATGTTAAATGAGATCTACAAAGCCCTTCCCAGTTCAATTGATTTGCTGATAATTTGTGGTGATTTTCAAAGTACTAGAAACCAAGGTGATCTATCATGTATGGCAGTTCCTATAAAATACAGAAGAATGGCTGATTTTCACGAATATTACCAAGGTACTAAGAAGGCACCCGTAATGACTATCTTTATTGGTGGAAACCATGAAGCATCTAATTACCTAGAAGAATTGAAGTATGGTGGATTTGTTGCGCCTAATATTTACTATCTTGGAAGATCCGGTGTTGTTTGGTACAATGGAATAAGAATTATTGGTTGGTCTGGAATTTACAATCATTTCAATTTCATGAAGTTTAGCGAACCTGCAAAACTACCGTTGGATAGGTCGTCAATAAGGACAATTTACCACTACAGAAAGGATGATTACTTGAAAATTGCTTTACTTGAAGAATGTAATGATGCAATCGTTTTGTCCCACGATTGGCCAGAGGGAATTTATAGATATGGAAGTTTGAAATATTTGTTGCAAAAGAAACCATATTTCAGAGATGATATAAAGAAATCAGAATTAGGGTCACCTACCAACATGCGTTTATTGATGCATTTAAAACCTTCATACTGGTTCAGTGCGCATTTACATGTTAAATTTAGAGCCGAAGTTTCATGGGAAAGCCAAAAACGCCACCTTTTCAAAGATGGTGAGTCAGTAAGTTATAAAAAAGGTAAGCCGTCATTTGATAAAATCACATCAAAGAAATCTAATTATGCTGATGCAATTGCGATAAACATGAACCCATACGATGATGTTAATGATAACGAGAAATTAAACCAGCCAGATACACTAGATAATGGAACTAACAACAAAGATGAGCTAGATTTAGACATTAGTGATGATGAATCTGCAAAATTTGAATCAGAGATTAAGAAACTCACACCAACAAAATTTTTAGCTCTTGATAAATGTTTACCTAGACGCCAATTCTTAGAAATTTTTGAAGTTCCAAAAACTAAACCTGAATTGAATGGTCTTTATTTTGATCCAGAGTATGTTTCAGTTGTGAAGGTACTTTCGGACAAGAAAGCTATCATTGAAAATTTGAGTTATCAAAATATAATAGACCCTTATGAACTAAGGCACGAGTTACGTCAAGAAATCAACCAACAAATGAACTATTACAGCAATTTAGATCAAGAACGTTACGATAATCTATTTAAATTAAGCAGTGACAACTTTGTGAAAACAGCACCATTGAATGATAACGTACCACATATTTACGACAATCCCCAGTCTACTTCTTTTGCAGAAAAATTCGGTGTTAAGAATGAAATCATATATTCATAATTATTTTTGTCTATACTTCGAATCATACACAGGGTTAACAGTGCTTTTTTTTGTATTTATTTAGTTTTTAAGTAAACCTGCTTCAACCAGAGTGTTCTTGATTAGGGTAGAGGCCTTTCTATCGAAACTGTTAAAGACCTCAATGGCATAATCAATTCTTTTAACTGCCACTCTGTTCTTTTTCAACTCTGAGTTGTATAGGTTCTTTTGTTCCAAAAATGACAATCTTGGTCCTGCTTCTTTGGTTGTATATTCCTTTTTCAAAACTGGGAGATCCATATCTGCTGGAACCTCAGCATTTAAAATTTTATGCAATGTAACGACCGGAACAGTCATTTCGTCGATACCTGATGTGTACAACATAGTATTGACACCAATCATTGCTGCAATGCAGATTCTTGTATTGATACCATATGCCTTGTAATACTTGTGTATTCTAACGGTATTCAAGTAACCATAGTTTTCTTGAATATCTGATTTGACATAGGATGAAGGATCAAGATTAACTTCCAAGTCGTCAACATATGGCGAGATGACTTCACAACCAGCTTCAGCAGCCAGAACTGCTTGTTCTAATGAATGGACCACAGTACCTAAGGAGTCAATATTTTCCTCTCTCTTCAATCTCTCAACAGCTTTCATTGCATCCCATGTGACAGGAATCTTAATAATGACCTTACTCCTTTCGATTCCAATTTCCTCGTACGCCTTGATAATGTTCAATGCATACTGAAAGGTGGCATCGGTGTCGTGGATTAACTCAGGTCTCACTTGAGATAAGACTCTACCATGGATATTTTTCAATTGGTTTCTACCAGTGATTGCAATGCAATAGAAAATGATTTGGTCAACAAAGTCCTCATAAGTAGAATCAACTGATATCTTCGGAATATTCTTTGAATTTTTAGAAAATTTCTTAGAAGCTAATTCGTACGCTTCTTTAATGATTTGTGGATGTTTCATCCAATTATTGAAATTGATAGCTTGGTTTGAGGTTGCATTTTCAAATTTAATTCCATGATTTTTCAACATATATTGAGCATCTTCTTCCTCCATGGTGTCTAATGTCATAATTGAGTGTTTGGATAACTCATGGTATAATGTATTAGCCGATGACATGGTAGTTAATCAATTTGGCTGAATCTAATAACACAAAGATTACAGACATGGTGCTTTCTGTTAACAGGTATATAATCTGAGGATCAGTTTAAGGAATTTTGAAGGGGTTATATACACATACCTATCAGCAGTAAAATGGAATTCAGGGTTTATTGAAAGCTGGAATTCCGACTTTTTCTGGGGTAAAGACCCTATTATTAACTTATCGGAGGTTTTCTTCAGCGAACCAATAATAATTAAAACAATTGGGTCGATCGACCCATAGTTTTCTTTTAATTTTTTTTTTATATCTGTTTCAGAACCGGTATGAAATCTAGTAAATTTGCTGAAATCTTTGGCTTAAGTGTGTTACTAACAATAAGTGATATAAAACACGAACATTAACTTTGACAATTGATTACATAAAACAACCAATTAAGATGACTCCATCACCACGCCACACTGAATCACCATCATCACCACGCAGCCCTTCAAGTACCCCTGTGATATCTCAAAATTATGTTCAGCTTTCCAAACCATTTTTATCAAGAACAGAAATATCTTTTATGTTTAAGAATCAAATCAAAGGAGATGACCAATTAGCTTTTACATACAGAAATACGAAGAGAGAAGCATTTCAGTTCATGATTGAATTGATCAAGTCGTTGAAGTTTCCCACAAAGATCCTGCAGAATGCTTGTTTTTTTTATCAAAGATTTTATCTGTTTTGTGACGATTTTAAGAAATACTTGAAGGTAAACTTCGAAATTGCTATAACGTCTTTATTTGTTTCATTGAAGTTGAATGATTATATCAAAAAACTGAACATTGTTTTAGTAGAGGCCAATAAGATCAGAAATTTAACTAATTTGGAGAATCTGGATGATCAAAGAAGAAGGATTTTAGCATTGGAGAAAAAAATGATGGAATTTGAATCATTTGATTTTAGAACTTATTCAATTGAAAGTTTTCTTATAAAGTTTGCCAAGTTTTATGAATTCAACCAAGATCTTTGCTTTTTAATATGGTCTATATCCAATGACCTATATTTGTCTGAATTGAGTTTACAATTGCCTGTACATTTCAACGCAATTGTTTCGATAGAGTTAGGACTTCGGATTTGGAATGAAATAAACAATGAAAAACAAAGAGCTGACTTTAGGCAATTAGGTATCAACTTTAAAGTGTCTGATATTGATCTTGGAGTGAACGAGATGCTTGAGTTTTACTTGCATAATTTTGAATGGTCATATCTAAAGGTTTGTATTCAAGAATTAGGAATCGATACTACTAACATGAATGATACATTGATTAATTTGAAAATTGAGCTAAGTGAGAAGGAAAATGAAGCACCAAGAAAATCGTTTAAACAACGGTTAGAATTAAATGCAATTTCTAAGGATGATTACTTTAAAACAAGAGATACAGATATAGGGAAAGTTGGTTCTGTTAGATTCATGTATCATAGAAATGCATACACGAATGAATTACTGATTGATAAATAGGTTTATTGATTATACATGTTTTGAGATTTACACATTGATATATATATATTGTTTTTTTTTAACGTTTTGAAAGCTATCAAAAAGTTTATATATTATAAAACATAAAAAGACGACAAAAGTAATAAGATTAGTTTAAACTTTTTAACTCAATAAAATTTTGGTTATTGTCGATAAAAAGATCTGTTAATAGTTTATGGACTTAAAAATGCATTGTTCGTGGTGCTTGTAACCTTCTTTTAGTTATCATGCAACTTAGATTCCATGAATATTTATGCCAGACTAAATTTATCTGTTAATCTGTTAATTAAGGTACGCTGACATATCCACTTAGTAAGTATTATGGTTTTCTATGGTGAAGAGTTTATAACATTGTCTCCTGTATTTTTACAGGATCGGAAATCACAGAAAAAGCAAGCAAATATTTTACAATTTAACAATTCTATTGTCAATATTCTTTTCTTCGGCGTCATGCACAGATGGTGCACCAGGTTAAAGGAATCAACGATGCGCCATTTTCGAAAGACAAACCTTCACCAGAGAGAAAAACCTAGTTCTCAGTTCATATGATACGCGCATTCGCATAATGACTCGTGCAGGCGGCCATGCTTGTTTTGTGTACGTATGTATCATCGACTTTTGTCCTGAATCTTGAATGGTTTTGTACTAGTTTTACAATTTAGATTATTTGAATTTTAAATATCCATGCCCGATCAAAGTGTGTAGGTATGAAATAACACAACAGTAATACAAACCCAAACCCAAACATTAATACGAAAAAACAAAATCCAAATCAAGCAATAGAAACGAAAACAAGATCTGGCGAAAAGATAATAGTGTGCATGAATTCGTAAAATGGCAACAGTAAATATTCATTTTCATGCTAATTAAATGAATAAGAAAGTACTTTCTACTGTTTTTCTTGAAGAGTCTCTTAATAGTAATTTTTAGGATTTAGATTAATGTTCATGAAGCTACTTTTCAGTAAACTATTCCATTATGCTCCTTATAATTTTATTAAACTTAAAAACCAAACTTACCAGTGGAAATACTCGTTTCCAGACCATTTATAAAAAAAAATATATCAGGGGCTAAGACAAAGAAAATCCTTTGCCAACAGCGTTTACCATATTAATAGAAATTTCAGTAAATACGAACTGGTGTAGACATCTTAATCAACTGTAAGCAATATCATTTATGACATCACTAAATGAGGATGATAGTTGATGAAGGGGTCGATGTTATATTTTGCATGCATTAGGTATCAGATTAATCCTGACTCCAATTGAAATATCTAATCAAGACAAGATTATACTATGAATAGAAGAGACCTTGTAAATAGTTATCAACAATACAAATTTCTGCTTTCGCTGAAACCCATAATAAACGTGTCTCATAGTCATAATCATTGGACATATAATGAAAGTAACGGAGTCAAAACAAAACAAAGGTATTCTTTCTATCTAGTCTTCTAAATTACTTGGTTTCTCACCACCTTATGCGCATGCTAAGTTGTAGCTCATATGTACATCCATGTAAAGAAACACATTACAATGTCTTGATCAGTTTTAACGGTTCATTGTATATGCTCTTGGATTGTTTTGGTATTGGCTTTTCCATTGTGTTGAACTACAAATGAAAGAGACTTCCGTTACAGAGTTCTTGATAAACAATACTTTTACAGTAACAGAGTTTTGTTGACATAAATAGCTAATCACAAGAATACATATTATTGCATAAATTCACCAAAGTTAGAAGAAAACTTAAATTGAAAACATATCTATAATATCTCATATCTAATTTATTGTAGCTACTTGAATATTTAATACTTATCGCTCAGAATAACTTGCAATATTCTTAATTTGCCGTTCCAGAAGAATAAAAAATAGAAGAAAATAGTTAAAAGGTAAACAAACGATGGAATATATACTATATTTTAATAAAATTCATTGCTGAATTATATTATTAAATTTTGTAATTTCATGTACTTCACGATGATTTTAAAACACAAATCCATTACTATTATATCCTGATTGGCATGAACTAAATTGAAAACAAAACAAAGTAAAGCAAAACCAGGAACAAGTCTACCTAGAGAGTTCCTGGAGTAGCTTTCTACTTGAGCATAAATTTAAGGGGATTACCGTATTACATTACAATAAAAAAAAGTGGGTCAACAAGGTTGCACTAAACAAATTAAACTTTATCAACTTTGTTTGTTGCAGTATTTTGAGAAAACAACCTTTGACCAAGCCACAGAACCGCACAGTAAACTTTTTATTTGGTTTTGTTTCCTTTTAAATAACATTCAACATATGTGCTTTTATTTACTTACATCTATATATATGCTTTTTCACTTGGACCTTCTGACTTTAATATAATTAATGGAATACTCACAGGTTAATCGAGTATAATTTCGTATGTGTTTGTTGGAGACAAAAACTAGAAATTGATCAAAACCTCCATGGTAATTGCGGGACATAAACCATTAATAGTCACAGCCATGTTTTGTGTATAGTTTGTTTATACACACACAGAACTATAATTTATGTAACATTTTACCAGGACAAAAATATTTTTTTTTCATATTAATTTAGAATATTATTTCATTTTTGAATTCCAAAACAGTGTTTGTTTTGCTTTTCAGGTTGATTTTCATATAGTTTATGTATTCGGCTGCAGAGAGATAAGGTGTTACAGAACAAAAGTTGTCTTGTTATGCATTTGCTCTTGAAACCAAAACAAATAGAACTCTACAGTTTTTTTTTCTTTCCTTACCTTTTTATCCAAAAGGATCTATGCTGGAAGGGTGTTCTTTATTCGTGAGTAGAATATGGATGGATGTAAATGAATTTTGAATTTGAATGCCTGTGAACTTTTTTAATGTAGTCTTCAAACAATGGTGATATTAAAAAATAAATTCATCTTGTTAATTTTTATTTATATCTTAGCGGGAAGAAGGCAAATCACTTTGAGAGTAAATATCTCTAAATAAAGCCGGCGTAACTTTGAATTAAAAAAAGATTAGTGTTTCTGCGGCTTTATTATAACTGGTCATCCGTGGATGTGATTAGTGCGTAAAAGTGCCGAACTTAGTTTTGATTTCAGTTGGAGATCATTCATGTAAAAATACAGTTGCAAAGTTTATGGAACCTTAACTCCTTAATCAATAAAAAACACTCTTGTGCGTTGGCTTAATTTTTTCTACTCAATATAGTATTATATAGTATATACGGTCGTTTATAAGTCACAAAACAACGAAAAACAGCTATATTAGAAAACAAATCGCGTACGGCAAAAGTAATACCGGAAATGTTACTTAGTCAATCTCATATTGAAATAACACTTGTGAGCAACATAAGAGGTTTATATACCCAAAGCAGCATCAACAGCAGCATCAACAGCAGCAGCAAGAACAAGAATTAGGAATTCGAAAGGATCTCCTGTCGTGGTGAATTGCTTTACGATGCTTGAGTATTGGTAGTCGATCTGCGAATTTCATAGAGCCTCCCCTGCAATGTCATTAAATACTGTAACTAGTGGGAGGTACCGGGAAGAGAATGGTTGATGTGAGCTCATGTACCAGGGTATTGAAATGCAGCCTTCTCTTTCTTCACGATTGTTCTGAACATTTTTCTCTTTTATTATTTAATGCCATTGTAAGTGCGGAAAGATGTGCAACCCGAATTTTTAAGAATAGCTATTACGATGCAGGATATTGAGAACTTTGCAGAGAATGTGGTTAAAGCACTTTCTATACCAAAATAGTATTTATTCTCTGGGAAAGAATTCTATCTTGTTTATTTTTTTAACCATTATAAAGGAAATCCGAAAACGGTTTTGTAAATTCGACTAAACCAAGAAGTAGAATTATCCATTGAAAAATGATATTTCTGGTTTCAATTCCAAATCCAATTTCTAATTCAAAAAAAAAGTTACACGGAAGGATGTTTCATTTCACTGGGTGATTATTATTGAAATTGTTGTAAAAATTATTGAACTAAGAATACTAAGTAATTAACACATTACTTTGTTTGGTGATATTTATTTTGTACTTTTTGTTGTACGCTAAACAATTTTACATTTCTATGTTTATTTTATTATTTAAAAAAAAAAGAACTGCTATTGTGTGCTGCTGGAGAAGGATCTGCATCAACATCAATCAACAAATACACTACCGCAGAGTGTATTGTTTATTTTCCCTATGGTCAAATAATATTTTCAAACAAGTACATAAATAACTCTTGTAGACAAAGTAATAAGGAGGAGGTGCTGTGGGTTTGTGTGATAAATATGTATGAAATTTTGCCATTGAGATTACTATAATCTAGAAAAGAAAACATATCTGCACATTTGGTAGTATATGACAATAATAAATATATAAAGAGTAAAGATTCCCACATGTATGTATACATCATCAAAGGCGTACCCTATCAGATAAACCCGTGCTAATCGTTTCCCCAGATCTTTCTCTGACTTGACCCGGAATCGACACTGTTCTTGGAAGCATCTATCACGTCGTTCTCTCAAAACTTTATCTACTTCCCGTGGTGAATTCCCTCCTCGAAAGAAATCCTAACCCGCCGAAGAACAAAACCTAAACTTTTTCCTTGTATAGTCAGTTTTTTTCTCCCCCCATAGAATACAAGGTACGGCCCACCTCCCCCTCTATTGCTCCAGAAAAGCAAAAGCAAAGTTACAGAGGCACATACATATTTATTTCGTGTTTTTTCACCAACACAAAAAAATATAATTATATAGATTCATATATCCATTCATTCAGATTCACCATTATTCCAGTCAATTGATTATTCAGAAAATTTAATTTTAGAAAATTTAATTTTTTTTGTTTTTTGAACCCACACAAGATACTAAATTGAAACTTGCGAACGGTCCAATGTGGAATAGCTCAGACCAAAACCAATATAGATCAAGTTATGGTTATCAGCAGCAACCACGACGACAACAAAACCAGCAGCAACCCTATTCTCAACAATTGCAATCACCTAATCAAAATGAGAATTCCACAGCTGCTGTTCGTACCACAACAACGACAACAACCACAAATACAAACACAGACGCAACAGGAACTGGACCTGTTCAAGTTAAACAATCACAGTCACAACAACATCAACTACTGCGAAGTTACACTAATCAATTAGACTACTCGCAACAGCAAACACAACAGACACAGCAAAGTACTTCAGTAAATACCATGAGTCCCCAACAGCAAGGGCAACAATTGCAGCATCAATACCAATATACGCAACAAACAGTGGGAACGAATACATCAGCATACGCTTCACAGCTACCGGTACCGAACGTTGATCCAAGAAATCCACAAGTGTCAAATCAAACATATCTACCAAGACAATCTATGTCTGTTCACTACTCTATGAATGGTATGCCTTATGTAACTGATACAAGCTACCAACAACATATCTCCCCCTATCCAAATGTTCCCCTACGTCCATATGATTCAGTGGGATCCAATGTACCTGTGTATCCATATATTACGAGCACCCCCGGTATTGTACCATCTAATGATGTTTATATGGTTCAACAGCAACAGCAACATCAACAACACCAGCAACAGCAACATCAACAACAGCATCCCAATCCACAACAGATTGCCTATCAACCCTATCCAGTTGGTGTGTATCCCATGAGGCCTCAAATAATACAACCCAAGTTCACTCCCAAAATAATAACATTGAAATGGGGTTACCAAAATACTATATGTTATGGTGTCGAAGCAAGGGGAGTCCCTGTTTTAAGAAGAGCCGATAACAATCTCATTAATGGTACTAAACTTTTGAAAGTTGCTAAACTAACTAGAGGAAGAAGGGACAGGATTCTCAAATCGGAAAAAGATAGACATGTGATCAAGACAGGTCCAATGAAGTTTAAAGGTGTTTGGATTCCAATTGAACGAGCCTCTACCATTGCTCAAAGGGAAGGTATATATTATGCACTATATCCTCTATTTGAACCGAATATAGGTGAGTTGATAGAGCCAATACCTAGGGTTGATCCACATCCATCAAACGAAGTCCCAGTTACAGTTAATGGCTCTTCAAATTCAACCGCTTAGTAGTGTCAACTAAATTTACTAATCTACATTAATAACCATTTTTTTGCATCATTACTTATTTTCAATGTTTTAAGTTTCCATTAATTGCCACACGTCTTTACCAGTTGCAATTTTAATTCTCTATCTCTTCCAATGTATACTTGTCGACCCCATTGTATATTGCTATTTGTACTTTTAATGCCAAAACTGTGGTTGGCACTCACTAAAATATTTGCATTGCATTGATGTTTTCCTTCATCTGTATTTATTGTGTCTTTATTTTCTATTTTCTATCTCCTACTACAGTCTTTATTGAGTTTTTATTTTGATCTACTTCAACTCCCCGATTTGATTTGTATTTTTAGGTATAATTAAGCATCTTGGACTTTTGGTTGGGTGTCTCTTTTATCTTTAGTTTCATTTTTAAATTTTTTTGCTTTATTTCTTGTATAATTTATAATCTAAGTATTGCTTGGTACCAAACTTGAATGTAAATTATGTGTATTAAATAAGGTATTATATAGATGGTACAACAATGTATAGAAATAGTGATAATTATAGCTAAACATAGGGGAAAATATTGGTAATGGTTAAGAAAAGTAAATCAGTGCTTAGCTATTAATTATGTAAAATTGTTAGATACTATTGGTGATTTGTTGTTGCAGTGTGAGTGCTATTAGTACTTACAAATTTGAACCCAAGAGCAAAAGAAACAAATTCGTTTAATCATTTTGAATTCTATAACAATAATTAGAATTCATTCCGAAGGCTAATTTTTCTAGAATAATTTAATTTAAGCAAGCTTTAAGAGTCTGCAGGGAGAGAAGCACTAATAATATCAACTTCGTGAAAACATCCTTTGGGCGAAATATATATGGCGTCCTCATAATTTGGTTGTTTGTTTCTTTGCCATTACTGTTGTGTTCAATAAACAACTAATATTCATTTGATTGTGCTTTGCATTTATTAATAACTAACGCCATCATAGAAATATACTAGTAGGCGAACTCATATTCACTATCTTCAATGATTCAATACAAGACGATACGATACATAAAGCAAACTTTTCTGCATGAATAGATACTATTCCATCATAAATAGCAGTACACAGGATCTGGATTAAACAACTACAGCAAATGGCCCTCCCGTAAGAAATATATTCAATAGTTGGAGTATTGGTTTTTGCGTAGAGCAACAGAAGTCAAATGAGAGGGGACAGAGAACTCTATGGGAATTATCGATTTTCATAGAGTAATCAAGTTGTTTTATTTAAATATATCACCGTTTCACAACGTGACCATATATTTTTGAATACTAAATCTTTTGTTTCTCTGCTAACATTTGTCTCAGTCCCAACAGCCAATGCTTGAATGGTTTCAAGCAAGTGAAAAGATGTGAAAGACGAGTCCACTTTTTACACTCTGATTCCACACTGTCTTACCGACAAATACAACAATACTGCAATTTAATATTCTTATCTTACAAATAATTGCTTAATTTTCAATGGATTTATTTTATTGGTTTTGTCCCAAAATGATTAATTTTACTAAAAATAAGGTCATTGAAGGGAGAAAATTTGATGATTTGTAAGAGTTATTCTCTGGTCAACACTTGATTTTTTTTCAAGGGAGGGTACAACCATGTTAAGCTACCTATACAGAGGGCAAGGCCACCTGCCTGGTTAGCGCGATGTCTGTTGTTGGGTGGGGGCATGCTCCTTTTTTCGGGTTTGGTTATCTTTGGGTGGTAAGGGAGGCGAAATACTAAAATAATCAAATCTCTTTGACTACAATTTAATTCAATATTCGACCGAAAAAAGATAGTAAATTATATTTCGCAAATAGAATTTATATTTGATACTTGTAGATGCAATTTACACATGCTGTACCTATATATGAGATGTTTTCCACGTATTGTTTTTATGACATATGAGATTAAAGAATATAAATGTTCCTTTAATAATGCACCTCCCAGCCCATAGTCACATATACATACATCTGACATACCATGTAGTGTACTTCAGTTAATATAAAGAATGTTATTATATGGCAAAGAGGTAGAAAATCAATGAATATTTGAATCTCGCAAATTGAATATAAATATTGTTGGCACTCTCATGGACAATGGGTTGAATGGACAACAGTTTAGATTTACATTAAAAATCAAACATAAAGGGAGTCCTTTCAAAACTTAAACACTTAAATACTGATTTTATTACAGTTGGTGAACTTAGCAAATATTCTCTTAAGAAAATATAGTTGCAATTTATGTCTTGTTTGAATGTGATGCCCATATTTTGACTTGAAATTTTTGCATACAATTTGTGATTCATCTTGAATTATCAATGCTAGTTGGAAACTTCCTCTGATTAAATACTAGAAACATTACTGTAGTCGTTAAGAATAAATAAGAACAGCTGTAAAAAGAATAGCTTGGTTAGAGACATCTGGATTCATCGATTATTAACTTCTTATTATAATGTAGACTGTGAATCCCATATTTCGAAATATTCTGAAAGACAGATGTATCCAACATCATTTAATTGGTTATGCTGATGATGAAAGATGATGTTCCCGTTCTATTTGTAACATATTGTAATACAAATGCACATAGAAAAGACGGAATAGTAGCTCAATAATGTTACTGTCAATATATAATGTTGAATCTGAGAGAGGCATGAGAGATAACAGAGTTAATTATAATCCTGGAAAAAGGCCAAATGTGTTATTATATATTGAAATTAGTAATATAGACAGATATACCATGAGTCTGTAAACTGTTTTCAATTGTAAACCACTTTGAATTGTTATTTTTAGTTGAGAATTTCCCTAAAAGGTATAAGAATTTCAATCCAAATATTTTTTGGCAGGATATACGTAAATTCTTTTCAACTTTCTTACTAGAATCATGTAGCCAGAGAAAGTTATCTAGAAAAAAGATTAATAATATATAGTTAAGAAATAAATTAAACGAGTCGAAAGAAATAGACAGAAAGAGTACCTTTTTTGTTGTTCTTAAACTGTTTTAAAATAAAAGAGTTAGCAAGGCAAATATTTATGCTGAATACCAAATGCGTAGTAGGAAGCCCAAGAATTAAATACAGTATTGTCTGACTTTTGTTGTTTGTCGTCGTGTTTTCTTTCTTATTTGGGGGGGGTTGTTTAAAATTAACATTGTATGCAGTACCATGCACGAATACAATAAGCATACTATTGTCGACAAACCTTAAAAGTAGCAAGTCCCACCGGGGGAGAAACCTTCTGGAGGGAAGCAGGTTTGATGCCGCAGGTAAAAAAACTGCTTTCCCCCCCCTCTTTATGTGGTAAGGCTGATGCACAAGCAACTGGATATTCTACCTCGGCGTTTCCCACACCACAGAAAAGAAAAACTGCACACCCTGGTCGCGTCCACAACTGGTACAACTGCTAAAGAAAAAACGAGAAACTTTATTAAGAGTGGGCTCATAGGGCTCATATATATAACTAGCCAATGCGAAAAACTAGTGGACACCGATATCTAATAAGTGAATAGCTTGGAGCTATCGTTTTTCAATGTGTTATTGTCTTCATTATAGTCAAAATTTTTATCTTTTCCCGAAACTAAACCTTAAGTTATCATAAGTGCCCTTCATTTATGAACTTAGTTGCCTTTGATCTTTGTCTTTGTCTTTCTGAAAGCTAAGACGTACACAAGTCAATCACAAATGTAGAATATACCCCTCCAAAATAATTCTTGGAAATACATCATCAAGAAAGGATGAAATCAGCCGTTTTGGATGATTTTTCTAATTTTTTACACATCAACCAAAGGGAAGGCATTTAGTAATCTATGATTGCTTCAGGACAAGTATTACAACAAGTCAAAAAGAGAAATTTTGATCAGTCCATACTTTGACATTATAATCATTTCTAAGGATGTTTGATTACATGTGAGATAAAACCACACACATCATCAAATTATGAGTGATTTCCAATCTAAAGCATTAACCCGTCATTTTTCGTTTGTTATGTTGATTGATAATAGTACAGTTTATGGAATCAAATATCTCTACATTATGAAAAGCAAAGACAGGATGCAAAACCAACCATACAGTTTATATTCCTGGTATTAGAGTAGCTCAAATAGTACTGGCTTCTGATTATTAATATCAACATCTATGCTGATTGGGATTTTTACATTTATAAAAGGTTAATCATTTTATGGTGAATAAGTTGTCAACTTGTTGTTGCCTATTGATGTCATATTAGTTTTGTTATTGTGAAATAATATCAATAATATCTTCTTCATGAGATATAAGAGGTATAAATTGCTTATCCTAAGTGTACTTCTCTTCCAAAGCAAAACAAACTCTTCATTTATGCCTTCAAATAAGTGTCAGATAAAATTTATGTGAATACAAACGAACACTATGCATTAGAGTGTTAACTAATCCTTTTGTCTTAAGCTTGAAATCTCATAATACCGATTTAATTGTCATGAAGCTTGTTAAACAATCAACTTTATTAAAGTATACAAGAACAAAGAACGTTACCCCGACTGTGTCTAGTTTCAATGATCATTCTCTCAATATTTGATATTTATTTTTCTTGATATATCTGTTTTTTCATCGACGTTGATTATCTAACCAAACAGATTTACAGTAATGTCATTAACTTTTATGATATATCCGCTACACACTGATGTAACTACATACTGTGGAAAGTTTTCTTGCTTAGAAGTTAACTGCAATTATACTTACATTGACAATAAAACCGTTTCTCCTCATAATAAGGTTTTTATGGTTAGATTATTTTACTTTATTTTATTTTTTCAACTACAAAAGTTATATTGAATACTGATATAAGTGGAGAACCAAGAAATTATATGAAGACAAATATTAACATGATATTAAAAAAAGAATTTTCTCTAGTATAGCTCTTTATTGATAATATCTTTAAAGGCAGTCTCTATATATATTAGGATGTTTCTTGTAAAGAGTGTACAAGCCCTTGATTTCACCTGAAATGGCAACTGCTAACCCACCCTTTCTCGAATCGAATCCTCTGCCGAAAAACATATCAAAATAGGAAGTGTACTATGTACTATGTTTGCAAATGGTTTAATTGTTTACTCATACTACTAATTTCAGTTGGTTAACATATATTGCAAGTATTAGAGAATATAATTGATTTCTGGCTAGCTGTTTTAGGTTTGAGATGACATGTATACATGATATCTGTTCAGAAGACAGACTAGCTAACACAATATCATTCAAATCGCCGATTTGAATGATTCAACAACCAAAAAACCTGTTGGATGTATTGGTTGCACAATAAATTAGAACAAATGAAAGTCATTTATTTATATTTTGTGGAAAAGTAGTTTCTTTACATTTATAATGTCTCGTGTGTATGTTTCACTGATTTCCCCTATTATTATTGAATAAAAATTGATTACTATTAGTGAACACATCTCCGAGAATACAACAAAGTTTTAATAGCGCTTAGCTGGCTGAATCTCAGACAGCTGCATGTCTTCTAAATTCGAGATTTTACAAACATTACTAAACACCTAATTGAGAAAACATGACAAATAAATCAAACATTAGCGTAGAAGAGAATAAGTAAATGACATATACAATATAAACGAACGAAACACATTATAAATACGTACATATAATTGAAAAATAATAACTGAAATAAATAATGACATCAGACATTTTAATCATGGTTTCCAAGATCCACTGAACAAATGCCAACAATAATAAGATTTACCATACTCTTCGATTTCTTCTTCTTCGGGAGGAACTCTCAAAGTGAACGTAGGATAAAGAACAACGTCCTGCAACAGAACTGGATACATAGTACCCGTTGTAGTTTTCCAGTTGATTCCAATACCATTTGGCAATTTAGGACCCCAAAGGTCATCATGCATGTTACTTCTCATAACATTTGTATCTATAATCTTGGGATTTTTGACGGAATTCAAATAGGCATACACAGTATCTGTAAATATACCAGGACCAGTGAAATCCATGATGTCCATCTTATCACAAATTTCAGCACCTTCGTATTCACCATAATTAATAACTTGTTTCGAATCATGCACTTCAAATGCATTCTTAACAATTTGTGAAATCAAATTTCTTAGTATTGGATGTCTGGCTTTTGATTTGAAGAACCATTGTTCAATTTGATTTCTTCTTGGTAACATTGGCCAAGCCCCATTATTTATATCGACTTCTGACCCACAGACAAAGCCAACATTTCTATTAGAATCAAACCAATTATCAATTGGTTCCTCTAAAACCACATCTAAGTCACCATATGCACCTCCATTCAAGAAAATTAGCACATATCTTGAAAAGTCTGATTTCAAAATCAAACTTGGTAAAAGGTCCAATGCTTCCACAATTTCAGGAACTGTATTTTTAAATTCTTCTTTAAGTCTAGCGATAATGTTCTCATTTGTGTCAAATTTATATTTATAATTTGGGTTCCATTCCATCCATCTATCATGTAGATCCATGAATGGGAAATCTGGATGATCAGGTGTAGCCTTCCACATTTGAATGATATTTTTCTGTAAAGGGTACTCATTACCCTTACTGTCATGTTCTTGATATGGGTAGAATTTCTCTAGTCTTGCGGCAGTTGTGAAAGGATCATATGGATTTGCACCTTTAGAATGTTTTGGATATCTAGCTGTAAACCTCTCCGTTCTTTGTTTCATTAATTGTTCCATTTCTGACAGCGTCCAATCTTCAAAATATGATAAATAAGAAATTATTGATACACATATGAATAGAAGAATTGACAATCCCCGATTGTTAATGAATTGAGATTTGGTTTCAGGTTTCTTATTCGGATATGAAACCGTCATTTTGCTCATTAGTGGGACTGGAGAAGTAATAAGTACACAGCAGAGACAGAAACAGATATATAAAGATAGTACAATATTGTGTTAAAGTGATGAATAGGAAATTGTTCAATAGATAGTAGTTAACTACATAGGGTATTGTTATAACTATTTATTCATAAAAAATTCAAAAAAAAAAACGGGATTATAGGGGGTATATGTACAACAAAACAAACCGTATTTTACTTCCGTTAACGAAGATGGGTTAGGTAGGCAACATATAGTATATTGATTAAAGTTTTATCTATGTATAAAAGTGGCTCATAAGTGAAAATGGTCGGTACAATTAAACAAAAGAACGAAGGCACTTTTAAAAAAGAAGAAAATTACAAAATTAGTACCACTTGCGTCAGCGAGTCTTATGAACATATTGACATACTAATAAACGTGCAGGTTTTGTTTTTGTTTTATGAAGGTAAGTGGAAAGCCATGTGGTCCACCTCAATAATTGATATACAATATCGTTAGGAATAAGGAAAGACGGGTCTAATTTCATACAAAATATTATACTGAATAGTATCTACCATATTGACTTGGAGTTGGTATTGGAAAATCGGCCCAAGTCTGGGTTCCGTCGGTTGTGGATTTTTTTTGTTCTTCTTCAACTATTTACATTGTTGAAATTTATTATTAGGTATACGCTTCCAATGAGAGTTTTAGAACAAAAACCTTGCATTCACATATTTAGTTTTTTTTGGGGGGGGTTCAACGGGATTCACCTTTTATGTGGTAGTTGTACTGGAATTATGAATAGATAAATTCCTAGTTTGTCTGATTCAATAGTAGAAGTTGAAGAAGTCAGAACTTTCCTTCATGGCCAATAAAGTTAGTTTCTCTCACAGAATATTAAGAAACATATGAAGAAAGAACATTCGAAATTTTGAGGCGGATTACAATTAAGTGTAAAGGGATCCATAAATATATATATAGGTTTTATTCTATATCTAAATATAAGTGTGTGGTGTGAGGTTTAATATTATTGTAATATTATTGTAATATACAAGTGAAGTTCAGTAGGAAAGGGGTTACGGAGGACTAAATCAAAGAACCGAAAAGAATCACGAGCCGAATTTTTTTTTTTTTTTGCTTGTGAATTTGAATTCAGAGTCCTTTTGCATTATATTAGGAATTACATAACAATAGAATTAGCATCTTGAAAGACCATTACCAGTATGTACCACGATTAAACCCAAAACTAATTGAAAAATATAAACCATCATACAGTTAAATATATAGTATAACTAAAATATGTGTAGTTGAATAAATTGGTAACCCACGTGAAATGCCAATACTTTTTAATTACATCTCTACACCAGGTACGATCACCTTGTATCTATTTTGTCTCATTGGATCAACTTCGACTAATGTTTGGCAAATCTCAAGTATTGTGATCCTATGCTTCTGGGATTGTTCAACGTATTTAAAGCTGTTATCTGAGCATGTTGTTAAATGAATCCATCTCTGTAATAAAAATAATTCGCTTTTCAAACACCACGGGTTATCGTGCTTATTATCTTCCAACTCTAATTTATTTAATTCTTTGATATCATCGATGGTGGTTTCAATGATTGACAAACAATCTTTAATATCTTGTTTCTCGGTAAGGAAATAATCACCAAATAACCACTTCAAATAGATCCACACGGATGAATCATCCGGATCAGTGTAAAATGCTGTCTTGACTAATTGCAACTCCTTTTTTAAAAATCCAATTTTGTTCCCATCACTAAATATCTTCAAATATTCGGAACATTTCCCATCTTCGGTTCTTCCTGTTGGTATTTTAGAAACTAATGCTGATTGTGAAAATAGTTTTTCAATTAATTTTGATCTATTGTGCCATGCTGAATAATTGGAGATGTCCTTATTAATCATATTAGACGTAAAGACAAATTCATCCCAATCTATAAGTAACCCATAATCTTGATTATTTGCCATCAAACCAACCTTATAATGTTCAATGATCACACGACGGTACTGCCAAACATGAAAGTTTCTGGAATCAGCTTTGAAAAACTTATCAACTAATTGCAATTCAAACTTCCAGTTAGTCAACTGATCATTCAATAAACACCAACTGCGATGATTCCATATCCAATAGCATTTAGGATACTTAAACAACTGAACTTGTGTGAATTCTAATTCCTTCATCAATAAATCATGTAGTTCCTTTTTGTAATCCTCACTATCAACAGCTGAAGGGTTCTTTAGTATCTCTTTGAATTTATAATTAGTTAAAATATCACGTCTAAAATTCCAAACTGTGTATAATTCAGGGTTAAAATTGAGTAATTTCGTAGTGAAATCAAATGATCTACCGTTATATGTTTCATTCTGTTTAAACTTTAATAAAATATCCATCAATATATTGTAATTTTGAATTCGTAAGGCATCTTTATCTATTTTTGTTTGCCTTGCGTTAGAAGACAAAGTACGTCTTTTGATTCCATGCTGAATAAGTTCAAATTGTCAGTACTTGATTATGTCAGTATTATCACAAAAAATAGCAAACACAGCATACCATTGTTAATATTTCCTTTATTTTCAGATATGTACTATTATTTTTTTAATGTATATATGTATGCCTATATATGATTGTAAAAGTAACAACTATTAGATTCTTTTTATTTTATTTTGTGAATTACTTTTTTGATTCTACAGCGCATATATACATTTTTTTTTACATTTATAAAATTTCAATAGATTCCATAGAACTAAATATATATACACATAAGCATTTATCCAATTTAAAACAACCAAAACGTATATTTTGTACCATCATTATCAAATGTCTAATCCACCTGTAAGATCAAAACTAGCCATTAAAGGGTCATCAAAAATTGTGTCAGATTTCTTTGAATTCAGTATACATAGTATACTTTACCAGAGAGGAATTTATCCCGTGGAAGATTTCAAGGTTGTCAGAAAGTATGGGTTAAACTTATTGGTATCAATTGATGATGAGGTAATAAACTACATAAAAAGAATTATGAAACAGTTACACAAATGGATATACGCAGGGGTGATCAGTAGGCTCATATTAGTGATTGTTAATAAGGACACATCAGAAGTAGTGGAAAAATGGCAATTCAACATCGAAACTACGGTCCCATCTCCAAGTGGCATTGAAACAACATCGATCACTGATTCCAATACTTCTGAAAAATCTATGGAAGTAATTCAAAAGGAAATACAGGCAATAATACGACAAATCACTGCATCGGTGACGTTTTTACCTGAATTGAAGAAATCGTCAAGTGATGAATTTACATTTAATGTTTTAGTGTACACTAAGAATACAAATAACGTCCAGGTTCCAAAAGAATGGATAAATGCTGAAAATAAAGAAATTGACTATGTTGGTGGATCTAGTATAGTGGAGAGTGTTAAATTTAGAAGTTTTAAAACAGATGTGCACAATGTTGGTACTTTGGTTAGTTATAAAATAGATGAGTAAACAATATACTCAGAAGTCTCATATTTAGGTTTCATTTCTCTTGTACTTTTCCTTAATAAATTGTTCATTAATCTATAGTTGTTTGCATTTTAATGAATTGGACCTAAATCTATAGTTGTTTGTAATATGGAAGTTAAATATAATGAAATATGACTTGCTTATATATTGTCAGAAAGATACAACAAATTGTATGGTTGAATAGGAACTCAAAAGGTGGTCTGTACACAACTACTCATAATTTACCATTTACCATTTACCATTTTATGAGGTGTGAACAACCTCTTCTTTTTTTGGTCATATTCAAATGTAGTCGCCCCGCAAAATTGTCATTGTCATAAATTGATCTCTTGCTTTTATACAAGTAATTCCATTTAAATTAATAGACTAACAAGGTGATAAACTTATTAAATTAACTTTGAGATCATATCTCCTCTTATATTTTATTTCTGTTAATTAATATATACAGATATTAATTTTTATGTTTGGATAACATTCTACTGAATTTCCTAATTAGGAAGCTAAGTCCACAAGTGATTTTTTTTTCGTTTTCTTTGAGAAAATGCAAATATCAAAATTGCATGTGCTTGTTAAGTATCTTTCAAGTTCATTCATTTTTACCAAACCACTTGAGAGGAACGAATAAGTAGTACATCACTACATACTAAATGCTTTCTATAAGGTTGACCAGATGAGCTTATTTCAAAATGACCCAAACTCATGTGGTGGGGCAAACTCACTAAATAAGCTTACATCACATGCTGTTCATCAAGACAATTCTACCAATCATCAACTAAGTTCTAGCACTCAAGAACAACAACAACAACAACAACAATTTAACAACTTCAATACTTTACATAATCTAGATTCTAGATTACAAAATGATTTCCAAAGATTTAATCAAGATTTTACTGCTGGTCAGTCATATCAAAGACAGTTACCTATGATTGTGACTAATCAAGATTCATTAATTCAATCACAACAGCAAGGATGGATTAATGATTTTCAACAGATGAGTATAGCGGAACAACAACAACAACAACTTAACATACATGTGCAAAGGGAAAATTATATGATGGGTAATATTCCACAATCTGTGGGGATGTCAAATCAGTGGAGTTCTGAATTTTCCTCCCATTCAACACACTTTCAAGAACAGCAACAGCAGCAACAGCAGCAGAAGATTCTATCTATCGGTAATCGCATGAACCCAACACAATCTCAATATGGATCTGGCATGCATAGTGAGCAAGAATATAGAATATCTAGTTCACAGTTTACACAGATGCATAACCAACAACAAGGACATCATATTCCTTCTGGCCATGCTAATGTGGATTTCGATCAGGCATTTAATCAATTGGATGCCCACATAGAACAGAAATCTACGATAGAAGTGATTGAACTAGGAGCTGATGAAAATGAAATGGATATGAACATTGATAATGAAACAGATAAGGTTGAATTTGCCAAAATTGCTAAATCTATTTTTGACACAATGTCTAATACCCCAAATTCCATATCTACGAATACAAATGATAAATTTAAGAATTCAAACTTCCTAAAATTAATGGACAAGATATCTAACAGGGAGGTTGAGATTAATGAAAAAAAGGACAAATTAATTGATTCAAAGAATGGTCAAGATATAAGAGATTATTTACCAGATCCTTTGAAGGATATCAGGGAAGGTGATTTTCGAAACATGGGTGCATTTGATAGTGCTGATATTGTCAAAAAAGGGATGGCTAATGAGAGCCTGAGCAATTCTGACTGGGAAGAAGTTATATAGTGGTAGATGCCCAGATATTATATGTTATACCATGCAATGATGAGGTTGTTATATTATAGAATATTGATTCGGTTTATATTAGTGATATTCATCTTTAAGTTTATTTATTTATTTATTTATTTTATATATTCAATAATCGGAAACCTATATATAAATCATGAGTATTTTCAATAGACACCGATAGATTGTGCTCTAAGAATGAAGTGAATTCACGGATACTCTCTATATTCTCTATATATTTTTTTAATATATTGATGATAGATTTAATACGAATTGAATAACCAACTCGCTAAACTAGCTTTTCCATTGAGTATAATGTTTTCATGTTATAAGAGAACTGCATCACTATGTTAAAATGAGCATTGAATAATTTGCCAATGCTTTTTTGCTTCGGTAAAGATTGAAGTTAGTTTTGCCGATATCTAGTTGAATTTGGGACGGTGGAATGGCGCTAGAAAAAGATGTTGAAAGGATCACTGTCCCCACATTAATAATTGACGGGACTATGGCTACCGGCTCGACAGTTCTCTAATTTAGTGTCTCTAATTATTTTCAGTAGGACTGAGCTCCGATAATTTAGTGTTTATTAATCACGATGAATAGTCTACGGTGTTTTTTTTATTGTTTGTTAAAAGGTACGTATTTTCTAAGTTTCCCGACATCTATAAATTGTCAACGGCAGATACTCACCGTGTTCCATATTAATCTGTTTCCGAAAACATCCTTATGCTAGAGTTTAGAAGTGTGTGCTTGAAGCATCTTACCACTTAAGAAGGCACAGGTTATTATTGGATTATTCCATTTTGTACACTATAGAATCCCTAATAGTACCTTGAATTGTTTTCTTTTAAAAAAACACGTATTCATGAACAATTTTCGATATTCCTTATTTCCATATTTTTTTTATAATAACTGTGATCACAAAATATCTAAATTAAAAATAATTAATTACAGGGAGGTGTTTGCTATTCTATCGGGCTTCAGCGGAGTTATTTAAAAGATCTTTTATTGTGGGGGGGGGTTCAGCCATGCCTTGTTGTTTCCTTGTTTTCTTAAAGAAGATTTTCGGAGAAAGGTCTTACTGCGACTGACAACAGTCTTCCATGAATTGTGTTTTTTTCTATTTAATTGTGATTGAACCAGAACTAGTCAATTTAATCCTAGTGGGTGCAAACTGGGGTGAAAAAAATTGGCACCCTTTAATTTATCTGGGCATTGGGGCATTGGGGGTGCCATTAGTGAATTGGGGTGTTGCATTTGAATTTTTCAAATAATCCAATTAAATATATTTCAAAGTCCATATTCCTTATTCAATTGGATTACTGAACCGTTGACAGTAATAAAAAGCGGAGTAAAACCAAAATGAAAACAATGAAAGAATTGGAAAATTACTGTCTACAAGTTCTATGTATATTTAATTTTGAGTTATCGGTGTTAGAGAAGG
The DNA here is from genome assembly GCA_003707895.3 of Ambrosiozyma pseudovanderkliftii. Taxonomy (NCBI): domain Eukaryota; kingdom Fungi; phylum Ascomycota; class Pichiomycetes; order Pichiales; family Pichiaceae; genus Ambrosiozyma; species Ambrosiozyma pseudovanderkliftii. The sequence goes on along the minus strand of PPLW03000031.1, from coordinate 149,576 downwards.
TGGATGGGAGGAAAACAGTGTAGTGTAGAGGGACAAAAAAATCCAACAAAGGTTATACGTGTTTATATTTTCAAATATTAAGAACTACGTGTATTTTTTCATGAATTTTCACATTTTAAAGGTAACTTGCTCATAATTTAGGACGTGAACCACCCAATAGTTGAATTTGTTTGTCGTCCAGATAGGTCTAAACTCCGTGATCTCGGCGCACCCCGACTCGAAATAAAGAGGGGGCGGTCGAGTGGACTGACCAATTATGGCACTGCACCTTACACCCGGAATATGAGAGCATTGATCGAATTGTAAGTCGGATAGAAAAGTTAGCACTACCTTTAAAAATGTGTATATATCGGATTCACAACAAACAGTCCAATTTACGGCTTGTTTTTACTTTGGCGACACCACACCCCCTCTAACTTCTCGACAGCAACTTTAGGGGTTTTCGTCACCCCGCTTTTTATCTACTAAGTTTTTGAGTTTTTTCAGATAGTGGTTGAATTGTTTGAACATCATGACATGATTATTGTTAGGAAATTTTTCAATAACACGGTCATGCATTGTAAAACATCTCAAAGGCCTAATGCATCTTTCCTAAACCGTTGAATTTTCGAAAAACTATATATAAATGAATCAGATTCTCCTTTTTGTTACTTATTATTCCTTTCTTCAATTAATTTCACATCAATTGAACCTTATTTGAACTCTACAAACAATTTATCCAAGAATTGATTTAAAATGCTTTCCCAAGTTACTAGAAGCGCCAGATCTAAGGCCACACTCAACTTAATTGCCCAAAAGTCTTTCAACTTAAGACTTCAAGCTATTGCCAGATCTTTATCTACATTAACTTTACCACCAACCCCAACTGGTCATGCTAAGCCAGGTTCTGAACCATACTTTGTTGGTACTTACATTAACAACGAAGTTTTAAAGTCTGATTCCACTCAATGGATTGATGTGAAGGACCCAGCCACTGATGTCACTATTGCTAAGGTTCCAGAATCTACCGAAGAAGAATTAGACAATGCTATTCAAGCCGCTACTGATGCCTTCGAAACTTTCAAGGATATTCCATTAGTTAAGAGAACTGAAATTGTTTTCAAGTACATTGAATTATTGAAGGCTAACAAGGACAGATTAGCTGCCACAATTGTTGCTGAACAAGGTAAGTCATGGAGTGCTGCCGTTGCCGATGTTTACAGAGGTATCCAATGTGCTGAACATGCAACTCAAGTTACCAAGGAAACAGAGACTGTTGGTATGGAATTGTCCACCAACGTTGAAACCTTAACTGTCAGAGAACCAATTGGTGTTGTCTCCTCCATTTTGCCATTTAACTTCCCAGTTATGATTCCATTGTGGACTATTCCATACATTATTGCCACTGGTAACACTACCGTTATGAAACCATCTGAACAATGTCCAGGTACTGGTCCAATTTTAGCTGAATTGGCCCGTGAAGCCGGTGTTCCAGCTGGTGTTATTAACATTGTCCACGGTACCCATGGTACTGTCAACAAGTTGATTACTGATCCAAGAATCAGAGCTGTTACCTTCGTCGGTGGTAACAATGCTGGTAACTATGTTTACGATGTTGCCACTAAGCACAGAAAGAGAGTCCAAATTAACTTGGGTGCTAAGAACCACACTATCATTTTGCCAGATGCTGATAAGGAATCCGTCTTGAAAGCTGTTGTCACTGGTGGTTTCTCTTCTACCGGTCAAGTCTGTTTATCCACTGATATCTTATTATTAGTTGGTGAAGCTAAGAAATTTATTCCGGATATCATTGAAACCGTTAGAGGTTTACAAGCTAAGCCAGGTTTCGAAGATGGTACCTTCGGTCCAGTTGTTCACAAGCAATCTAAGGAAAGATTAGAAGCAATCATTGCTGATGCTGAAGCTAAGGGTGCTAAGGTTCATGTCGATGGTAGAACTCACAACAAGCCAACTGACCCACTTTACAAGAATGGATACTTCATTGGTCCAACTTTCATCGAGGGTGTTAAGCCAGGTATGAGATGTGTTGACGAAGAATTATTCGGTCCTATGATTACTTCTATGGAAATTGAAACCTTAGATGATGCCATCAACTACGTTAACAAGAACAAGTTCGGTAACTCTGTCGCCTTGTTCACCAAGAACGGTGCTGCTGCTAACCACTTTAAGAGAAAGGTTAACATTGGTCAAGCCGGTGTTAACACTGTTGTCCCAATTGGTCACGCTAACCATGGTTTCACTTCTAACAAGGCTTCTTTCTTGGGTGACTTGCACTTCTACGGTCCATCTGCCTTCAAGTTCTTAACTGAACCAAAGACTATCATTACTTCCTGGAGAGATATTGATTACAACCCATAAACTTGATGGATCCGTTCTAAATTCTGTTTTATATCTTGATGATGTTACTTTGAAATTAATTTAAAAAAATTACGAATGTATGTCTGTATCAAAAGTTTTGATGAAAGTAAGTAAAAAAGCGAATGTAAACGAAAGCTTGTTTAATTATGACAGCGAAGGAAACTCCGTCGGAACGCCACACTAAATCTGTCTCCCGATTAAAACTCACCGTATAAATAATAATTTTCAAATCTAAGATATAGTTACTACAAAAATTAATGATAAAATTGAACTGATATTTAAGTTTATATAGTATACTTATTTTTTAAACCATTCTACATTTGCTTTAAAAAAAACGAAAACGAGATAAATTCGTGTTCATCAGATTTCCCTCAGAGAGGGTGGTGGTAAAATGGAAAGTGGAGATTCCAGACAATAGGTATGTATGATAGGTGACATATGTTACACACACTCCCTCCCTCTCTCGCTCTCTCAATCAATGGAATATAATGGCTCTAATTTGTAATCATTTGTTAACAGAAAAAGAAAAACTCACCTATCGTAAGTGTATGCAATAATCCTGATCATTCAATCTGACTACAGGTTACGTCATCATTTGACTTTAAAACCACCTCAATGGCCACCACCCCTGTTTTCGTTTAAATTATGGAACAATTGCCCCTGAGAACTCTTTCTCTATTTCATTTAGCATTGGTTATATAATAATAAATTTATTTATCAGGTTTATTTATAGTCAATCATTCAATTAGGATTAGGATTTCAAATAAAACAAATGACACAACTACAGCATCAAACATCATCATCATCAGTCTTATCACTATTTTCATTGAAGGGAAAAGTGGCTGTGATTACTGGTGGATCAAGAGGTATAGGCTGGGCCATATTAGAGTCCTATGCCAGTGCAGGTGCTGATGTGGTGATGTTTTACAATAGTTCTGATATCACCGGGAAAGTTAAATATATAGAGTCTACTTATGATGTCAGATGCAGAGCATTTAAAGTGAAATTGACTGATTACCAGTGTATCCAAAGTACAATTGATTCAATTCTAGAGGAGTTTCATAAAATTGATGTCTTTGTTGCAAATGCTGGTGTCGCCTGGAATGAAAATGAAATACTAGCAATTGAAAATGATCAGGAATCGTTTAACAAATGGAAAATGATTTTTGATTTAGATGTTAATTCCATTTATCTTTGTTCCAGATCTGTTGGCAAAGTATTTAAAAAGCAGGGTTATGGCAATATGATTATAACAACATCTATCTCGGGACATGTTGTCAATGTCCCTCAATTCCAAGCTCCGTACAATTCGGCAAAGGCAGCTGTTATAATGTATGCTAAATCTTTAGCAGTTGAATGGATTAGTTTTGCAAGGGTCAACATGGTGTCTCCTGGTTATGTCCAAACCGATTTGATAGATGATTTGTCAGGGGATTTGATCAAATCCTGGAAGTCATTGACTCCTATGGGTAGATTAGCAGATCCAAAGGAATTGGTTGGTGCCTATTTATTTCTAGCTAGTGATGCTTCCTCTTATTGTACAGGTACGGACTTGGTTGTAGATGGAGGTTACACTATTGTTTAATAGAATGAAACTCATGGAAGGCACTACCCCCTCTATATTTCTCTCTCTCTCATACTTTTCCCTGAATATTTTTATTCAACGTTATCTTTTCTTTCTTTTTATGTTAACTTTTCTTCTAAAATATATACTGTGATATACATTTTTCTTCTGTTGGATTTTTATTTTGATTACTATTTATGGCATCTATGATTGATTCCTTTTTATGTTGTGTGTTTGTTTTGTTTTTGTCTCACTTTCTCAATAATACTTCTATTTTCAATAAAAATTATATACGCACGCGGTGAAATGATAACAAAGTAAAAAAAAAGAATAACAATAATTGTTCCCTTTTTAAACCCCTTTTGTTTAAACTACAAACCATCTTTATAGTATTATCACCTAACTTGATAATCAAAATGCATTTATTCTGCAGAATAAGTCCATCAGAGAATAGACCCTCCAGCCAGGGCACAATTTCTTCCACAATTAAAAGACTCCAGAACAGAATGTCAACTGCTTCAAGTAAGAAATCTCCCAAAAAGGTATTAACAGCTTTTGATACTTCCCCAATTAACACATCACCATCTTCACCAATTAGTGTCAATCCTCCCATGTTCCACCTTGAAGAAACTAATCATATGACAAAAGATCAAACGAATTCTCAACGGGAAGGTACCTGCGAACAAGAGAACAAAGATGTCACGAAACTACCAGGAAGAAACATTCAAGACCAATCCGATACATCTATCACCTTTGAGAATTCCTATTCTACACGCATGAATCCAAAGATTCCTGATCTTAGAAATCATAAAGGTAGGGAATTACAAAAAAGACAAACAATTGGAACTTTTAGAAGTATTTCAGATTATCAATCAATAGAGACAAACACCTCTACAATCAAAACAAATATACCATCAATTAGACAAAAGGGAAACAATTGGTTTGATATTGAGAGAAATGAAGAACAGGGAATGGTAGTGAAACAGTCAGATTCAGTGACAACAGAACAAAACCCATTATTATGTGAAAACAATACCAATTTTTCCCATATCGCAATTTACACAGTTCCAACACCAGAAAACAAAGAAACAACAACTGGTACAAGTATTTATACTACCTCTGAAACTGTTTATGATCATTCAAACTTATTGGAAAATGGATTAGCCATATCAGGTATAAATGCAAATCAGCAGCCACAGCAAGAGGTTGTGTCTTATGATGATGGATTCAGGTGCTTTTTGTTAGATACAAAACTCTTTTTTTTGTTTGGCCTTCTTTTAATCACCAATATCCTTATATTAATCAATTTTTTCTTGATTTGAATCTTCCAATATCATTGTGTGTATATATTGGAAAGGCAAACACCCTTTATGAGATAATAGGGGTATGAATACTTGATCTACCTGATGGTCACGTGACGAAGTTGCCTGTTTTTTCTTTTTTTTTTCTCTTAAATTTTTTTTAAATTTATTTCAACTTTTATAATATATTATCATCTTTACTTATAGATTATGACAAACACCAGTAACTTCTACAATTCTATACTTAAACAACTTCACAACAGCCATCAGAATGTCCCTGAGAAGAAGAACAAGAAGTCACATTAGTTTCAAGGAAGAAGATAACGAATTAATTAAGGAAATAGAAATCAAAGACTCCAATGATCAGACAAATGGAGAAGAAGTAGAAATAGAGGAAGAAGAAGAAGAAGAAGAAGAAGAAGATGATGATGACGACAAATCGTCTTCTGATGAAGCACCGGAAGAAGAAAATTTGAATACAGTGAAAGAAATAGAATTGAAAAGAATACAGGATAAATCTGCATCTGAAAAGCAAAGATTGGATAAAATTAAAGAACAAAGAAGATTAAAGGAATCAAGGTTAACCGAATTAAAGAGATTGAAGGAATCTAAAGCACGTGAAAAGGTGCAACAAAGCATATCTCAAAAAGAAGAAGAAGTACTGGATTTACTTCCTGTTGAACTTCTTGAATCATATACCAATGATGCTGAAGTTTCTAACGAAGAGATTAGACCCAAAAAGATTAAATTTGATGATAACGATTTATCAATTACTCAACAAAGAAGAATAAAGCAAGCACAGCTGCAAGCACAACTGAAACAAGCTAGAAAGTTAAACAAAAGAACCGAAAAGAAGGGTCCAGTGAAGGTGAAAGTGATAAAGAAAACATCTTATTTGACTGCTCCTGTTAGTGCTATTTCATCAAAGAAGGAGAAATGGCTCAAAAGAAAGAACTTAAGAAGGGGTTAAAACATATTTAATAGAATATTAGTCCCATTCCTGTGTATAATAGTTTAGATATTTTCCTTTGAATAGTGCCTTTTTCATTTTACGACAGCAGAATTAATTTATATTTAAGTATTTTAATGTAAACAACATGTCCCAATACAAAGAAAAACTTAGGTACACAATTACTCAGTCCTCACTATAGTATGATGCCAATAATGGAAATACCAAACCAAGAGCAAACAAACCAAGGTCAAACAATTTTTGTGACTTGCTTGGAATTATCTCTAAGTCAAATGAGGCAGTTTCATGCTCATGAACATGTCCACCATTTTTAACAAATACTTCTGTCAGTGTATGGAAACCAACATACAAGAACGACCCACCACTAAATAGTAATAGTGCACCACTGTATGAAGCTGTGTTAGCTTGTGCACCTCCCATGAATAAATTTAACAGTAGAAAAGTTAAAACGGCACCAATTGGAGCAGACAGTGAAAATGAACCTAAATGGTATAATGCTTGCTTCACTGTATGATCCTCTAATAATAACAATGATGTTAGTGCAAATGAAGTTGGTAATTTATGAAGGAAAATGGCTATTATAACGATACTCATAGTGATTGTATTATCATCGCCATCATCTGTATCAGAAGTTGTGGACATAACAGTGGATGCCAATGCTATACCATCTGTCAGAGAATGTATTATCAAACCAAGTGTATTTGTATTTTGAAACACGGATTTAATCAATTGCCACTTATTTTGTATAGGTGTGCCAAATATTTCACTATCAGTGATATTATTTCTAGAGTTATCAGCGATTGACAATGGGTCGTCAATTGTTAATGTTGATTCCGAATACCCTGTGGATGGTAACGAACTGGACTTGTTTGATTTAAGCAACTGTGAGAATTGATCAATTATGAATAATGTAAAGAAACCAAGCAACAGGTATGCTCCAATTGGTGTGTAGTTGCTGATACCCGTGTTTGCGTTGATAAATGACTCCAACCCCTCGGGTAAAATCAAAGTGAAAGCTGTGGAGATCAATAAACCTACACTCAATTTTGACACACTCTGAAGTTTATTAGGTGAAAGATTGAATAATAGTGGTATAAGACCTGCTATAAATGAACTAAACAAATATTCAAGCTCAGTGACTTTATGATGTTAGTATATATTTGACTTTAAAGGTGCCGAACTGTCAAACAAATGCATACCAGATCGCCATCACAGCTGAGATGGATATTATTTTTAGACCAGCATTCATTGTGTAGTTGATGGAAATCTCTCTGGAAGTAAAAAGTAATTCGGGTTCTCTTCTTCGACACCTGAATGAAGTCGACCTCAAATAATAGCATACCATATAACTCCATTGAAAAATACCTGTTTCCACGAATAATGGTAAACAAGAAAGACGCCTTCAAAGGCACAGCCGGATGTTTTTTAAAGTATTTTTTTTTCGAATTTAGCAAGACTGAAGCCTTCTTCTCGAGTTACTATCATCCGTCATTGAGTTTAGTTTTATCGTAGCGTGATGGTGGATATCAATTTGGTTGATTTCACCCAGTTACAGGATAACGACGAATCTGGCAGTGGAATAGACACACACTTATTTGAGATATATTCTGAAAAGGCTTCTCCTGATCAAAGATCATTGGGTTACATATCAAGAGACAATAGATTAGATTTATCGATTGGTCTAGATCAATATCAAATTAAACAATCTGTGTCGTTATTCAATGATTCCAATCATTCTAAAGGTAGTACCACTGGGTTTGTCACATGGGCAGTGAGTCCATTATTCGTTGATTGGGTGGTTAATTTTGAACGGAACCCTTTTCGTGGTAAACTTCATGGGACATCTGTGGTGGAATTAGGTTCAGGAGTCAGTGGGATAGTTACCATTGGATTGGCTAATTATTGTAATTGTAGATGTGTTATTGCTACAGATCATCAGAATTCTATACTGAAATTATTGCAAGAGAATATACTTGGAAATCTGACAGTTCCGTTCAATTCTAATACCATCAAACCTTTTACGGATAGGTTTAAAAAGAAGAAATCCCTTCACAAGGTTCAAATTGAAGTGGTGAAATATGACTGGGAAGAAACAACAACTGAAGAAATTCAAGATCACCTCAAACAGGATTCACCTGATTGGATAATCACCTGTGATACTGTGTACAATCCCTACCTGGTGAACCCATTAATCACTTCTTTGTACGATTTAAGCGGTGATGACACACACATTATTGTTGCATTGCAATTACGTGAATATAGTGTTATGGAGGATTTTCTCACCCGAGCGATGGAGTCATTTGATGTATGGTTTGTTAATGATGATGTGCTCACAGACCAATTGAAAGATGGTTATATGGTTTATTATTTGAGAAAGAATACGAGGAAATGAAAAACCAGTTTTACATGTATATTCAATTTGAGAATGCACAATAAATTATATCTTGTATTAGTATACTTGTAAGAATAAACAAACCTATAAACAAAAAGGAAAACTATTAAATATGTACATGTAACGAGGGTTTATATAAGATGGATAATCATTTATTGACATTTTCCCTCCTTTTTTAATGGGTCAAGAACCATCTACCCTTAGCCTTTCTGTTTTTCACAATGTTTCTACCAGTTCTTGATTTCATTCTTGCCAAGAAACCCAATCTTCTCTTTCTTTTCAAAGTGTTTGGTTGATATGTTCTACCTAAACTACCACCTCTGGTACCCCATCTTATTTGCAAAAAATTGGAAAATGGAGATGGTTCATTGAAAACTGTTGATATTATATTAGACGTGTACGTTGGTTGATTGGTTTGTAAATGTAATTGTGTGTTTGATGTTAGTTGTGTGGATGATAGCTGTTGTCTTGGATTGATGGATAACTTTGGTGTAGTCGTTTGCTTCATAAACGAGAACGCTCTGACCTGTTGATTGCCCTTAACGGCTTGCACACCTATTCTATTTATAAATTGGAACATTCCTGACTGGCTATTGACAACGACTGTTAATGATGCTTTGAAGTATCATTAAATTGGAGCCATTGTGGATTAAAGGCATTTGATCCATGTTACTGTTAAACAAACTGAAAAATTCGACAATTTTCCCTCTTCGCTGGTTTCCCTCCACGACTAACCAGCTCAAGGCAGGGTAAGGTTGGAATCTGCACAGCCGTGGTTTGCAGTGTAAATTTTTTTTTTGAACTTTTTTTCTTTGATACAGTTAGGTTTGGTTATGTTAGGTTAGATTAGATTAGTGTTAGTGTTACCACTCCTTGTTTGATTACCATTTAGAACATCCATATCATTGCTTCTATTTTAAGATCAAATAAATCATACAAATATCACTATGTCTGCTGATTTTCGTGGAAGAAGAGTTCCAAAGACGGACATCAACCGTCCTACTATATCAAAAATTGTCAAATCAAGGTCATTGAGTAAAGATGAATCTCAAGTGTTTTTAGACGATTTCATAACATACTGTGATAAACTTTCCACAGGGTTCAAACCAAGTACCATAGACACTATGAGAGATAATTCCAATTACGTGGGGCCTTCTGCCACTACAGTGAGTCAATTGAAAAGACTTCAAAGAGAATTAAGAGGGTTACCTCCTTTATTACTCGAAGGACAACAACAACAACAACAACAACAAAAGCCAGGGTTTAAAAGTAATAAAAAGATCGTGTTTGATGATGATCGCTTTGCTAAGCCAAATAAGAAAATTGTGTTTGATGAAGAGAAATCATTGAATAAAAAAACTGTTTTCGATGATGAAATCGAAACGAAACAATTCGAGGTTCCAAAGGAAGATCAGGAACAAAAACAAGAAAAAAAACAAGAAGAATATTCCACGAATAAGAGAAAGATATCTGAGTTAAATGAAGTGGATCCATCATCATCACCACTGAAGAGTAAAATTGACAAGGAAGAAAGAAAAAGATTAAAGAAGGAAAGAAGAAAAGCAGAAAGAGAAAAAAAAGCTTCTGAAGCTGCTCATGCTGCTTCAAGTAAATAGATGAATTGATTTATATAACCAATTTAATAAACCACGAGGTTTGATCAATATAGATGTGTTGTACTTTTATATAATCTAAACTTGATTTGTGTTGTTAGTAAAAATAAAAACTGAGCCGCACCGTATTTTTTTTAATTGATATGATAGTAAACAAAAGAATGCTTAACATAGATATAAGAATACGATTTAAGAAACGTTGTTTCGTTTAATTAACATTTGACCATCAAACAACATACAAGGATAACCAGTGATAGATACAATAACGACAATAACATCAAACAAGCATGCCACAGTTTGGTATTGAATCGAGTTTGTCTTCATCGACAACTCAGTTAAACAATCAGACTCACACATCACATAACAGCCGACCTACTCGGGATGCAAATTATGAGGATCTTTCTTTCAATTTAATGTCTAATTTATCTAATAAACATGCCAATCAAGTGTCTGGACTGGGAAGAGACTATTGGCTAGATGATTCGTCTGCTACCAAATGTCGTTCATGTGAACGGAAGTTTACCACTTTTAGAAGAAAACACCATTGCAGAATATGCGGTAAGATCTTCTGTGGCAATTGTACAACTTTCATTGATGGTTCCAAGTTCAACGTCCCAGGAAAGATGAGAAGTTGTCAGATGTGTTCATTATTAGCTGATAGATACGAAGAATACCCATCAAGTGAAGAGGATGATTCCATGATCGATGATAACTCATTTCAAAGAACAGATGGTGTTGTAGGCAACACTAATAGTTCTACAACAAACAGCTCCCCACTGAAACGTGGATCATTGACAACACCATCAATTGATAATAATGGTTATAATTCTGCTCCAACACCACCACCAATGATGGCTATTGCCACAACGAGAAAAGGGGAAGCTGTGGAAATTGACATACCTAGAGCTAACTCAATGAGCAGGAAGACTAGAGCAAGTACTTTGTTCAACAACCAAAGACCACCACCGTTCAACTTAAGCAGTAGCATCGATCAAACATTACATGGACGAAACATTCATGAAGCCAATAAACCATCGATATATCCATCTGAGAATGAAACGGCAAGTGGTATCTCAAATACCAGTAAAAAACCATCAACCATGAGTTTCACCCAGGCATTTGGCAATGCCGCCTCTTCTATATTCAATATTGGTAACAACTCAGTTTACAATAATTTGAACCTAGTCGGCAACATAAATTCAATTGCAAACACTGAATTGAACCCACAGAATTCTGCAACTACTAGTGATACAAGAAACAGTATTAGTCACGCTCACTCTCAAGCTGAGGAACAGGAAGACGAATTACATGAATTAGACAACAACTTTGACAAGGGACAAATCCATGCTAGCCCACTCTATGGGAAAACATTACAAGCATTGGCTCCAACAACTACAAGGGACTCTGTGCTAAGACATGCATCAAATAATGGCAACACAATCCTCTCTGATAGTTCGGATGATAGTGACGATGAACAGACAATGCTTGAATTCATGAATAACCATCAATTTAACTGGCCTTCCAGACAGCCGCAGAAATTTAACCAAGTTGTTATGTCGAAGAGTTTCATAAAACCTGAAGATGTACAGCCTCCTGGTATCATGATGAACCACAGAAATATAACTAGACCGAGCAGACAGCACAGTAGGCGTGTTCTAAGTAACTTTCATAGACTTAAAAGAAAGGGAGCAGGCGATAGGGTCCCAAGTGAACAAATGAATGCAGGTAATAATTTATTTGGATCCAACTTTCGAGTGCAATCATCCAGTAACTTTGGCTTTGGTACGCATGATTTTGAATTCCTAGACGATTTCTTAAGAGCAGGAGAAAAACATGCAAAATCTCTAGTTACTGAAATTCTAACGGATAGAAAAGTGGAAGATATTGATGCTTGGATACAAGTATTAATTAAGTGCTTAAAAAAGATAACCACTGTCACGATTGAAATGTCGAGTAATGCTGGATTTGATTTGTCTAATTACATAAAGATTAAGAAAATACCAGGTGCTAAAATATCTGATACTAGGATCATTGATGGTTTAGTGTTTTCAAAAATATTACCACTTAGAAGTATGCCGACAAAAATTACAAATCCGAAGATCATGTTAATTACATTTCAAATTGAGTATGATCAATACATGATGGCTGGTCAAAATTTTTCCAGTTTAGAGCCAGTGATTGCCCAACAAGATGAATACTTGAAGAAATTAATCACTAGAATTGTTGCTTTGAAGCCAGATATTCTTTTAAGTACATCATCAATCAATGGATATGCTCTGCAGTTGCTTGCCGACCAAGGTATTGCGGTCGCTAGTCAAATGAAACTACAAGTTATAGAGAAACTTTCGAAGTTGACAAAAGCTGATATCATCACATCTATTGATAAACTGGCGATCCATCCAAAATTAGGACGGTGTGGTGAATTTGAACAGAAAAGTTTTGTCCATAGGGATGTTAAGAGAACCTATTTCTATTTTACAGGATGTAACCCAGAATTAGGGTTCACTGTTGTTCTAAGAGGTGGACCAACTGACATTCTTTATAAGATTAAGGATTGTGCCATTTTAATGTCATATATATATTTAAATGTTAAGCTAGAGTCTGGCCTAATGAGAGATCAGTGCTTACAGGCATCTGATTGCAAATCGTTAGAAAGTTTTTACCCCTTGGCTGATGTACAGGTTAACTCTTACAAAGAGGCATATGACATATTCACCGACAGAATACTTTCCACCTCTCCCTGGGTTCGGTTCAGCTTACCTTATATTCTTCAAAAGTTGAAATATTGCCATAATTTGTTGGACGAAAATGAGACTTCTTTCACAGAATTTGAGAAGTTTTTTAGTGATAATTACAAAACGAACGATGCCGATGGGTCACATGAGATTTCCAATAAAGTTACTAGAAAGTTACAGTACTACTTGGATTTGTTTTCAATTAAATTACCGGATGCTGTTTTACCCCTAGGAACTGACGATATATTCAGAATTGTGCAACAAAATTATAAATTCAAAAAGATATTTTTGAATGCTGAGATTGTATCATTTGATCGTCAATGGGAACAATTCTGGCAAATTCGAAGACAAACTTACCTTGATCCAAGCTTCCACCAAAACATTGTGACATTGTTCAGTATGGTTTCTACAAAAAATGCGACACCTTGTATTGGACCTGATATTCAAATGATTGACTTTTATTGGGAAAATGACTTGTGTTTGGGTCAATTTATTGAACATATATGTATGCATGCTGATGACATTTGTTCAGTAGATTGCCAATTGACTTTAAAGGAGCACTTTCGTACCTATGTCCATGGTTCAGGTAAAGTAGATGTTGTGATAGAAGACAACCCTCACATCGTACAAGGTAGAGAGAATATTATAATGTCATGGAGTTACTGTAGGTACTGTCATAATTCCACCCCAGTACTACCATTAAGTGATAATGCATGGAAGTATTCTTTTGGAAAGTATCTTGAATTATCTTTCTGGTGTCGCGGTATGACTGTAAAGGGTGCAACATGTGAACATGATTTCTATAGGGATCAAATCCATTATTTCAGTTTCCAGAATTTAGCGGTTAGGGTTGAGTACACTGAAATTGAAACATTACAATTAGTTCCACCAAGATTTCAATTGTTCTGGGAACCTGAATATGATATTAAGATTAAAGTTGAAACATATCATTCTGTATTAAAGAAAACGAATGCATTTTTTGATAGTGTTAGAAGCAGATTGAACAGAGTCAAAGTTGACAGTATGACAATAGATAAGATGGAAGCTGGTCATAAAAGAATTGAACAATTAAAGGAAAGGGTCGAGGACGAACATGACAACATCGTTGAACTCGTCAATCAAATTTACTCCAGCACTGATATCACCTCCCATTTAAAATTAAATGTTGTTATTAGACAAGTGCAAGAGTTATCTACAGATTGGAATATGGAATTTGAAGATTTTGATACAAAATTCTTGCCAACAGAAAAGGAAATTAAACGTATCACTGCTTTTCAGTTGGATAAATTGTTTCGTTCAGCGGGAACAAGGGGTAAAGGAAACGAAGAGTCTGAAGAAAGTTCATCATCCTCATCTGACGAAGAAGATGGGGAAGGGGAAGAAGCATCAGAAGTGTTGCAAGAGAAACTTCCAGTCGGTGATGAAACTGATAAAGAACAGCATGATATTTCTCAATTAAATGTTCCTGAATCTGCAATAGATGATTCAGAGGATACTCTTAAAATGGCGCAATTGGAATCCCAACAAACAATTATGGCGTCACCTACTATTAGAAGAAGAGGTTCATTGGTTCTAGGCAAAATCAATGAATTGGCGACATCTGCCGATCAAGGTCCAATCTTGACAACAAAACATCGTCATATTAACAGAACAAAGTCAGAATCTTATTCAGATAAACGTTTACTTTGGGAAACACGGAACAAAGAGCTACAAGATCATATTTTACGGAACAGTGATGATGTTTTGGCTAAATTAAAGTTGAAGGATACTAATGACGGGAAAGTTAAGAAGTTAACCGAGTTTTTTGATGCTCAAGAATTCTTCAGACAAAGAGAAGCTGAAAAACAAAAATTGGAAAAAGCTAATAAATACATGCCTAAGGTCATTACCACAAGACCAAGAGTTGAAATTTACAAGGATGTTGTAGATGCTTTTAGGGAATCAGAAAGACGGGATGGAATTAATAATACCTTGCATGGACAAGATAAAGAGTTCATGAAGGAACCATATCAGCCCTTGCCAATGCCATCACAGAACCAGAAACAAAGATCCTCTGCCCAACAACCGCAACCTATTCAATTACCACCATCGGAATCCAATTTACAAAAACAGGTTCCTGTTACTTCTTCAGTTCCATCAGTATCAAATAAGGTCAGTTTTGATGCCAATATGTTAAAGAAACTACCTAAAAGAAGTCAATCCGAAAGAAAGGATAACCAGAGGAAAGATAAAGAAAAGGACAACAAAGCTAACGACGACTTGGATGCTGGAAAACACTCTGAACCTCAACCAGAAAAGGTTTCCCTTTTGAAGACATTGACCCATTTCTGGGCTGATAGATCTGCCACTTTGTGGGAACCCTTATCTTATCCATTGAAATCCAACGAGCACATTTTTGTAGACTCTGATGTTATTGTGAGAGAGGACGAGCCCAGCTCCATTATTTCATTTTGTCTTAATACCTCTGATTATAGTTCCAAACTGTATTCCGCTACAAATAATGTATCAAATAACCCACCTAGCCGGGAAGAATCTGGAATTCCAGAACAAGGAACAGAAAACACCACTCCTTCAGGAGGTGCCTGTGAATTTGAGATTAACCTAGAGGAGGTGATGTTAAGGAAAGGTTTCCATTTAAAGTATCAATTCGAAGAAGGCTACTCTGTTATATCTTGTAAAATTTTCTTTGCTGAGCAATTTGATGCATTTAGAAGACAATGTGGTATAAATGAAAACTTTATTCAAAGTTTATCAAGGTGTGTTAAGTGGGATTCCATTGGTGGTAGAAGTGGTTCTGCATTTTTGAAAACATTAGATGATAGATTTATTATGAAAGAGTTAAGTAGGTCGGAATTAGAAGCATTTGTTCAGTTTGCTCCTAGTTATTTTGAATATTTTGCACAGGCTTTATTCCATGGACTACCTACTGTCTTAGGCAAAATTTTTGGATTTTATCAGATTCAAGTGAAGAACAGTATTCCAGGCTCAAAATCATACACTTTAGATGTTTTAATTATGGAGAATCTATTTTACCATAGAAAAATGACTAGAATATTTGATTTAAAGGGATCAATGAGAAACAGACATGTTGAACAAACTGGAAAGGAAAATGAAGTGTTATTAGATGAAAATATGGTCGAATATATTTATGAATCACCATTGTTTGTTAGAGAGAATAACAAGAGGTTGCTAAGAGCATCATTATGGAATGATACTCTATTTTTAGCTAAAATGAACGTTATGGATTATTCTTTGGTTATCGGTATTGATTCTGAAAACAAGGAATTGGTTGTTGGTATCATTGATTTCATTAGAACTTTCACATGGGATAAAAAGTTAGAAAGTTGGGTCAAAGAAAAAGGTTTAGTTGGTGGTACAGGTGTTGGAAAAGAACCGACTGTGATCACTCCTAAACAATATAAGAATAGATTTCGGGAGGCTATGGAAAGATATATTTTGATGGCACCAGGCCCTTATTACCAGGGTACCTGATTTCACATATAATCTCCCATATTTATGTACAGCTATATCTACATTTACTAGATAAGAAAGATATGATGTCACATAAGCGATTTTTTTCTCAGTTATTCGTAATTCGTAATAGTCTAGTGCACTTGAGGACAAAAAAAAAAACAAAATGCCAGCTCCGATTTCAGTAACACCAAAATCATATAGTATTTGACCAGATACACTAATATTGTTTGACATACAGATCAGTTTCCACATAACAGACACAAATTGAATGCCAATTACTTGAGAACATAATGTATAGAGATAGAACCAACTTGTATCTAGTTTACAGAAGAACTTTTCCTCATCATGCAAACACTCCTTCTACCATAAATAACTCAAACCAAGGCTTTGACAGGTTACGAGAGGAAGAAGAAGGCTTGATTGGAGAAAATGGAAACAAAGCTTCCAATGGCCATATTGAATTAGAAGAAACTGAACAGGTTGTCACATTGCCGAAGGAAATTGTTTCTCTTCAGAAAAGTTCGGAACAGATGATCAATCAAATAGAAAATGAGATTAACGATTTAAGCAAATTATATAAGAAGAATTTATTGCCCGGATTCATAGATACCACAGAGGATGAACAAAAAATTAATGAATTAAGTTTCAAGATTACCAAGGACTTTCAATTGATATACAAGGAGATATCATTGTTGAATGATTCAAAACTAACCTTTGAGAAACAGTCTCAAATTTTAATGATTGATAACTTGAAGAAAAAACTTGCATTAAAAACACAAGAATTATCTACAAATTTCAGAAGATTACAGAACAATTATATCAGATACTTGAAAGAAGATGAAGAGCTACTTCCTTTAAATATGAATTCCACGTCAACATCAAATCCATTTATAGATGAAATGGAATCCTCGAACCTAGAGAGTTATTCAAGACAAGCAATCGAAGAGTCTAAGCAACAGCTAGGAGGAATGAAACAGAGCCAAAGTCAGGCATTACAGCAAGAACAAATCAATGGCTTGTCAGATGAGTACATTAAACAGAGAGAAAAGGAAATCTACCAAATTGCACAAAGTGTGGTTGAGATATCTACGATCTTTAAGAACTTAGAGAATATTGTCATTGACCAAGGTACTGTTTTAGATAGAATTGATTATAATCTTAATCAATCCACTGTGCAATTCAAGAAAGCTCACAAGAATTTAAATAAGGCAGAGAGTCATCAAAAAGCTAACAAGAAATGTAAATTAGTGTTCTTATTGGTGTTGTTGATTTTTATGTTTTTAATGATTTTGTTAGTGAAACCAAGAAGAACTGATCACTATTACCACGATAACAATCCATCCGATGATAAACCAAATAATGGCTCCGGTAATAAGGATAATAATGATAGTATTTCGGATGGGAATAGTTCACCTTCGGATGATTCTGCATCCAATGGAGACAAATCAACAGGGGATGTCCCAAATGGTGAGACCATTGAAGTTGCTGGATACGATGACTCCAATAATAATTTACAGATGATACTGCTTTAGCTTAACGCTTATTTCTTTTTTATGATTTTCTTTACTTGTATAATACGAAAATATGGACTAAATTAGATGGATCGAAAATAAAAAAAGAGAAAAACAGTAAATATGAGAGTATAAGAGCAACGGCAAAGAATCCGAGAGTGTGTTCAGGATAAAAACATTGAGCAGTAAGTATAAAGACAAATAGAAAAGAAAAGAGTGTACGTTGATGTAATTCACGATTAGAAAAATTAAAAAAAAATAGGAAAAGGATAAATGAAGCAAAACAAAAAATAGAAAAACGATGGTAAATGTATTCTATGCTAATACATTCTGCTATAACCACCATTTCCCGATACCAAGTCAGGATTGGTAATTGTTTGTTGTTGAGCCAACTTGTGCAGTCCATACTTTCTAACCCCACGTCTGTTACTTGCGTGTATTGCTGTGCTTGTGTCTGGATTACTATTAAGTATATTTCTTGAAGCACCCAATTGCCCAGAAATCACAGAATTAGAATTGGTGTATTCAACATTCCGAGCATAACTAGTAGCATACGGATTATTATAGACAGTTGAGTTGGATGCGGTTTCTGAAGGAGCTCCTTGTGTATTATGTGGACGATGGTTGTAATTGATAGGGTAATATGGTGATGAATTGGTAAATTGAATATTAGGAACTTGTTGTTGAAATTGTTGTTGTTGAACATTTCCCTGTTGGAAATACACTTGTTGTGGATTGTTAATTGGCCTTGGTTGATATCTAAACCGTTGTGGCTGTTGTTGCTGAGGTCTTGGAAAGTGACTTCTTTGGTTTGTACCTTGGTAATATTTCGGATTTACCTCTCTTTGAGACACACTAGTGAAATCAGAATCTGTACTTAATGAGCCAGCAGATATATTTTTAGTATGCGATATTTCCATTGGATCAAGAACATTTTGATTAGAACTATCATCCTGTTTGTGACTTTTGTTAAGTGTTGTAGTGGTAGCAGTGTCTAAGATATCATTGTAAGATGAAGAATTACTAGCATATGGATCTCCCATATCTGGTAATCTCAATGATTCATTGTTATCCAAAGTACTGTACTGTTTTGTTGATGGCAAGTAGCTCAGATTCATCAACGAATCATCCTGGTTAGTTACCGAGTTTTCTAGGTTCTTTGATATATTTGGTAATGGCATGCTGTAATCATAAACTGGACCCGTTTTGTTCAGCGATTGTTGGGTGGCAGTGGTAGTGGTTGTGTTTGTCAAAGTGTCTGCAGTTTTGACCTTATCGAAAGTGTAACTTGAAGAAGCACTACTAGATGGTTGAGGTGGAATAGTAAATGGAGCAGGTAAAGACGATGTACTAGATCTATGAATACCATTTCCGGTTGATTTTGATAGTTCATTGTATTTTCGATCAGAGTATTCATAGTCATCGTCATCAGTGTCATCTGCGTTATCGGAGTATTTCCGTTCTTTATTGAGAAGCACCGTAATCACCACTATTAAAATTATTGAGCACACGACAGGAATAATCTGAACCCAAGCCAACGGAGTCAAATGAGGATGGAATAATATAGCGAAAATTACAAAGAACAATGTGGATGCAATAAACGTGAAAATGGAAAACAACAACCAAATACAATAAACAGCAGTGCCTGTTGCACATAAAGTCACAAGTGCAAATAACAAAGTGACCAAGGTCAAGAAATACGCAATGGGAGACACAATCAGCA
Source organism: Ambrosiozyma pseudovanderkliftii (assembly GCA_003707895.3). NCBI lineage: Eukaryota > Fungi > Ascomycota > Pichiomycetes > Pichiales > Pichiaceae > Ambrosiozyma > Ambrosiozyma pseudovanderkliftii. Next base: position 129,935 of record PPLW03000031.1, on the reverse strand, counting down.
CTTTCATCAATGTGTTTCTAGTTGACGAATTGTTAATGAACCAATCACTGGTGGAATCATTAATGGAAGATATATGTGATTTAACAGGGTTCACATAAGCACAAGAGGAACCACTCTTGAGACAGTAACCAAAGATACCGTAGTAAACATCATCAGAACTTATCAAATGCACCGATTTGGCCACTGGAGACGATATTATGGGAATGATGAAAACACCAAGGGAAACTATTGATAACGCTATTGCAATAAATATGAATGGATTGTGGTAACTCATACGATTTATATGTGTGTAGACTCGGTATGAACCGTTTGTTGAAGTGGATCAAAATATTGGATTAGCTTACCTTTCACCTTTTTGAAAGAAAGAAAGAAATAAATAAGGAAAGAAAGAAAGAAAGAAAGAAAGGGAGAAGTAATAAAGATAAAAAATGTTTAAACGTAAAACCACATATGTGAAATCACAAAACACAAACACAAACACAAACACAAATGAACACAGTTTTAAAAGACAAAAACACCCATTATATCAATTTACTTCCAAAACCCAATAAACTACTTATCAAAATGAAATGAATAAGGGTAGAAAATGTGGTCAGGGAATGTAAGAAATACTAAATTCAAAGTGAGGCTTTTTTTAGTTATTTATTTATTTCTTTTTAATGATTAATATACAATACATTTATTGTATAGAGTGATTTATGAAAAAGAAAATAAAAAAAAAAAAAAAAAACAATATCCGTTATCATGCACTTTAACACATTGTAACAATCATAACCATTCTAAAACGTAAAACGTAAAACATAAAATATAAATGAAAAGAAACTATATATAGATATGTATGTATATATAGATCCACCAGAATAAATAGTCTTCAAAACACGCTTTTTTGTGTTCTCCATTACCGAAAACAGTAATTGCAAAGGAAACCTGATACGGCGGAGCTGTAAGTTAGTCACAAATAGGTGGGGGTTAGGAGGCCCCTTGTTGCCTCCGTACCCAAGGAGGCAAGCCTCTCTACCCCGTTATGTAAAAAATGAAAAGGCTAACGAGAGACAGATATCAAAAAAAAAAAAAAGACTGAGACTGATTGTGCGTGGTGGGTGGAGGAAGGTGGAGAGGAGTAAAGTGGCTAAACACAGAGCCCAGAATTTCTCGTTTCGAAATGTGGCTGAAGAGGGAGTGAAAATTCAGAATAAAACCCAATGTGGCTTGCGAAAAACTTATTTTTGAAATATATATACATTAAATGAGAAAATATTTTATAACTAACTGTCAAATCAAATGTTTCAACAATTAATATGACACTATGTATGCAACGATCGGATTTTTTTTCCTTTTATGCTGTTTTAAATGTTTGACCTATTAGTAGATAGCTAGTACTCAAGTCTGGGTTGGTCAATTTGATTAACAACAAAACGAAATACAGAAGCATTACAATCATATTTCTGTGTATTCCCATTTGAATTAACATTATTATAACCGCATTAGTATACATTCCATGGGTCTTTAGGTCTATTCTACACTCTTAAGCACGTTTACACAGTAACCACTACAATATAAATTATGGCCCGACATAGTTTTGTCCCTTTTTGATTGATTTTTTTAAGTTATTTCAATTGTACTTCAAATGCCATTTCACGACGAATGAATTAGCTAGGAAGAAGAGGGTGGGTATATATACACGGTGTTTTAACAAAAAAAAATCAAGAGTAGTCCGAATTGACAAAGTAGGGCTTGATGTATGTAGCTATAATAAGATTCGGATATAGTATAGTTACCCCCCTCCTTGCCCCATATCATCCATCTCATTCGTTTATTTTGTTTTGCTGCGGACGTTCCGATATACAAACTTGTTTGTGACCGGAAATAACACAAGGTACCGACGACATAAGATTAAATTTATGCCCGTATTTGTCTGATCAATCGACCAATCGACTAATCGGCCAATTAACCAATCTCTAATCTGCACGTGTTATTTCATTAGCGCACGACCAGCTTTTGCCTAGTTGCTGATTAGAGAAAGATCCCTCAGATTTACCATACAGATACATTTATAAAATATTGTGTAACTTTGTACTACATTCAATTTACACATTCTATTATACATTGTACCATAACTGGAGCATCCGCAATAATTGTACCCTTTATATCCATAATGTCAGCATTGAATTTAAGTTCACTTGATGAATTAAAACAATTGGAAAATGAATTAGATCATAAATCTAGCCAAGACAATAATTATCTTAAAAAGAATCTGTTAGATCCTGATGATTTAAGGGAACAATCGATTCTTAACAGATTATCATCTGAACAGTCATCCTTGACATTAAACAAAGATTTCACAGATTACAGTGAAGTGTTGAAATTACAACAGAATTTACCGGAGGTTGAATTGACATATGGATTGGGCCCCTATGTTAAAGATGAAGGATTTAATCCTGATGATAAAGTGTTCTTTTTCGACATTGACAACTGTCTGTACAAGAGGTCCACCAAGATACACGATTTAATGCAAATTTATATTCACAGATTTTTCAAAAAGAATTTAAATTTAAACGATGAAGATGCACATAAATTACATCAAAAGTATTACAAAGAATATGGTTTAGCCATTGAAGGTCTAGTCAGATTACACAAGATAAATGCTCTTGAGTACAATAAGGTTGTCGATGATGCTCTCCCATTAGATCAAATCTTGAAACCAAACCCAAATTTGAGAAAAATGTTGATAGATTTGAAACAATCAGGTAAAGTGCAGAGACTTTGGTTGTTCACTAATGCTTACAAAAACCATGCATTGAGAGTAATCAGATTGTTAGGTTTAGGGGATATGTTCGATGGTATAACATTCTGTGATTACTCAAATTTCCCATTAACATGTAAGCCAATGAAGAAATCTTTCGATATGGCTCTAGAACAAGCTGGTGTCAGTGATCCTAAAAACGCCATTTTTGTCGATGATTCAGGTTTAAACGTTAAAGCCGCTAGACAATTCGGTTGGGGGAAAGTTATCCAATACATTGAATTGGAAAAAGACGTCCAAAATTTGAAAAACGTTGATGATGATGAGATCATAATCATTAGAGACATTCTAGATATAAGAACTTCATGCCCAGAATTATTTGTTAAACAAAAGCCTAGCTTTTTAATTTAAACTCAAATATCATTATGCAGTCGTTATACATTACATATCTTAATAAATGAATTAACCAGTTACATTAGAAAATATCCCTAGATATATCTGAACTATTCTCTAACTTATAAATGATAGACGTTAAAATGACCTTACAATCCGTTAACACATGAGATACAATTCCATTATGGTCGATAAAGTAACATTGTTTGATTATTTTAAGATTCTGTAGTAATTCATCAGACATAAAATAGGAATATCTATTACCAATGACACTATCGTTCCAAATTATCATGAAATAATCATATATGGCTCTAAATCGATCTCTTATCAGTTTATATGCATAATCATTCACGTTATAATTATTGGTACCAACAGAGTCCTTCTCAACACCATGATCATAAATTTTCAGTGATCCACCTTTGAGCTTCTTCTTTGACATTTGTGATATGAAGTTATGAAACCGTGTAAAGAGCAATGGCTTGTAATTTATATTATCCTTAGTAGACTCAATATTAAGGAAGTAATTTTTTTCCTTGGGGATGTCATTAAAACTGGTGTGCTGTAGAAATTGGTATATTAGCTCTAGTTTAATTTTCCGTATCCGAATATTATCTATCAATCTATATACTAACCTCCAATTTTTTCGATCAAATGACTGTAGAATAATGCCCCACATTTCTCTGGTACTTATTGTATCAGATAATTGCTCTAGTAAATCATTAAGTACTGAAAGACATGTGCTTCCAGAATCATCAACTTCATCACACAGGTTAACTCGATAATCAACAAAAAGACACGTCATTATTTTAAATATCCAGTTATTTAGTGAAACCAATGGTAGACTTTGATCATCAATTATCGAATGATTGATAATATTATACCCCTTGACAACTTTGTGAATGGTAAGTAATGGTGAAGGTAGCTGTTTCAAAACACCTTTCTGAAATTCGTTTTTGTTATCGAAATCCAGACTACCAAATATGTTGGTATTTAATCCAAGACACAATGCCAGTTCATTCAACTGGTCATTAGATAAAGCAATGGCATTCGGTAAACTATCTGGAAACTTTTTCACAATATCAATTGAAACTTCACTAAATAATCTAGTTAGGATATGACTAAATGGAAATATTGCAAGAAGTTGTTTTATGCTAGTGTCCTTAGTAAAGTAAATCATTTCGTTCGAAAATATTGTGTCCAGTTCGTCCTGATATTCCCCTGTGTAATTTCCATATAACCCATTCTTGAAAATGAAATGGAACTCGATAAATCCTGAAAGCTTACCATCTAGGGAATCTATCGAGTGTTCAACATATTTCGGATCTGATATTATATTGTTATCATGACCTCTCATTCGCAATGTTTTGCATTCTTGTTCCTTCTCATCATTAATTATTTTATTCACCTCATTTTCTAGCTGGACTCGATTGATTATTTGACTTGTAGTTGTGGTTAATGTATCTACTTCATTGCTTAAACTAAACCCCAAATCAGAAAACAATTTCGAATCTGATGTTTGCTTCTGTTTTTTGAAATTAACAGATGATGAAACAGAGGAAACATTAGTTCTCTTTCTATTAACACATAAACTAAGAGGCTTAGTTAAACTAAAATCAAATTCACTGTCATCACTATCTCCTGATTCAGAATCTTCACAAATTACCATTCGTTTTGGATCAAGCTTACTATTACTTGATGACATTGAATCACAAAATGTCTTATTTGAACTATGTGACATTTAAAATAGATAGTTATCCAGCTTCTATTATCACGAATGTATGTAAGTAAGTACCCGTAATATATAATTTAAACTGTTATCTACACAGTCGTTTACTATCATGTATATATTTAAAAGATCTAAACAAATTAAACAAATTAATGACACAAATTTTGTACACGATTTTAGTGGTGTAGAGATGTTCTTAGTTAGTCTTTCTTTTTTTATGTTTGTGTTTCTGCTTTTTATCTTTATTAACGATAGATGGGATCTTGATAACGTCTTCTTCCCCAGCTTCAATTTGTGGGCCTTCTGTGTTATGGAATACCCTTAATCTCCAGTCTCTCAATCTTTTCTTTTTAGCGTACTTTCTTTTATCCTTCAACTGTTCTTCCTTGGGCCTATAAGGTGCAAATTTCTTCAAACCAATGAAATCGTTCAAATCTGTATCGTCAGCCAACAATATTTCCCTTGTTGAAAGGCCAAATGACTCTGGTGAAACTTCCCTGTACTTAAATTTCACTTCCTCGATATCCTTCTTTCTGCCTCTTTCTTGTTCTACTTCATCGAGTAGCTGTAATGTATTTGCATTAACAATTTTCTCGGCTGTCTCTTTAACTTTTTCCTTATCTTTCTTCTTTTCATGTTTAGCCTCCTTTTTTTTAGATTTCTTGGACTTTTTGTGATCACTCATACCTTCTGACATTTCTTCCTTGATTTCAGTGGTATCTTCAGCTTCCTGTTTTTTGAAGTCTGACATGATTTCGTCATTGTCACTCCATTCAGGTTTTTCAATATCCACATTATAATAATCATCGTTAAATATTTCAGCCATTTTCTCATCCCATTCGGAGTCATCAAAATCGTCTTTTAACAAACTATTACCAAAGACTTTCAAAATCACTTCTTCTGGGATATCTTCACCAACTGCAGATTTGATCTCCTTAAGTCTGTCAGCAACTTGGTTAACTTTCTTTTGCTTCTTTTTTTTCAATAATTCTTGTGTTTCTTCCTTCTCAATCTTCTTCATGTCTTGTTTTTTCTGTCTTTCTCTTTTTCTGGAATTCGTTTTTTCTCTTCTCATAGTAGCTTGTGATCTTGCATAGGATATAATATCTGCAGAGCCGGGATCCTCAAATCTAAAATTGTATGCATTTTCAAATGTTTCAGCAGCTTCATCAAACTCATCATCGTCTTCTTCTAGGTCAGCTGGCTTTGAATTCTTATCTGGAATCCAAGCATGGTTATTGATATAGGCCTCTAAAAACTTATCACCATTAGCTTCTGGATTAGGTAAAACAATATCAGGATAATCGTTATCAGTTATTTTCTTTGGATGTTCCTTTTTCACCAAGAAATCGTCATCAGTATCACCATTATCATCAGCATTATCATTGAATGCGGCAATTAACTTGTCTTTATCATCCTTTTGTTGCATTGCGTACGTCTTTTCTTCATTCTTCCAATCACGTTCTTCCCCATCTTCATCTTCAAATGCATGCCCGTCTAATAAGTTCATTCTATGGTAATCTTTTAGGTAAATTGGTTTCTCTGGTTTGTCATCCATTGTTTTAGTAGCATCCTCATCAACGTCTTTGAAAAATTTAACATTATTATCAAAAAGTGACTTATCACCAGTTCTAATAGCATTAAGAACATTGTTAATACCCTGTTCAACATCAGTTGTTAATAAATTACCAACATCATCTTCTTCTTCGGATGATGATGAAGATGATTCATCTGAATCACTGTCAACTTGATGGTTAGCACCAACACTATGTTCATCGACTGGTGATTTAGATTGCAATTCAACAGTAGAGTCAGTAGATTCCACAACTCTTTGTTGTTTCAATTCCGCATCTCTAGCCTTTTTGGCAGCAGATTTCTTTCTAGCCATTTGTTTTAATTAATCTTACAATATAGTTGAATAGAGTAGAATAGCAAAGAACAACAAATTAACAAATTGGCTGTTTTCAGAATTCTTTGAAAAACTCTTAATGAAAAACTAAAAAAACTAAAAAAAAAAAAAAAAAAAAACGAGCCGCACCTTTAATTTTCAAAAATTACGTAAACTTTTACGACATAATTATTAGCGATCAATAGACAATCGATGTCTACTCAAGTATATTAATGATTAATTAAAATAAAGTACGAACATCTAGCAATTTCTGATTGGCCCTGTTTAATCGAGAGCTTCATCAATATTAACCTCCGCAAGTCTATGTGCTTCGGCAGAAACTTGACTTTTAACAACGTGCAATTCTTCTGGATGTTCATTTTGCCATTCTTTCAACTTATAACCTTGACCACTCAAATCCCAATAAATACCACGTAAGGATGTGTAAATTCCATGTCTACCTTCAACTAACGGGTAAATAACAACAACAAAACCAGTGAAAAACATCCAGATAATACCAACGACAACCCAACCGGTAAAAAACTTCTTAGAAAAAACATACTTAGAACCATACATTGGCATTGGCCAGACAACTAACCAGGCAATACTTAGGAATAAGCACACGAATCCTGCAATCTTGGATGCCTTTCTAAGATGTTCTTCTTCTTCCTTAATTGCATCTATGTCGGTATCAAGAAGAACATCTTGAACAATTTCAGTGACATTAGATCTAACGGGTTCAAGTTTTTCCACAGAATTCACATCAGAAAGAGTTGTTAAAGGGGCTCCAGAGTTTTCTAAATGTAAAGCGTTGTTCAATTCTTCAGTTTCATCAACTCTCTTAATTTGCTTTAGAATTTCCCAATCAAAGTTTTGTGGTTTAAACGCATACGTTAATACTGGGACAAAAATAAGAGGTGATAACAAAGCGACGACGTTACCAGTTAACATAGCGTCATCTTCAAATGTTAAATCATAAGTGACGGAACCAAACTTACCCTTTGTACATCCAAGCCATGAGGCAATAGCACATATTGTACCTAATATTGGGGACCAGGTTGCAGCAACAGTGTTTTGTCTCTTTGATAGAAGAGTTAACACAGCTGGGATAACGGCAGCTGAAATGATAACACCCATTAATTCATAAAGATAACCCATAGACACACCCGCATAGTGTAAACCAACTGAAAATCCAGACATTGCTAATGAAAAGAGAATAACTGCAGTATGTGACATCATAATTAATTTCTTACCGGAAGCCTTTGGTTCAATATAACCCTTGTAGATATCGTACGTAAAGATAGAAGAAACAGCGATAAGTTCAGCTGACATAGCAGATGTAACAGCCATGAATAACATAAACAAAGTGGCGACAGCACCACCTTTACCCATTAAGGCAACAGCCGCATTTGGTAAAGCCAAACCTTCAGAAACTTGGTCTGTACTTAATCTATGTGGATAAGTTGGGAAAGAAGGATCGGTTTCTAACGCCAAACATGCCAAACCCATAGTAGTTGAGGTCAACCAAGGAATCGCAAACCATGCTAACCCACCTAAAAGATAACCAGGAAGAGCAGATGCTGGAGATGATGCAATTGCTTTATTCCAGTAACCATTATCTAAGAACACAGTACCAAAGTTACCAACAATATTGATAACGAAGAAGATACCACCAGATCTTGAATGCATGGTTAAATACGACCCCTCGGCATTACCACTAACAGGGTGATCAATACCAGCTTGTTTCACCCTCTCCCAAACTTCACCTGGAGATCCAAGCTTATCACTTGAAGCATATGTGGTAAATGCAAATGTTAAAATGATAACGACAATGGCGATAGTGTGAACATAATCTGTCAAAAAGGTCGCTTTGATACCACCAAACAAGGTATAAATCATCACACCAAGAGGCAACAAAAAGATACAAGCAACAACATTCATACCTGTCAAATCTGTGATAGCAGCAGAACCACCAGTTAATAACATGGCAGTAACTAAAATATTTGTAGCAATGGCGAAGAAGATGAAAACTCCATGAGCTGCAGCACCGTATCTTGCCTTGACAATTTCCAAGTAGGTGTGTGCCTCCGGAGCTTTTTGCTTGGCTTTAATGGCGATGAAGGCAAACAAAATAATTTGGCAGGTTGCACCTGCAGCATAGAAAAATGGACCTGCGACACCATTTTTGTAAGCTTGTGTACTAGATTGCAATAAAGTAGCCGCCCAAGTCCAAGATGATACAACTGCAGCAGAAATTAAACCTGTTTTCACGGTACGACCAGCGGTTGAAAATTCTTCGGCAGTGATAATTTCTTTTTGATATCTTTTTAGAATAAATGTGGTAAGTATCATACCAATAGAGAAGACCATACCTAATCCCACCACAATTGCGTAACCAGCACCTTGCGGTAATGGAGCTCCTGAATCTGTCATTTTGTTAAACAATAACAATCAGATTGTTGATAATAAATTTGGAAAGTAAAGAACCTTGTTGGAAATGTTCAATCGTTATAGAAGAATTAAGAAATCGAGGAACGGAAACGGTATTTATATCTTAGAAATTAGTCGGATATAGTCGACCATTAACGATCTTGATAGGGAACTCTATGCAATCTAAATCACCGTGCCAATGGGCTGACAAAATGCATCTGATTATCAGTTCTTTTGTTTCGTATGCACTTTCTACATTTTAACTATCTATAAGTAAATCCCCGTGAATATTTTACTCATACTATATAAATACCCCTTTGTGTATGTATTACGAATCTTATCTTTCAAAAGCACAGGCTCTTATTTGGTAATAATTGTCTTGAGAAAAATAAACCTTATGATGTCAAAGAAGAAATGCCGACGCATTCTTATTTTTTAATTCAACTAGTAATCACCGCTTTCAGCTTCTATTTGTTGGCGGAATTTTTTAATCATAGATTTACTAAATATTTTTTCCTAACTGATTTGAATCACTCGATATGATGATCAATTCCAATTTAATAAGTAAAAAATGCAGACAAAAAATGAACCTAATGAATATTAGATTACTGAAACCATTCTTGTTGAAAAACCTTTTGTTGCACCTTACAGTTGTTATTTTGTGATCTTATGTAAGGTTCAGGTCTATGATTTTTTTTTTGCAGAAAAGCTGAAATTTTATGAAACATTTACTTGTATAATTCTGAATAAGAGTATATAACAATTGACAGCCATTAGATAAAATTATAGATTTCTCCCATAAAATTCTCCTTATTGACATCATCTTGTATTAGTATTTTTCTTATCAGGTATCGCGTCTTCTTTATTGGTCACAATATACCAGTATCAATTTTCTATCAGCCGCATTAGAAACTTTTTGTAATATCTTCATTAATTCGCACACAACAAAACTCAAACCCGTATGTGCAACATACAGTGTTTGACGCCGAACTATCGCCGGTAGTTTCTGACTCTTTTTTTTTCTGATGAAACCAAAGGGAAGTCGCATAAGGCCCGTTTTTGCTCTATTTTTAATCACAAAAAGCTCAACTTTTAATCACCATGTTAAACCTGATTTGAAATTTAAAATTTAATACATAATCGTGAAGAGTTTTTTATACATATAAACGCTATCCGTATTATTCTTTGATTCTAATTTCTGTTTTGCTCAGTTGTTAATATGTTTTCCCCTCTTTAAAAAAGGTTAAATTTAGATTTTAAATAACGTTTGTGTGTGTTTGTTTATCAACCGAAATAGAGGGTAAATATTAAGCTATCTGGATTTATATGTACACTAATCATTCTAAGAATCTGGTGAGTTTATAAGCATCCAATTCCATGAACTAAGTATAAATGAGATATATTTTTCCCGACACTCATTTAACATACAAATAAACCACTTATAAAATTTTGACTGATTATTGATTTAACATACTTTGAGGTAAATAGATCCTTCCAACATGTATATAGAGTAATAAAATGGGGATGTGGGTGGTTAAATGGAATTAGTTCTCAAATAGGAAATCGCCCCGATTACTTTTCTCTTCGGAGAAACTTTTGTTCTTCCTGTTTTTCCTTTAAAGCCAAGCAGTCAGCGGATTAGTGTACAAATTCGGGAATTCGCTCCGCCTCTCTTTTTGGCCGTGAGAAAATTTTTCCGGGGTAAGTATCGGAAGAAACTAATAGTATCCTTGATAATTATGATTAAATTTATTGGGAAATTGTACTTATAATTTGGATAAAATCATTCAAATTTATGAACACCAGATATTAAATGTATAAGTGTATATAACATATTTCTGAAATATGGGTAGGATAGGAAAAAAACAGTTTCAAAAGCTTGTGGTATTTTTTTCATTGCCTTACATACACCTCCCTTTCCACATTTTTCTATTGTTTTATCTATTGTTTACCCCATCTGGAGTTCTATAGTTTTGTGTGGGTATCATTATTAGTGAGACTAAAATTTTCAATTGAGTGACGTGAGTGGATGGACCTATGAATTGATTATAAAAGGAAGAAGTTTTCCTTTATAGATAAATTTAAATTGGTGAACTAGATAATTATGTATATATCATATAACCCCTAACAACTAATTATTTGATGAATCTAAAAATGTCAGACATAGATCATGAAAGTGGTGATGTCGAATCACAGCAAAGTATTGAAATAAAATATGACGATTCAGGAAAGCTGGATACAGTCAAAACAATCTACGGGGTTGATATAGAGACACAATTTGAAAAATTTGAGGAACTAGCCAAGACAGAAAAAGCAAATAGCTCTTTGTGGGATAGAATAATCCTTGACACTGGCGTGAAAGTTATATTCAAGGAAAGAAAACATATGACCTATATGTTAGCCTGCTTTGCATCCATTGGTGGTATGCTTTCTGGTGCAGATCAATCTTTGATATCTGGCGCCAACGTTACTTTAGTTGATGGATTACATTTAACAAGTCGTGAACAATCTCTAGTTTCCTCTTTGGTTCCAGTTGGTGGTATAATTGGTGCTATTCTTTTATCTCCATTAAATCAGTACTTAGGAAGAAGGTTTTCCATTATTGTGTCTTGTATTGCCTATACCATCGGTGGTATTATATGTGCAGCTGCTCAAAATGTCCATCAATTATACGCAGGTCGTATTTTCATCGGTATAGGAATTGGTCTAGAATCCATTATCCCAGCATTCGTTTCTGAGTGCTCACCAAAAGAGGTGAGGGGTAACTTGACGGCACTTTTCCAATTTAACATTGCATTGGGTGAAGTGTTTGGATATGCTATAGCCGCAATGTTTTATGATTTGACTAGTGCCTGGAGATATATATTAGGATCTTCACTTTTCTTTTCTACCTTGCTTTTCACAGGTATGTTTTTTTTGCCAGAATCACCACGTTACTTAATTGTTACTCAAAAGAAGGTTGGTCGTGCATATGATATCTGGAAGCAGTTGAGGGACATTAATCAATTGGAAAATAAGCTAGAGTTTTTGGATATGGTTCAATCAGCTAACCAAACAGAATTAGAAGACTCCCATAATCAAAAGAAACACATGTGGATGGATTTCATCACCAATCCTAGAGCAAGAAGATCTTTAATTTATGCAAATATTATGATATTCTTGGGACAATTTACAGGTGTTAATGCGGTTATGTACTATATGTCTACATTAATGGCATCCATTGGTTTTAACACCAAAAACTCCGTGTTCATGTCTTTAGTGGGTGGTGGTTCCTTATTATTGGGTACAATTCCTGCTATCCTATGGATGGATAAATGCGGTAGAAGATTTTGGACAAATTTCTGTTTACCGGGGTTCTTCGTGGGTTTGATTCTTTTGGGTATTTCATATCAAGTCCCAATTACCGCCCCAGCCGCGAAAGGTTTATATATGTCGGGTGTCATATTGTATATGGGATTCTTTGGTTCATATTCAACTGCAACATGGGTGGTTCCAACGGAAGTTTATCCGACATACTTAAGATCATATGGAATGACAGTTTCATCGGCAGCGTTGTATCTATGGTCATTCATTATTACATATAACTTCACTGAGATGTTCGACAAGTTAACGAAAACAGGGTTGACTCTTGGTTTCTATGGGGGTATTGCGGTCATTGGTTTCATTTATCAAATTATGTTTGTCGTTGAGACAAAGGGAAAAACTTTGGAAGAAATCGATGACATATTTTCTAAACCTACATCTACTTTGATTTACTTGAATTTGAAATCCACCAGAAAAGATTTGGAATCTTTGTCAAAGGGTAGAATTAGTGAAGTTGTGGGAGGTAAACATATTTACTACTAACTCCACAAGAAGCAATCTGTGTGTTGTTTTTATCCTATTTCCTTTTGTTTATATAGGTATTAAATAGTTTGATTGATTCTTATTTTTTCTATGAGAGCAGGAGACTTTTACATTATTAAGAAAGGAAAGTAAATTTGTTTCTTATTTCTTCAAAAGGAGTTAGAAAAGTTTAAAAAATTAAGGTTATGTTAAATTACGACAGATATAGAAAATGTTAAGCGAGTAAACCTGACAACATGATTTATAGGAGAGTCGGATTAAAGTATAGTCAATAAATACTGTAAATATACCCAAGAGAAAAATCTATACATCTAACTAAGCTGAAACTATACATCTAACTAAGCTGAAACTATACCTATAATTCCACCATTAACTTGTTCATTAATGTAATCCCTCTTTCTATTTTGATACCTATCGAACCAAACTATACCTCCGACATAGAACACTTGTAAACAGGCTAAGCTAATGGCTAATCTCATACCATCATGGTACTGTGGGGCGAAATCAGTGTTGAATAATTTAAGGTTCATTGGAACAGTGGCACAAGAACTGAATATATTCAATGACCCAAGAGTGATAGCCCTCACTTGTTTATCCTCTTTTGTCATTTCATTAGCCCATGATACAACAATGACGGAAACAGGAGCACAAACACCAATTATTGAGTACGCGTAGAACTCAGCCGCCCTTGGTACATTCCAGTGAACCAAAATAGCTAAACCAGAGATCCAAAATGCTAATAATACTTCATATGTCTCCCAATAGATACCTCTCCAATCGATAATTATACCACAAATTAAACAAGTAATTGCCTTTACACCCGATTGAATAGTTGGGACGTTATTTCTATCGTAAATATTGTACCCCTGGCTCTTCAAAACAATTGACCAATTATTACCAGCATTTTCTGTCATTTGACTGATACAGTATGCTAAGATAAACACATAATATTGCCATGAGGTGAATGCTCTCATGAAAGCATTAAGATTCAATTTATTTGTGGTTTCCACATTTTTCACAACAGTAGTACTTTCTTGTATGTATTCAAGTTCTTCAACAGATAAATAAAAGTTTGGCTTTTTGTTTGCAGGATCTTGTGGTAACACAAAAAATCCATATATTGCAACGACAATAGAAATACAAAAGTCAATCACAAATGGCCATTTCCAAGCTGGGAGACCGCACCTACCATCTAATGAGACAACTCTTGCCTGTAACAGTCCACCAACCATTGGCCCAACACAACCAGCAAAGATGTACACAGCAGATCTAGACACCAAAATTTCTCTTGGATAGAATAAACCAAGAATATAGAACAAAGATGGGTAAGCAAAACCTTCCAGTGCTCCTTGTATAGACCTAACAACCATGATTGATCCATAATTATTTGTTGCAATAACACATAAACAAACTACAGACCATGCTATTTCAAACAAAGGGAAAACCCAGTTGATTCTGTACTTGGTTAATAAAAGTGGTCCCAAAATCCCAAATGCTGCGTAACAAATAGAAAAAGTCTGTGAGAGCCACACGTATTGATCACCGTGCATATCGAAATCTTCTTGTAGGCCACTCACATAAGCATATGATACATTTGATGAGTCCAGATACTTTATAAAGAAAGTGAAACATGTGAAAGATAAGACAAAACAGTCCAACTTAAAGATCACTTTCTTTTGGAACGGAGTTGAATGTGCTGGATACCAAACGAAGAAACCTCTTTTCTTGCTCTTATGTAGTGATGAATGAGGTTCCGAGTTTGACCAAAATAGTTTCTTTCTTATAGACCATGGAATGTTTAATTGGGAAAAATCCTTTGTTTCTGTAGTTTCTGAGTTCTTGCGATCAATTACTTTCGAGTCTTCAGTCCCAGAAACTTTAATTTCGCATGCAACCTTCTTTTCTGACGATGAGAAAGACATTTTTGACAAGATATAATATATAACTTAATTTGAATATTTAGACAAAAAGTCTTAGGCGTGATTTATACTTTTTTATGGGAATTTCAGCAGCAATTTATATTATAAATATCAGACAAACCACAGTTTCGTTATCGATAAAAATAACAGTGATATACAGCATATAATTTCCAATTTAGAATATTACTCACAGGTTAATCTTTTTCACCTATAGTATGCAGATTGTTGAATTGTAAATTGTGGTGGCTTATCAGTAATGTAGCGTACCAAATCTAGAGATAACAGAATAGTGGATATTGGGAAGTATTTTAGTGAAAATAATCAAGTAAGGACAATTCATATCTATTGTCCCATGTTGCGCAATAAAATTTTGCTTCGAGAGGTTTTACGATAGTGAGAGGTGAGTGAATCAAATTTTATCCGTTACTGGCGGAACACCACCGACGCTTTTTTTTCGATCATGTATTTCGTGGTAGTTTCACACCAATTATTAATAATATATTCCAAAATTGGATACATTGTCCATTTCAACAAAAGAGTATAATTTTAAGAAGAAGACACAAGAAGCCACATGTAGTATTTTACGCTATGCAGTAAACAATTGGAGATGCTGATCCAATATCACTTTCCAGTGACAATACGACAAGTTTGAATGTATGTGTGATAAGGAACAATTTTTCAACAAGTGATGTATTCGGCGGAGGTTTTTCTCATTGAGGAATGTTCTCCGCATTGGTTTCCACACTATTCACATTTGAAAGGTTTATTTGACAAATATGCAACAAGTATGTATTCGTCATGGTTATCCTGAACTATTAAATTTGATCGTCTTAAATTTGTTAAATGTTCCTTATATATACATACATACAATTCCCTTTTCTTGGAAACTATTATCTGATACATCACATTCAATTGATACTGAATTCAATCAATACCAATGAGCACAAGTTTGAACCCTACAGAACCTATCATTATTGTTGGTGCTGGTACCTTTGGCCTTTCAACAGGATTAGAATTATTAAGAAAAGGTCACAAGAATCTGACAATTATTGATAGGTATCCTGTTCCATCTCCATTATCTGCTGGTAATGATGTTAATAAGATCTTTCAACTAAATAAACTAGACAAAAGTTTCTACCCAGAATTAGTACTCAAGGCTTACAATAAATGGAGTAATGATCCTGTGTATAAATCTGCATTCCATGAAACTGGTATTTTATATCTTGGGTCATCTGATAAATCAATTAAATTGATTAAGAAAAGAAGTGAGTTACTAAAAGAGTCTTTTGGTGAAGAAAAGGTGAAATTCTTAGAAGATCCGAACGCATTTGGTTCTGTGTTAAAAGATTTTGATTCGAACCAGAAAACTAGATTCAAATCTTTCAAAGGATGTTATCAGACAGAGAAAGCAGGTTGGACACATGCCAGTTTAGCTTTGGAAAATGTCGGCTTGGAATGTCTCAAATTAGGTGCTAAAATTATTACTGATGCTGTTGAGGAATTGCTATATGATGACGAGGGTAAATCGGTTGGTGTGAGAACATTTTCTGGGGAACATATATATTCAGCGAAGACAATTATTGCTGCAGGTGCTAGTTCCATTCGACTGCTAGAATTTGAAGGTCAATTATTGGCGAAATGCTGGAGGTGTGAGGTGGTGTGAGGTGTGAGGTGTGAGGTGTGAGGTGGTGTGAGGTGTGAGGTGGTGTGAGGTGGTGTGACAGCGAAAAAAAAAAAAAAAAAAAACAAAAAAAAAAGAATAGCAAGACAAGAAAAAGACAAGATATTAAGTGAAAAGTAATGTAACTAATGTATCTTTTAAATGGTTTAAATGTAGGTGATGATAATTAAATTGTTCTTTTATGCTACTTTGTTACAATTAAACGCAGCAAAAGGCAAAAGTAAAGTACGTTAATTGTGTCTTGCTATTCTTTTTTTCTTTTCATTCTTTTTTTTTTTTTATTTTGCTTTTTGTTTATGGTTTTCGTGGTATTTGATGTTGTTCATCCTTGTTATTCTTTGTTGTTTGAAATTACAAACAAAAGATAAAAAAAAAAAAGACAACTAAACTTAACTAAGCAGTGATAGTATAGGTGTAATTGACTAAAATAACTGTTTTAATTGGTGAACGAACCACCATTCTTACTTACCATTTGTGTTACGTAATCAAAGAAAAAGAAAAAAAAAAAGAAATTTTTTTTTCACGAAAGGAAGAAGAACAAGAAAAAAAAAAGAAACGTTTTGAGTTCTAAAAATAAAAACGCGCCAAACAGGTAAGAAAGTCGTTCCCCCCCCCTCTCCTTCTCCCTCTCCCCCTGGGTGGAGGGTGGAAATTAGAGGTCTAGGCTATGGGAGACCAGTTTGTTTACAGGGACTGTTATAATCTCGGAGCGGCCGGAGGATTGAATGTGGTTGAATTATAAAAATTGTCCTTTTTTTGGTGGATTATTGGCTATTGATCTACTTGTTTCCACTTACATTGAAGATTTTCAGTGTGTTTACATTTATTTACATTGGATTATCATTAGCAGTAATGAATAATACCAATACCAATAGTAGTAGTGGTGGTGCTAGAGAAAGAGAAAAGGTAAATAAAATACTTTACACACAGTTGTTAACTGTACTAAACTAAAACTAAAACTTGGAATTGAAATTTCAATTTCAATTCAATATCAAAGAGATATTGTCAATCAATCCGAGAGAAACCGATATCGGTACCCTTTTTTTTTTTTTTGTTATTCAATTACCTTCTCCTTCTCCTTCTCCTTCTCCTTCTCCTTCTCCTTCTCCTTCTTATATTTATTCTTATTCTTATTCTTCTTCTTCTTCTTCTTCACCAGGCAATGAATGACAAAAGGGAAGGAGAAGGTTATACGAACAGGGTAAAAAAAAAGAAAAACTTTAAAAAATTAAAATTTTTGAAGGGGGGAAGTAGGAAAAGTAACCCAGGGGGGGAGACAGGGTGAACCTGTAACATAACACCAACAGGGCTGAAGTACCACGTAAACCACTTCTTAACAACTAGGGAATAAGGGTATAAGGGGAATAAGTGGTACCAGGGTACCAGGGTACCAGGATACCAGGATACCAGGATACCAGGGGATAAGGGGAGGTCCTCCTCCCCCTCTCCTCCAAATACCAGATCAATCCATCATGGCGCTGGCGCTGGTGCAGGCTCAGACAGGGCCAAACTCAAAATAATAACCGTGTCTTTTCTTTTTTTTTCGTTGGTCTTGTTCTTTAATTTTTTTCATAATGGAAATGTGTCAATTTTTTATGAAACAAAAACAAAAAAAAAATAAAAATAAAAAAAAAAGAACGCGCTAAATTGTGTGTGTGTACATTACATATATACATACATAATCGCGGTATCAGATATACAGTAGTATGCAAACGGTACGGTACAGCATCTACCACGTACCACGCACCACGTAGAATCTACCACGCTCGCGTTTTCCTTTCGTTCCTAGTTGCCACCACCCACACCTAATCTAACCTAACCTAACTCTTCCACCCCCCCTCCCTTCCTTCTTTCCTCTCCCCCCCCCTAGACGCGTTTCTTTTTTTTTCTCGTTTCCCTCTCTCCTCTAACAAAAGCCTTTGTAAAGTATGTTAACAAAACACATATACATACACCTTGTTAACAAACCACCACCATGTTAACTGTAATTCACATTAATAATACCCTATTATTAGATTATTTTTAAATTTTATATTAGTTTCCCTTACTTTAGTTTTAAAAAGATTTGATTGTTCATAACATAGTTAAATCACTTATTACAGTAATAATAAAGTAACTAATAACTAAAGTAAGGGAAATTCATTCACCTTCACCAATTTTTTTTTTCCTTGACTGCTGTTTCTTTTCTATTAACTTGTTTTTTTTTTTTTTGGTATTCCTTTCTTTTCCTTTCCCTGTTCCTTTTTTTTCTTTTGATTTGTTATATTTATTTATCAATTACGATCTTGATTTGTTCATCAATAATCAAGTTGTATATATATACACTCATTTAATAACATCAAACTCATCCTATCACATCGTTCAGATCAATTGGAAAGTTTTTTTTTTTAAAAAGAGGAAAATTCAAAAATAAAGAAGGCTAATCAGATCAAATCACGTCTCCTTTGTGTGTGTTTTTTTTTTCTGAAAAAAAGATTTACTATTGCTCTATACACATTCGTTTGTTTTTGTTTTTTTTTTTTTTACTTAGTTTAGTTTGAGTTCATATATATAAGTGTATTGATATCATTATCTAATAAAGGTTAGTATCTTAACGAATTTCTCTAACAATTTGTTTAATTAAAGACAAAAGGAAAAAAAGAAAACCCAACAGTCCTTTCCCGTTCCCTTTCCCTTTCCCCCCTTCAATATACGATTTTTTGGCCCTCGCACATACTATATATATATATATATATATATTATATTACTACGACTACAAGTGTCTCTTTGCCAATTTGTTTCAAGTTTCATACATTTTCTACAACGGGATCAAATAGGGATTTGGAAACATTGGTAATTTGATCTAATAATACATTTTCAACGGATTTAATTTTACCTTTTTTTTTTCTTTCTTTTGTATAATATAATTCAAGTTTGTCCTTCTTCTCTCCTTGTTTTCTTTACTAACAAAAAGTTAAATAAACTTGTCTTTTGACCGTGTCACGTTTTATTACAGATGTCGTACAACGATAATTACGACCCGAATAGAGCTCCAAACGCTCCACCAGCTGGTCAACAAGGTTATTACAATGAAGGTTACAACCCTTCAGAGGAGAACTTTAACCAAGGTTCTCAAGAATACTATGATCAACAAGACCCATACTATCAACAAGGTGGTTATCAACAAGGTGGTTACGATCAAGGTTATGGACAAGACTTTTATCAACAAGGTTATGATCAACAATATGCATCTGATCCAAACTTGAACCAACAAGGTTACTATGATCAACCAGGTTCTCGTGATCCAGAAGCTTACTCTGATTTCTCATATGGTCCAGGTGGTGTGCCAGGTACCCCATACGAAGGTTATGGTACTCAATACACTCCATCTCAGATGAGTTATGGTGGTCCAAGATCATCAGGTGCCTCTACTCCAATCTATGGTGCCGGTCCATACGATCAATCCGCTATGGTTGCATTACCAACTGATCCATACCCTGCTTGGACCGCTGATAATCAAGCACCAGTGACTATTGAACAAATTGAAGATGTGTTTATCGATTTGACCAACAAGTTTGGTTTCCAAAGAGATTCCATGAGAAATATGTTTGATTACTTTATGACTATGTTGGATTCCAGATCATCAAGAATGTCTCCTGCTCAAGCTTTGTTGTCATTACATGCTGATTACATTGGTGGTAACGCTGCTAACTATAAAAAATGGTACTTTGCCGCTCAATTGGATTTAGATGATGAAGTTGGATTCAAGAACTTGCAATTGGGTAAACTGTCAAGAAAGGCTAGAAAGGCTAAGAAGAAGTCAAAGAAGGCTAGAAAGGCTATGGAGGAGAATGGTGAAGACACTGAAAGAACCTTGAATGAATTGGAAGGTGACACCTCCTTGGATGCCGCTGATTACAGATGGAAGGCTAAGATGAATGCCATGTCTCCAGTTGAAAGAGTCAGACAAATTGCCTTGTACCTGTTGATTTGGGGTGAAGCCAATCAAGTTAGATTCACACCAGAGACTATTTGTTTCATTTTCAAGTGTGCCTCTGATTACTTAGACTCTGAAGCTTGCAGACAAAGAACCGATTCCGTGCCAGAAGGTGATTACTTGAACAGAGTTATCACTCCATTGTACCGTTTCATTAGAGCTCAAGTGTATGAAGTTCTGGATGGTCGTTACGTGAAGCGTGAAAAGGATCACAACAAGATTATCGGTTACGATGATGTCAATCAATTGTTTTGGTACCCAGAAGGTATCTCTAGAATTGTGTTTGAAGATGGTACTAGATTGGTTGATTTCCCACCTGAAGAGAGATACTTTAAGTTGGGTGAAGTTGAATGGAGCAATGTGTTTTTCAAGACTTATAAGGAAATTAGAACTTGGTTACACGTTGTCACCAACTTTAGTCGTATCTGGATTTTACATATTCCAATCTACTGGATGTACTGTGCCTACAATTCTCCAACTTTATACACTCATAATTATGTTCAAACTTTAAACAATCAACCTTTGGCTTCATCTAGATGGGCATCTGCCGCTATTGGTGGTGCCGTTGCTGCTGGTTTAAACATTTTGGCTACTCTTTTCGAATGGATGTTTGTCCCAAGAAAATGGGCTGGTGCTCAACATTTGAGTAGAAGATTGATGTTTTTAGTTATTATCTTTGCTGTCAATCTGGCTCCTGTCATTTTCGTGTTTTCATACGCTGGGTTAACCACTTACGCTAAATCTGCTCATGTTGTCTCTGTCGTTTCTTTCTTCATTGCCGTTGCCACTATTGTGTTCTTCTCCGTTATGCCATTGGGTGGTTTGTTCACTTCATACATGAAGAAATCCACTAGAAAGTATGTGTCTTCTCAAACTTTTACTGCTTCCTACCATAAATTGGAAGGTTTGGACATGTATCTGTCTTACTTTTCTTGGGCTTTGGTTTTCGGTGCTAAGTTTTCTGAATCTTACGTTTTCTTGATTTTATCCTTGAGAGATCCAATCAGAAACTTGTCCACTATGGACATGAGATGTATCGGTGAAAAATGGTATGATAACGTTTTGTGTAAACAACAAGCTAGAATCACTTTAGGTCTGATGTACGCTACTGATTTGTTGTTGTTCTTCTTGGATACATATATGTGGTATATTTTAGTTAACTGTGTGTTCTCCGTTGGTAGATCTTTCTACTTGGGTATCTCCATTTTGACTCCATGGAGAAACATTTTCACTAGACTGCCAAAGAGAATTTACTCTAAGGTTTTAGCTACCACTGATATGGAAATTAAGTACAAGCCAAAGGTTTTAATTTCTCAAGTTTGGAACGCTATTGTCATTTCCATGTACAGAGAACATTTGTTAGCCATTGATCACGTTCAAAAACTATTGTACCATCAAGTTCCATCTGAAGTTGAAGGTAAGAGAACTTTAAGAGCTCCAACTTTCTTTGTGTCTCAAGATGATAACAACTTTGAAACTGAATTCTTCCCAAGAGACTCTGAAGCTGAAAGACGTATCTCTTTCTTTGCTCAATCATTAGCCACTCCAATTCCAGAACCATTACCAGTCGATAACATGCCAACCTTCACTGTCTTCACTCCTCACTACTCTGAAAAGATTTTGTTATCCTTGAGAGAAATTATCAGAGAGGATGATCAATTTTCAAGAGTTACCTTGTTAGAATACTTGAAGCAATTACATCCTGTCGAATGGGATTGTTTTGTCAAGGATACTAAGATCTTAGCTGAGGAAACTGCTGCCTTTGAAAATGGTGAAGATAAGGAGGATGATCAAATGAAGCAAGAAATTGATGATTTGCCATTCTACTGTATCGGTTTCAAGTCTGCTGCTCCTGAATACACTTTGAGAACCAGAATTTGGGCTTCTTTGAGATCTCAAACTTTGTACAGAACTGTTTCTGGTTTCATGAACTACGCTAGAGCCATTAAGTTGTTATACAGAGTGGAGAACCCAGAAATTGTCCAAATGTTTGGTGGTAACGCTGAAGGTTTAGAAAGAGAATTGGAAAGAATGGCTAGAAGAAAGTTCAAGTTTGTTGTTTCTATGCAAAGATTGACTAAATTCAAGCCAGAAGAATTAGAAAATGCTGAATTCTTGTTACGTGCTTACCCAGATTTGCAAATTGCCTACTTGGATGAAGAACCTCCATTAAACGAAGGTGATGAACCAAGAATTTTCTCCGCTTTAATCGATGGTCACTGTGAAATCATGGAAAATGGTAGAAGAAGACCTAAGTTTAGAATTCAATTGTCTGGTAACCCAATTTTGGGTGATGGTAAGTCTGATAATCAAAACCATTCTTTGATTTTTACCAGAGGTGAATACTTGGAATTGATTGATGCTAACCAAGATAACTATTTGGAAGAATGTTTGAAGATTAGATCTGTCTTGGCTGAATTCGAAGAATTGAACGTTGAACACTCTAACCCATACACTCCAGGTTTGAAATCTGATCCAGGTACTGTTACTCATCCAGTTGCTATTGTCGGTGCCAGAGAATATATCTTCTCTGAAAACTCTGGTATTTTAGGTGATGTTGCTGCTGGTAAGGAACAAACTTTCGGTACTTTATTCGCAAGAACCTTGTCTCAAATTGGTGGTAAGTTGCATTATGGTCACCCTGATTTCATGAATGTTATCTTCATGACCACCAGAGGTGGTGTCTCCAAGGCTCAAAAGGGTTTGCATTTGAACGAAGATATCTATGCCGGTATGACTGCTCTTTGTAGAGGTGGTAGAATCAAGCACTGTGAATACTTCCAATGTGGTAAGGGTAGAGATTTAGGTTTCGGTTCTATTTTGAACTTCACTACCAAGATTGGTGCTGGTATGGGTGAACAAATGCTGTCTAGAGAATACTACTACTTGGGTACTCAATTACCATTAGATAGATTCTTATCCTTCTACTATGCTCATTTAGGTTTCCATATCAATAACTTGTTCATTCACTTGTCCTTGCAAATGTTTATGCTAACCTTGATTAACTTGAATTCGTTATCTCATGAATCCATCATCTGTATCTACAACAAGAACAAGCCTATCACTGATATTCTTTACCCAACTGGTTGTTACAACTTGATGCCTGCTATTGATTGGATCAGACGTTATACATTATCCATTTTCATTGTTTTCTTCATTTCTTTCGTTCCATTGTTAGTTCAAGAATTGATTGAAAGAGGTGTCTGGAAGTGTGCTTATAGATTCTGTAGACATTTCTTGTCCTTGTCTCCATTGTTCGAAGTCTTTGTTGCTCAAATTTATGCTACTTCATTGTTGAATGATGTTACTGTTGGTGGTGCTAGATATATCTCCACTGGTAGAGGTTTCGCCACTGCTAGAATTCCATTCTCTGTTTTGTACTCTAGATTTGCTGATTCTACTATTTACGTTGGTGCCAGATGTTTTGTCATGTTGTTGTTTGGTACCGTTGCTCATTGGCAAGCTGCCTTGTTATGGTTCTGGGTGATTATTGTCGCTCTGATCTTTTCCCCATTCTTGTTCAACCCACATCAATTTGCTTGGGAAGATTACTTCATCGATTACAGAGATTTCATCAGATGGTTATCTAGAGGTAACACCAAGTGGCACAGAAACTCTTGGATTGGTTATGTTAGATTAAGTAGATCCAGAGTTACCGGTTTCAAGAGAAAGACTATTGGTGATGACTCTGAAAAGGCTGCTGGTGATTCTGCTAGAGCCCATAGATCTAATGTCTTCTTTGCTGATACTCTCCCATGTATTGTTTACACTGCTGGTTGTTTCATTGCTTATACTTTCATTAATGCACAAACTGGTGTCACTAATGATATCAGGGTCGTTAACTCTGTGCTGAGACTCATCATCTGCTCTCTGGCTCCAATTGCTATTGATTGTGGTGTCTTGTTTGGTTGTTTGTTCTTATCTTGTTGTTCTGGTCCTTTGTTAGGTATGTGTTGCAAGAAGACTGGTGCTGTCATGGCTGGTATTGCCCATGGTATTGCTGTTATTGTTCACATTGTCTTCTTCATTGTCATGTGGGTGTTAGAAGGTTTCAACTTCTCTAGAATGTTGGTTGGTTTGATCACCATGATCTACATTCAAAGATTGATCTTCAAATTCATCACATTACTGTTCCTGACCAGAGAATTCAAGAACGATCACGCAAACGTTGCCTTCTGGACCGGTAAATGGTATGGTTCTGGTTTGGGTTTCGCTGCTTGGTCTCAACCAACCAGAGAATTCTGTGCTAAGATTGTTGAACTGTCCCATTTCGCTGGTGATTTCGTTTTAGGTCACTTTATCTTGTTCTGTCAATTCCCATTACTATGTGTCCCATTGATTGATAGATGGCACTCTCTGATGTTGTTCTGGCTGAAACCAAACAGACAAATTAGACCTCCAATTTACTCATTAAAGCAAGCTAGATTAAGAAAGAGAATGGTGAGAAAGTATGCCACCTTGTACTGGGTTGTGTTATGTGTCTTTGTCGCTATGATTGCTGCTCCAGCTGCTGTTGGTAGTCTAAAATTGTCCAAGAACTCAGATAATCTGACCTGGTACGACAAGTTCAACTCACCAGATAAGAGTATCAACCCACTGCCAGTTAGTTTCAATGGTTTGTTCCAACCAAGAAACCAAAATCATAACGACACTGGTCCAGGTTCTGGTAAATGGACCCACAAGTATACTACTTATACTACATCATTACGTACCTGGTCTACCAAGGCTTAAGTGTGATTTCTCATTTATTACCATCTTTCCTTCCATAATACTTTTTCTTACTGATCTTTTCTCATTGTCATATTACATTAAATCATAAGAACCATTTTTTCTTCTTTATTTTCTTTATTTTTTTATATGTTTTTTAGTAAAGTATTTGCTTCAATTATCTATATATATTATCCTTCTTCCTATTTTTGTCTTTTTACTTTGTGTTTTTTTTATTATTATTTTTGTATTTTCCCTTATAATATAGTATATTAGTACATTCTGTTTATTTTAAAAGTACGTCTACAATTATGAGTTGTGTAATATAATTTATGTTAAGGCATTATGAATCAAATTATTTTTTGGTTATTTAGAAATAAAGGTAGTTAAAAAAAAGTAGGTTATATCCAAATACAAGAAAAACAGGGGTCTGATGAAATGAAATCCATCAATGGTGGAATAATCTAATTGGGTTTTCAACGTAAACAATATCTTGAGAATCAGCAGCATCAAAGACAGCTCTATCCATCACGGAACCGGAAGGAGCAGCAATGAACTTGACACCTGATCTGGCAGCTCTGTAAACATTATCTGGGAATGGGAAGAATGCATCAGAGGACAATGACACATCGGTTAATTTGTCTAACCATTCCTTTCTCTCTTCAGCGGTTAATGGTTCGGGTATTTCTTCAAACTTGCTTTCATATTCCGACTTTTCTGGTTCAGCAGTTGGGATTTGTCCAGTGACGAATAAATCAATGGCATTAGATTTCTCTGGTCTCTTAACACCCTTGGCCCATTTGAACTTTAACACTCTTGGGTGTTGTCTGAACCACCAGTTATCAGCCTTATCACCAGCTAATCTAGTACAGTGGATTCTGGATTGTTGACCGGCACCTAAACCGATAACCATACCATTCTTAGCATAACACACAGAATTGGATTGAGTGTACTTCAAGGCAATAGTAGCCACAGTTAAATCAATGGAAGCTTGCTTGGTCAAATTAGTGTTCTTAGAGACAATTTCCTTGAATGATGATGAGTTGATGATAGCATCGTTTCTCTTTTGTTGTAATGAGATACCGTAAACTTGTCTAGTTTCTAAAGTACCTGGAGTGAAGTTTGGATCGATTTGTAACACACAGTACTTACCCTTCTTCTTCTTCTTTAACAATTCCAATGCTTCTGGTTCGTAACCTGGAGCAATGACACCATCAGAGACTTCCTTGGAGATGATAGTCGCAGTTGGCACATCGACAATGTTGGAAAGAGCGATGAAATCACCGAATGATGACATTCTGTCGGCACCTCTGGCTCTAGCGTAAGCATTAGCCAATGGAGACAAGTTTTCAATGGTGTCGACAAAGTAAATCTTCTTTTCAATGTCACTCAATGGTAAACCAACAGCGACACCAGCTGGGGAGACGTGTTTGAAGGAAGCAGCAGCCGGTAAGTTCAATGAAGCGGACAATTCCTTGACTAATGGCCATGAATTCAAAGCATCCAACAAGTTAATGTAACCTGGGGAACCACTCAACACCTTGAATGGTAAATCACCCTCATTGACGAAAGCTTGAGCTGGCTTTTGATGTGGGTTAGCACCGTATCTCAATGGCAATTGGGACACATTTTCAGAGTACTTCTTTCTGAAGAAGTCAGAGATGGCGGTATCGTAATCAGCGGTGTGTTCAAATGCCTTCAAGGCAAAGTTATTTCTAGCATCAGCAGAGATTTCACCCTTGTTGGCCAATTCTTCCAAGAACAGTGGATAATCGTTTGGATCGGACAAGATTGTCACTCTTTTGTGGTTCTTAGCTGCGGCTCTTAACAAGGTGACACCACCAATGTCGATTTCTTCAACGGCTTCATCAATGGTGACGTTGATCTTAGCAACAGTTTGTTTGAAAGGGTACAAGTTACACACAACAAAGTCAACTTTTTCAATGTTGTGTTTAGCTAAATCTTCTTGATCACTTGGGATGTCTCTAGCCAAGATACCACCATGAACGGCAGGGTGTAAGGTCTTGACTCTACCACCCAACATTTCAGGAGCATGGGTGATGGAAGAGATATCTTCCACTGGGAAACCAGATTCCCTTAACAATCTAGCGGTACCACCAGATGCTAAAAGTCTAACGTTAGAAGCGACTAAACCCTTAGCTAAATCTAACAAACCAGTCTTGTCGTAAACTGATAAGATAGCAGTTTTAGTGTAGTTTGCCATTGTGTATGTGTATTTAAGAATATTCAATTCAGTGGACTTTTAATAATAGGTAAAACAGAAATTTCTTGTTTTTTTTGTCCTTTGTAAGTGGGGTGTAGTTAAATGTAGATAAGAATAGAAATGGTATTTTTTTGAACCTTTGTTTAATTTAAATAAATTTATTTATTTATTTATTTATTTATTTATTTATTTATTTATTTATTTATTGCTTTAATTTATTGCTTTAATTTAATATTTGCTTGAAAAACACAAATTGAAAGACACAACTAAATAAATTTCAAAAGAAAATGAGAACAGAGAAACCACTAATATAATTGAATTGTTTATATATATTTATATTTATATTTATGTATACAAATATAAATGTATGAAACGTATTCCAACTATTTTATTACCAATTTATTGAATTTGACTCTCTCTCCATGTTCATTTTGTTAATTTATTTGAATTGATCTGTGAGAGACAAGGGGAAATGGGTCGTGCGCGGATTAACATTTTACTCAACTGTGACTTCTGCGACCAACAAGGGGATCTTGACTCCTTGAAATTATGTGTTCCGAAACTTTCTTACTTATTCACTTACTTTTTTTGACAAACGGAACGGAGATGGGTTAATTCCAATCAGAAATCTCTGTGTATCTTATTATCTTAATAAGAGGGGAGAGAACAATGGGAGATGAGAGTGGGTTATTCTTTCTTTTCTTTTTCGTTTCTTCTGACTCTTGTCGTTTTTTGTTTATTGGAAAGAAACTGATATCACCATAATACTACAAGTGTTACGAAGTATGGCAGCAGCCATGGATCAAGTTTTAAATAGAGTAAAAATCACAATAACATTCAAACAGGGATATAAAAAAAAGGGATATAAAAAAGATTAACTACAAAAAAAAATATTATGTAAAAAAAAAAAACAAATTCACATCTCTAATCATCATCTTGTTTGATAAAGATTAAATAAAATTTGACGGTAAATCAAAATAATAATCTAATCTAAAGCCATTGAAACAAAACTCTACATTTGAAAATAAAGAAACAAACCACTTGCAATTGACAATGGTGAATGCCACCAACGAGTTGTTTATTTTCTGTATCTCCATAAGGATAAAGTGTTTTGCTTCTTCCAAGTGTGTCTTCTACCCTTCTTGGTGTTGTTGTACAAGTGACCCTTGTTGATACCTCTGGATTTCTTACCAATGGCAGTAAGACCTCTAGATTCTCTGTGCTTGTGGACTGGGTTAGCAATCCAGTTGATTCTTGGATCTCTTCTGATAGCCTTGTGGGATGGGTCAACCAAGATAACTTCGTAGTACTTGTAAGTGGAATCTTCATTGATCCAGTAAGAGTTCAAAACTCTCAAGTTAGCAGCTCTTCTACCGACTCTTTCTTCAGCAGTGGATCTCAAGGATCTTTGGTACTTCAATTGAGAGACACCTTGGTTGGTTGGCTTACCGTAAGTGGCACCCTTTGGAACTGGTCTCTTTCTACCACCTCTTCTAACTCTAACTCTGTAGATGACGAAACCTTGCTTGGCCTTGTAACCTAACTTTCTAGCCTTTTCTGGTAAGGATGGTCTGGAAGCTCTGTGAATGACATTCTTTTGTCTGTATTCCCAACATCTGACTCTTAACAAGAATCTCATGACATCGGATTGCTTCTTTCTGTGAATTTCTTCTAAGTACTTGTAGGCACCCATCTTGTATTAGTTATTATATTAGTTGGTGGTAGTATATAATTAAATGAACAAACAAAGGGATTTTTGTGTTTTTTTTTTCTTGTTGTAAAGAAAAGTATATAGTATAAATCTTAAAATTACTATTATTAAAAATGGGTCTCTCACTCACTCACCCACTCACTCACTCTCTCACTCTCTCCTCTCTGAGTATGTGAAAATTGAAATTTTTTTTTTTTGCTTGTGTGGACGAGAACGAAAAAAAAAAAAAAAATTTGTGTGTGGGTTTTTGAGTGGTACACGTTTAAAAAATTAGAGGGTTTTGTACGTCACATGATATTCACGTGATTACTATTTTTAACAAACTGTGGTGTGATTCAAAATTTTAAATTTTAAATTTTTACACAGAGTTGAATGCTACTTTAAATTAATCGAATGTCATAACAAACAACTAGATCATAGTAATAGTAATAGTAATATTAACAGTAACAGTGACAGTAACAGTAGTAAAAGATAATTGTAACCAATAATGTCTTATAAAAATGATCAATTAAATTTAGGTAAGTTAAGTACCCTGTTTCATTTGAATTTAATTTAATTTAATTTAATCCAGTGGATTATCTATGGATTTAAACGGAGTAAACCAAAGTAGACAATGCCAATGCCAATATGGGTGGGGACGGATGGACAGAAGAGGCGAGTATTGTATATAAAACCATCTCTAACTAAGTAATTAACGGCTTTTAAATTTTAAAAAAAAACATTGAGTCGTTCGGTCGGTGATTTTCTTTTTTTTTTTTTTTTGTATGTGAATGTGAGACGACTAGAGAGACGAGACGAGACGAGACGACGACAATTTCAATTTCAATTTCAAGTTTTTAGTTGCGTTTTATTTAGACACCTTAAAATTGCTGCTATTACCTTTCCTTCTTTAATGTTAAGTAGGAAGAATAATATATATATATATATATTGTCTCTTTTGTATCTTTATTTTCTTTTCTCTTGTATTCTTTTTATTTATTTTGTTTTTACCAATTCAATAATTCAATTGATCAATTTTTTTTATACTATTCATTATAACAATCAATAATTTAAACACAATGTATGTCAAAACAAGACCCCCGTTTATATATATATATATATTACACAATTTTACAAATAAAAATTTGCCACTTATTGATTGGATTGTTTTTTTTTTTTTTTTTGTTTTAATACATTTTATACTAACATACAATTACATCAATTTTTATCTCTTTATCAATGATTCAATGGAATAATGGTTTTACATGAATCAAATACATATATATATATGTGTGTGTGTGTGTTGATCTATCTTGTCTTGTGTGTCTATATGATCTTTCTTGACATGTCATAATATCATTATCGTATCATTTATCCCTTTTAATTTTACATTAATCGCCCATCACACTAGCCACAATTTGATTTTTTCTTTTCTTCTTTTAAGATATATAATAATAATATACAAAACACACATTTGATTCAATTTTTTTTTTATTTTATTATCCATTCAAATGATTTATATATTAATGTTTGACTTTTTTACTTCTTCAATTTAATTTATCCAATGATATCATTTCAATCTAATCATTTCATCAATCAATGCATTCATCAAACAAAGGCACCACCCCCCACCCCCTCATTTTTAATTTTACTTTTTTTTCTTTTGTGCGTGCGGGTTTTTGATAAGAAGAAAGAAGGAAGAGGGAAAGAGAGAAAAGATCGTCTTTGTGGCTGGAATGTGGCGCATTTGATCTGTCAAAATAAAAATTATTTATTATTATTATTATTATTATTATATAGACAAGACAAGACAAGACAAGATACATATTTCTGATTCATTAAATAAAACACATGTCATGTCCATTGTTCATTGTTCATTAGTTTCTTGAGATAAACTGATTTGTTCCACATCAAATTTTCTATAGGTCTGCTGAAGAAGTTAAATCTGAAATCTCCAAGGAAGCTCACAAGATTCAAGACACTCTGGAAAAGGCTGGTCATGATGCTTCATCTAAATTAAGTGAAATCACCCAATCAACTAAAGACAAATTAAGTGAATTATCTGCCACTGCTCAAAAGGAAGTTACTGATTTCAAAAACTCTTTACCAGAGAAGGAAAAGGAAGTTAAGAATTTCTTTGAAAACTTGTACAAGACCATTGTCTCTGCCACCACTAACTTTTACACCACTGTTAAAACCACCGCTGAGGAAAACCCAATCTCCACTTCTCAAGTGTTTTTAGCCGCTGCCATTGGTACCTTTGCCGTGATTGGTGAACAAACTGGTCATTTCAAATTAAACTATAACGATAAGGAATCTAAAAAATTAAGTGCTGCCATTTTGGCTACCATTGCCGCATTGGACACATTGGCTATCACTTTGTACAAGAAGAAGAAGAATTAGTTAGGTTTATTTCCTCCATCCGACTATTTTTGTGTTTAAATCTTATTATTTCTTATTTATTTTTTATCTTATTTGTTTAATAAACCATATATATCTTTTTTTTTTGTACCATGTTTTAATTACCTACTTATCACTCGTATTATTCCGTCTTTTTCTTTTTTTCGGTTCTTTTTTGTTAATGTACTCTTTTTTTTTTGATTACTATCTTCGTTTTATTTTTCTTTTTTGTTTCTTCTGCTTAACTTTGATGTAATTAATTTGATGACGATCTTTTTATTATTATTATTATTACTACTATTACTTGCTGACTTTTACGTAAATGCGTAAATGAGGAAAAAAGCTTTTTTAACGATATGCATGGATGTAGGTAAAAGAAAAAAAAAAGAATAAACACAAATGAGACTAAAGCATAAAAAAATAAAGAAAAACAAAACAAAACAAAAGATCAAATGCATTTGTATATATAAATAAAAGATAGACAGAAAGATCAATCATCGAGTTCCCTCATCCGTCTATCCAAGATATCTTCAATATCCTCATCAACGTTACCACCAGTTTCATTTGGCTTTTGAAACATCTTTCCAAACTTTGACTTACCAGGTGACCGAAGCACAACACCATTGTTGCCATCTTCATCACCGGCTCGTTTCCGAATGATCTTACCACTTGGTAACATCTCCTCTTCGTATCTATCAGTACTGGCGATCTTCACAATGGATGGAGACCCAGGTGGTAATTCACCTTGACCAATGGTGGTACCACGTCTTTTCCTAGTGGCACTACTTGGATGAGTGGATCCTTTCTTCAAAAATGATCTGAAATTGTACACATTT
Source organism: Ambrosiozyma pseudovanderkliftii (assembly GCA_003707895.3). Taxonomy (NCBI): domain Eukaryota; kingdom Fungi; phylum Ascomycota; class Pichiomycetes; order Pichiales; family Pichiaceae; genus Ambrosiozyma; species Ambrosiozyma pseudovanderkliftii. The sequence goes on along the minus strand of PPLW03000031.1, from coordinate 97,476 downwards.
CTCTTCAATGATGAATAATTTTCAATATCCTGTTCGACAATCTCAGATTGGTGCGGCCAAGTCCATCCTTGCTTCAATTCCTCAAATGAATTCAGTTCTAATCTCTTTCTAATCTCAGGATCCTTCTCCAAAATTTGGAACGCAGTGGTATCTGATGTACTCGTCCAGAGTTTAATCAATTGGAATGCAAAATCGATAAACAATCCAATGATGGTCAACACCAGCACATCTGCCCAAAACGTTGGATCTCTACCAAAATGTTCAAAAATAGCATTGCTAACATAAAAAATCACATTGTCCTTGGTTCTGTACAGCAGAGCTAACAACACACACCATGCCAGCCAACCAGCAACAGACACAACCCAAGATATCATGGCAATCTTGGTAATGTTATGCATTTCAATGATGTTACATTTGGTGTTGATGATGATAATCAACACAGTGAATAAAACGACACCCAATGGATACGTTGTGTTATCTCTCAATGCATTGAAACCAAACGTGTACCAAAGACTGAATGCCAATGTAGTAGCCTGTGAAGCGGCTAACACCACCCACATTAAGAATAATTTCAAATTGAACGATTCATAGTTTCTACCAATGGAATAAAGTTCAGGAACGGCAATCAATGTAGATGGACGTAAATCCTTGTCAAACATACCCACACACAACACAGGTAACGATGTGAACAATGTATTGAACATAGACAATGACCATGATTCATACAATGATGAACCGGTGAATAATGTGTACCGTTGATACAATAATTGAGTCAAGTAGAAAAACAATTCCTTGTAGAAAGTACAAAGAACAAACTTCGATGTTCTAATGTAATTGTACCGACCATGAACAAGTAAAAGTTTCAACAAGAATCTGAATTGAGCAATCGAATAATCTGCAGTTCTAGCTGCTTGTAAACCTTCCTTACCAGTGATACCGACACCAACATCAGCACTTTGAATCATGGCAATATCATTGGCACCATCACCAATAGACAATGTAACCTTGGATTTATCGAGATTTCTGACACATTCCACCATTTTGGCCTTTTGAGATGGTGAAGCTCTACAACAGATGACAGAATTAGCCTTCACACCCAATGAAATAAACAATGATAAAACTGTGATATCAGATTCAATGTCAGACAATGTAGATCCATCGACGACAACAACACAATGGGCGACATTACCTGCATCTATTTCTAATTCCGCAGCCGACATTTTTGCTGTCAAAGTTGTTAAATCACCAGATTCACTGGATAAGATAACCACTGTGGAATAATCCTTGATTAACTTACATGAGTAACCAATGTTGATAGCGGTTTCTCTTTTATCACCAGTTAACATCCACAATCTGATACCAGCTCTTCTCAATTTTTCAATAGCTTCAGGAACACCTTCTTGTAATTTATCCTCAATGGCGGTACAACCTAACAACTCTAAATTGCTCTCTAACAAACAACCAATTTCTTGGATTTTCTCTGCTCTGTTATGCAATGCAGTCTTTGCCTTTGCGTATTCATGGGACCATTTGTTAAATGTCTCTTCATCTAAATATTTGTATGAGTACAATAATGTTCTTAAACCTTCAGATGAAAATTCATCGATATGCTGCAATGTCTTTTCCAGAACAAATTCATCATTCGTAACCAATTTTTCAGGTGGAATGTATGATGATTCTTCAGTGTAACGGTACTTCTCTCTTTGTTTCAAGTTCATGGATTTTCTAGATTGTAATTTGATGTCATCAATTTCTTCAGAAGTATCTTGATCTTTCAGGATAGATTCAATCATTGGATAACCTGCACCGGGTGTGTTGGAACCATTACTCAATGATCTAGCCAATTGGATACTTCTTCTATTGAATGATGATGATGACAATCTACCCTGAGTGGAACTTTCACCGGCAATCTCATGGTTCTTACTCAAAATTAAATCAACTTCATTCTTCTTACGTTCACTAACTGATCTTGTCAGTTCAAATTGTTTCTGCGACACCAAATTCTTATCCCTCAATCTTTCAAGAATAATGTTATCGGCACCTTTACACAGCATGACGATTTGACCATTTGGAAATCTAACCATCACTGACATTCTCTTTCTAGCTGATGTGAAATCGACAATTTCCAATAATTCGTATTTTTCTAACACTGGGTCAGAGTCAAATCCATTAGGGTACAATTTCAAAGTCAATTGCTTTTGCTTCTTATCCCAAAAGACAAATCCCATGTCACTGGCAGCTTGCACAAGAGCCAATTCATCAGGGGATGCTGCTTGGTAATCAATCTCTAGGCAATCTTCTTCTTCATCACTGGTGCCAGTCTTGCTATTGAGTTTAGTGTTAATGTTGGCTTCTTCCAAGGACACTATTGAATCAGACTCTGATATCTTCTTCTCCACTTTTCTTGGAATACATGTGTGACACAACGCCAAGGATAATAGGAAAAATTTAACCTTTTTAGAGAATTCAGTGTTTGGGTTTAGTTGAGTATATTGAATCAGTTCCAGAGACGATTTTAACTGTGGTTCAGCTGGTTTATTGTGAACCTCCTTAGCTGTTTTAGCTGTGACTAAACTTGGATTCATACTGGGTCTATCATGGTTAGAAAGAGCCAAACTTGGTCTACCCGTGAATCTGATTGACCCAGCACGTGTTGGACTGGTAGCTCTGTCGAGATTGGAAGGCGTGTTAACAGATGCAACAGCATTTAAATTGCCATCAATGGCACCTGAGTTCTCTTCATTTTTAGCGATTAAATCAATGTCATGGATCCAAGGTGTACCAGCCACAGAGAATTTTCTGAAAAGCATTTGATTATCAGTTAAAGTACCAGTCTTGTCTGAAAATATATAACTGACTTGACCTAATTCCTCTAAAATGGTTGCTGTTCTAGCCTCTGCTGGGGTGTTAGATTCCTTATGATACATGTCAATGTCCCATTGTAGTAACACGATCTGCATGACTTTGATGATCTCCATAGTCACATACAAGGACAATGGAATCATAGTGTTAAACATGATGATGAATCCCATCACAGTAGCAGCCACACCGACGTCTTCTCCGTAGATGTACCAATTTCTATCCTTGTACCGTTTATAGTAGATTCTTTGACCCATTAAACTGAACACGGACAACGACAACACAAGTAGCACCATGAATGCGACAATCATGTTGATAGACCGTTGTAACTTTGGAGCTTTAATTCTTGGGTTTTTAATGGCATTCATTCTGATCTTAGTCTCTTCACCTGTGAAGATCACTAAACCGATACATGAATCAGTGTTTCTCAATATGGAACCTCTGTAAATAACGTTATCGGGGCCTAATGGGTATTTTTTCAATTCATGAGTTTGTAAATTTGGTAAATCAAGGGATCCTTCAAAATTGTACAAATCTATATTTGGATCCTCCGTCAACACTGACGATGAACTCAAGTTGCACAATGAATCGGCAGTGTTGACCATTTTGTGTAAATCATTGTTTGGGATCTTTGACTTTAAATTTGTTTCACCATCCAATGCCATCGTTTCTATAAATGCTTCACCCATTTCGTTTGTACTGGTTAAAAGAACTATATCAGCAGGGATCCAATCATCACAATCTAATTTCACAATTTGACCCACCCTTAAATGTTTCCATCTGGTTTTCTTACAATCGATTCCCTTACGTCTTAAAAGATGTTCTTCAGCGAATGAATTCTCCTCCGTCATTAAATCCTCGATTTCACTTTCATTGAAATCATAGTCATCGAACGATTGACCACTTGGTCGTAGAATTGACATTGACGTGGCACTTTTCAAGTACCTTGTCGAATTGAACGATCCAGAGTTATGCGTCGTACTGAGCACCTTTGTCACTCTATTGTTTTCAGATTTATCCAATTTGTGTCTTCTGAAATCGTCAAACCCTTCTCTTAAAATAGAGATGGATATAAAGATGGACAAGGGGATAATCGTAGTGGTGGTACCTGTTGTGGACCAAGATGGGATCAATTGTAAAATAGCCACCAACATAAAGTAACAATTGGCTAATTTCGAGAATTGAGCGATCAATTGTCTTGGAAGAAAACTGAGAATCGTGTATCTTGATGAGGTGATTAAATTGTCACAGTAAGGGTGTTGAGTTCTTTCATCTATTAGTAAAGGTTGTTTGATTTTTTTATTGTCCGGTTTCTTCATTGGGTAATCACAGTGTAACAAATCCAATGTTATCGGTATACGTCTACCACCAGCTGATGGAAGAGGATCTGATATACCGAGTAATTTATGAACGTATTTCATAAAGAAATTTGGTGGTTTGTACTTTGTCTTACTTGTGAAATGGTCTATTGGATCATGATCTAAATCTATCACAGATTCATCAGTGAGAAATCTGTAACCATTGTGAGTGTTTGATTGATCATTGACTCTAAACACATCCAAATCATTAGGAGCATATGAATTATCCACAGGGAGTAATTCAATGTCCGTTTTAGCTCCTCCATTATTGTTTAAATCATATGGATCGTATTGTGATTGTTTCTGTGATTGTTGTTGTTGTTGTTGTTGTGATTCGGATTGTTGTTGTTGAGATTGTTCCGCTGCTTGGTTGATGTTCTTGTTGAACAGTTGAGTTCTCAATGAGAATCCTCTATTTCTAGTCTTGACGGGTCTTGTAGGTTGTTGAAACGACACCTCATTGAACAAATCAGTATCATCATCGGAATTATGGGACACGTCTGAAGCAAATGGATCAAGACTTTCTTCTTGCTTAGACATGCTTGGTCTTTTAACTGTGTATGTGTAAGTGTATATAATGTATATGTATATGTATATGTAATATATATAGTAATGAGTATTTCCTTTTAATCAAATCAAATCAAATCATTCAATAAACCAAATCAATGAACAAACCAAATAGGATCATTTGATTTATAGATCGATAAATTAGGAGGGGGGAGAAGGAAAGGAGGTTAAAGGAAAACAAACACAAAAAAATAACAATAGAGAATGGGATTAAAAATGAGAGTGAGTGCGTTCACTGTAACTAATTTTTGGTTCTGTCTCCCTTCCAAATGGAACAACTTTAAAATGAATGTGAAAAAAAAAAATCAAATGAGATCAATGCAATGAATGGTATGTACTACAGTAAATTGAATTTTAATTGTAACAACCGAAAGAACAAGAGAAGAGAACAAAGAGAACAAGCAATGCCAGACAGACCAACGACCCCTGAATTTTTAATTTTTATTTCTTTTTTTTTGATGGAGGTGGTGGTTGGTGGGTGGGTGGTTGTAAAAGCAATTAACAGAAGATAGATTGGAAATCTATGTTGTCTGTATTGATCTCTTGTGTCGAGAGAATTTCTGATTATTTATATAAGATCTGTTTATTAATTTCGTTGATTGTTACTTCTATAACCCTTATTAACCCTTATTAACCCTTATTAACCCCTGTATAACCCTTATGTTAACTCTTGTTTGCCCTTGTTATCCCTTGTTAGTCTTCTATTTCTCCCTCTCTTCTCTTCTCTCCCCTTTCAACAGAGAGAATCAATTGCGAAACTTTAATTTCAAAAAATTATCGGCGCAGTCGACGCAAAATATTTTGCGTCGATTTTAATGGATAGATCATTGAAAGGGGTCGATTTTGTTTTTCTTTATTTATTGTTCTCTCAGTACAAAATAGAATGAATTTTTTTTTTTATTTTAAAAAATTTATTAAAGAGATTTATCCGAGAAAACCTCGACGACGACGACGACGACGACGACGACGACGCGACTGTTTTAAAGTGATTGAATCGATTAAAACGATTGAGTCGATCGTCTCTTATCGTCTCTCTGACCATTAACTTAATTTTAACTGGTAGCGATTAATCGATCGATCGATCATCATCATGCCATATTTCAAAAATTTTAAAAAATTCAAATGTACAAATGTACAAACACAATGATGGTTTAATATGATATGAACGTATCTTTATTTTCTTTCTTTGTTTTTCTTTGTTTTTGTTTTTGTGTTTTTGACTTGTCATTTTTTTTAATTACACACCGACAAACAAGAGATAATACATTCTACAGTTTTTTTTTTTTCTATACCCTCAATCATGTCTCTTTGTAGAAGCCAGTTCTTCTTCATTAGGAATTCATCTATCTTGAATGCAGGTTTGAAACAAGCTTCATTTAATAAACTTTTCTTATCGTCATCATCATCATCTGCAAAGCAATTATCATCTAGTAATTTCATTAAATCATTTGTCGTGCCAAAGCAACAAAAATTTCAACAATTTCCTCAATTCACTCAAACTTCCAATGCCACTACTACTACTACTACTAATTTATTGAATCAAACAACGACAAAGAGACATTTCTCCACAGTGATTCAAAGATTAAACTCACAAGACACACAGACACAAACACAAACTGTTAAATTACCTCCAAAGTCGAAATGGCCAATTAACTCTCATAAAAACGTTGGTTACATCTGTATCGGTACATCCATCTTGGTGTTTGCCATTGTGATTCTAGGTGGATTGACTAGATTAACTGAATCTGGTCTTTCCATCACTGAATGGAAACCAGTCACTGGTTCCATCCCACCATTGACTCAAGAGGATTGGGAGGCTGAGTTTAGCAAGTACAAGGAATCCCCTGAATTTCAACAGTTAAACTCTCACATCACCTTGGATGAATTCAAATTCATCTTTGGCATGGAATGGTCCCATAGATTGTTGGGAAGAATCATCGGTACTGTGTTTGTGTTGCCAACGTGTTATTACATTGCTAGAAAGAAGGTTTCATTCAAAACCGCTTTGAAATTGGTTGGTATCTGTGGATTGATTGGTTTGCAAGGTGCCATCGGTTGGTGGATGGTGTACTCTGGTATCGATCAAGATTTACTAGAGGAGAGAAATTCAAAGCCAACTGTGTCCCAATACAGATTAGCCACTCATCTTGGTGCTGCATTCTTGGTGTACTGTGCTATGATCTCCACTGGGTTCTCTGTGTTGAGAAATCAAAAGATCATGAAGGATCCAGCTAAATACGCCAAGGTGTTTCAACAATTACAATCCCCATCGATTAAGAAATTCAAAAGACTGTCGGGGTCTTTGTTTTGCCTAGTGTTTGTCACTGCCATGACCGGTGCATTAGTCGCTGGTTTGGATGCTGGTTTAATTTACAACACTTTTCCACACATGGGTGATGATTGGATTCCAAATAAAAGAGAACTTTGGTCTCCAGTGTTTGCCAGATTAGCTGATCAATCCGATCTAATCTGGAGAAACATCTTGGAAAACCCAACCACAGTGCAATTGAACCATAGAATCTTTGCCATGACTACTTTCTGTTCTGTGTTTGCCCTCCACATGTACTCTCATAGAATCAAGACCATCATTCCAAGACAAGCGTACAAATGGTTGAACGTCAGTATGGGATTGGTCACTTTACAATTGTCATTGGGTATCGCCACGTTGATTTACTTGGTTCCAACGGAATTAGCTGCTGCTCATCAAGGTGGTGCCTTGGCTCTTCTCACTGGTGTGTTGATGTTGGTGAACAATTTGAAAAAACCATCTAGAGCCAACATTATGGTGTTGAAGAATTCCTTGGACTTGCTCAAAAAGCAAGCAGTGAAGAATTCCACTACATTGAAATAAACGAAAATTAAAAATGTTATTTAGTTTCCTTGTTTCTTCTCCTTTGTATCTATGTATTTAAAAACAAACCAACAAAAAAAAGGACACAACTGTATATAGTTTTATTTTTTTGTTCTTGCACATGTTAATGATTCAACTTTTCACTTTTATTTATTTATTTTAATTATTTTAATTATTTCGACTGTCAACTAGTACTCGCGTGTCAGTAACTTCCTCAGCGCTTTTTTTTTCTTCCTCTTTTGAACATGAAAATGTGTACTTGAGTTTTGATGGGTGGTTGTGGTTTACTTGATTAAATGGAATACTGGTGTATCATCCATCTGTCACAGATTTAATCATTGATAATTAAATTAAATATAATACAAAGAGAACACAGGTACAATGTTGTTCTTTTCCTTCTTCAAAACATTGGTGGATAAAGAAGTATGTTTTCGTTACTGAAACTTAAAAAGTTTCCTCTTGTCTTTTGTCTTTTGTCTTTTTGATTATTCATCACCTTTTGAAATAAAGCATTTGATTACTAACCAATTATTTGATATTCATATTCACTTGATATGATGTTTTGATATTCTAGATCACCGTGGAGGTATGTTTTACGTTTGAAAAAAAATACAAATATATAATACAATTCAATTCAATTCCAAAACATATTGACTTAATGAAATACTAACTACTTTTCCAATTTTATTATTTTAGTTTAAAAACGGTGTTGAAATAACGGGAACTTTGAAATCCATAGATCAATATTTAAATTTGAAACTAGATAACATCAAAACTGATGTTGCCAAATACCCACATCTAATAGCTGTCAGATCATTGTTCATCAGAGGTTCCATGATTAGATATATTCATTTGAGTCCAATGGATGTTGATACCAGTTTACTACAAGACGCTGCCAGAAGAGAAGCCATTGCCACTTCAGGTGATAAGTTTGCTGGTAGATAAAAAGACCAAATGCCAAAATATATAAACTGCTACAACCAATACATGATTCATTCTACGTTCAAAGCTCTTCTTCAATTTCTTTCTTTATTTTGATAATAATGTATATTACTAATATAAACTCTTTTCAATTATATATAAATGTTCAACTGGGATATAATTTAGATGGACATTCAGCTCGTTTATGGCCTTGTTCATTACAAAATGAACAAGTGATCTTCTTCTTTTTATGACCATGTTTTGACGACTTACTATTGGTGTTAGGAGTAGACGAGTCTGAGATGGATATATTTTGTAAATGTTGTTGTGTATTTTTAATCAATGTATCTGTATGCTGATGTTGTTTGTTTGTATCTGTCACCGATGCCTCCTGTCGTATCAGTTTCTTGGGTATTATGATAAATTCACATTCGTCATCGGTCAATTGGGTCTTCAAATCCCCGAATGAATGACCACATTCCTTGCAATTAACAGTATACTCAAGCAACTCACCAGTTGATATTGTACAATCACCGTTCATGGAATTCCCATCGTCGTTGTATCCTACTATCTTCTGTAATTGGGTGATGTATTTATTCATTTGTATTATCTTACCATTGTATAGTGACTTCAAAGAATCCAATTCTCTTTCCTTGTTTGCTATCTTCACAGCTAGTTCTTCTAGTGTCTTATTTAGTTGTCCAAGAGGTGGTTGACTAGTCATTTCCTTGGTCCTTGGTTATTGTTTTTGCATATATAAATGTATATAGCGTATAGGGAAAGGGAACAAATTTTGTAGTTATCATATAGTTAAACAAGAGATTTTTTAAAAAAAAAATATTTTTTCCCTCTCAAACAAACAAAAAAAAACACACAAGAAAAAGGGGGAAACCAACTAATGTTCTTGTTTACTTGCCTGTGTTTTTTTTTCCTCACTTTCCCTTTGTCGATTCAAGCATACTCTGATACATGATACAAATATGAATAAAGCCAATGTCACTGATTTCCCGGATGAGTCATTAAAGAAAGGGCATATAAACGTGTACCAATCATCAGCAGGAGAGTACGTTGTTGGAAGGAAGGTCTCGTTCCACCCAAAAGTTGGACAAGATACATTGATAGATGCCAACGATCCACACAGATTACAATTAAAGAAAGAGTTCAAAGGGAAATACAGAGAACCAGTCAATGTCCTTGACTCTGGCCATGCATTAGCTCCTGATGAATTACTGTCAATGTTACTGTCAGAAGAAGGGGGACAACCAGATCAAAGTCTTGAGAGCCAAGACCAGAATCAAGAACTACACCCTTACTTGACTAGATCAGAGATTGAACGGAGAACTGGAGTGGAATTACCAGATCCTCAATTGTTAAATGCCATTCATAGATACTTTGCTGATAAGATACGACATTCCCCGATGTTGAATGGATTGGATAAGGCAGACAAGGAGAAATTCTTTACTAGATTCTGCGATGAGACAAGTTTACTCGCCATTGGTGTCGCAGTGGAGGAATGGATCAAAAGAATCGCTGATGATAAAACTGTGTACGAGAGTTTCATGGAACCAGTGGATGTGGATATAGACCAATTACATAACACTCAAGACGATTTTTTGATAAGTTCTGAAGAAGAACTCGATGGTGATGGTGATGATGATTAATTTGACCAAATAGGAACTGTTTGTGGGAACAGTGTTCTTTGTTCTGAACTTTTTTCCTTTTCTCTCTCCTTCTTTGTCTTCGCTCTCTCTGTCTCTCTGTCTCTCTCTTTGTAACGAGAATTTTTTTTTTTTGAAATTTTTTTTTTTTTTAGTTTATGTTTATTTAGTATATATAGTATAATGATATATAATAATATAATATATTAAATTTCATTTCATTTGTATTATACACACATTTATAAACAATTGTATGAAAAGGTTCTTTTCGAGTTCTATTGCAGCAATGGGTAAAAGATACAACAAGAGAAACAGAGGTGGGAACAAATTAGGTAGAAGAGACGACAGAGACACTATCAATTGGCAAGAGATTAAAAAGGAGAATGAAAACTGGGAGAAATTTTACAAATTACAAGGATTGATCCCAGAGGATAAATTTGCTGAATTCAAGGCTAAATGTCAAGAGGCATTACCATTGACTTTCAGAGTCACTGGTTCAAAGAAACACGCTCATGAGATTTCACAATTGTTCATTGATGACCATATTCCATCTCTGTCCAAGATCGAAGGTTCCCAGAATTACAAACCACCATTTGCATTCCCTTGGTACCCTGACAATTTGGGTTTCCAAATCGACATTCCAAAATCAGTGGTGAAGAAAAATGCAGATTACAATAAAACCCAAAGATTTCTAGTCACAGAGACTGAAGTCGGTAACATTTCAAGACAAGAAGCAGTGTCAATGATTCCACCGTTAGTGTTGGATGTTAAACCACACCATTATGTGTTGGATATGTGTGCTGCACCAGGTTCCAAGACTGCACAATTGATTGAAGCATTACACGCCGATGAACCAGAACCATCTGGATTTGTCATGGCTAATGATTCAGATTATAAGAGATCACACATGTTGATCCATCAAATTAAAAGATTAAACTCTGCTAATTTTGTCGTTGTCAATCACGATGCTCAAATGTTCCCAAAGATCAAATTACAAGAAGATGGTGATTTCATCAAATTTGACAGAATTTTGTGTGATGTTCCATGTACTGGTGATGCCACCATGAGAAAGAATTTAACCGTGTGGAAGGATTGGAGAGTCGGTAATTCCATCGGATTACATCCATTACAATTGAACATTTTGATGAGAGGTTTGCAATTGTTAAAGCAAGGTGGTAGATTGGTGTACTCAACGTGTTCATTGAATCCAATGGAGAATGAAGCTGTCGTTGCCGCTGCATTGAGAAAATGGGGTGGTAAAGTTAAAACCGTCGATTGTAAGGATCTTTTACCTGGTTTAATCAGACATAAGGGTGTTTCCAATTGGAAAGTGGTTGGTAAGGACATGCAAGTGAAGGAGCCTGGCACTGAAGGTGTGTTACCAACGTTTTTCCCACCAACCGAAGACGAGGCATCTGTGTTCCATTTAGAAAACTGTATGAGAGTGTATCCACAAGATCAAAACACTGGTGGATTCTTCATCACTGTGTTGGAGAAAATCGATCCGGATGACAACAAGGAACCAGGTGAAAAGAGACCTGCCAATGAACAAGCACAGAAACCAACAGGTGACGATGAACATGTTACTGGTGAAGGTGAAGGGGAAGAATCATTGAAAAAGCAAAAAACCGTCGAGGATAACAGCAAGCCAACTGAACACGTTAAACAAAAGAAGGAGAAACTTCCAAGAGATGCCAATGAAGAACCATTCAATTTCTTGGACAAGGACAATGAGGAATTAGTGAAATGTTGGAAATTCTACGAAATCAATGATACATTTGCTAAGGACTGTACATTAGTGAGAAATGCCACTGGTGAACCATTGAGATCGGTGTACTATGTGTCGCCTATCATTAAACAGATCATCACTGTCAATGAACAGAAATTGAAATTAATCTATGCTGGTATCAAATTATTTGTATCACAAAAGACCGAATACTCACAAAAGACTTGTCCATGGAGAGTGCAAAATGAATCATTGCATTTGATCAGACCACATTTGTCATCCACTAGACAATTCGAGATCAATTTACCAATGTTGAAAGTGTTATTAAGTGAGACATTCCCAAACATCGGTAAGGTCAGATCAGAGAACATTGACGCTGAATTCATCGCCAAGATCGATGAAATGTCTGAGGGTTGTTGCTTCATTGAGGTGAAAAGAGGTGAGGGTAAGGAAGATTTGTTTTTACCTCTATGGAAGGGTAGATCTAATTTCAATTTAATGGTTAACAAGCATGAAACTTTTGAATTACTTTATAGATTATTTGGTATTGAAACATCAAAGGAGACATACAACAAGGTCCAAGCACCACCAAAATTAAAGAGAGCCACAGATGAACAAACACCAACTCAGGATGCCTCAGCTCCAGAGACTTCAACCACAGAATAAACAATTTGATTTTATTTATATATAAATATATATGTACATTTACTTAACTTAACTATTTAAACTTCTTATCTATTTAACCGTACCACCATCAAATAGTACTCCTAATGAAATGAATCTAATGAGCCTGCCCACTAAGCAAAAATACGTCAAAAACAAAAAAACAAAAAAAAAAACAAGGCGCGGCAGTTACTTTACTTTACTTGTGTGGATCTCCCACTCCCACTTCCTCGATGGTCTTTCCCTTTTGTCAGCTTAAAACAAAAAAAAAACAGTGACACAAAAGAGACACACAAAAGGCGAACTGTTCCTTTATCTTTTTTCTCTTGTTTTTTTTTTCGTCTTGTCTTCACACATTCAATATCTATCAAAATATACAATACAGTCAAATGATATTTAATAAACGAAACCTAGGATTAGGTGCAGTATGTTTGTCTTTTCGTTGTGTGGGTAATTTGATGGTCTTGACCCATCAAATTTGTTGGACAATTTGATCTTGTGACTCACGGAATTCACATGCAAGACCACATTTTGACATGGACCACCATCAAAAAACCACCGTGTATCTTATACTTTGACCCCCCCCCTCCATTTTCTTTGTCAATATCATGTTTTCCTTGTTATACTAACTAACTATTTACATAATTTGTATTGTGCTCACAGATTACTGGGTCCATATACTACATCACATCAAATTCATCGCATACTTCTATGTATCATAAATCGATGGAACTTTACACTACACTGTCCACTTTTTTAACTAGTTTAGGGTTTATTCATCTTGCCATTATCGCTTGTGTGTTTGTTGCCAATTTGATCAGATCAAATAATGGTGTCGTGACGATTCCCACTAACCTTTCGTTCTACTCCTCTGCTGCATTCATGCATGTGTTGATTCTCAACTTGAAGATGATCAGTACTATGAAATTAATAGTCACTGGATTAAGATTGGCTATCAGAAATAGAAAATTCACGTTGTTGGCTTCAAAGAGTGAACATGATTGTCCTCAAAGAAGTCATAAAAAGACAAAGAGTATCGAAAACATGAACAATTTTTGTATCATCTGTCGTGAAGAATTATCGGAACAAGTTAATTACAATGCTATTGATGAAGAGACTATTGTGCTGAAATGTACTCATTGTTTCCATTCGGAGTGTTTTAAGTCATGGTTTATGAATCATAACAGTTGTCCGATGTGTAGAAGAGTTGTTTGATTGGTTTTTTTGCTACTCCTGTCTTGTTTAATTGTTGTTGTTTCGCTTTTGTTTCTGTTTCGGTATTTATTATATTATTTCTATTATACTTTCGGTTGGAATTCTTTTTTGTTACTTATGTTTCATTTCCGTTGTATCTCTCTGGGGTTTGGTTTTTTTTTTTGTTCGTTTCTATCTTATATTGGGTATATGTATTTATATAAGTGTTCTTTAATATTATTTTACAAAACCATAGATGGTTTTATTATGTTATATTATAAATAAATAATTAATTAGCGTTAAATTATATTGTAGCAATTCGAACTTCTCTTGTAAATTGTACATTTTAAATTAGAATACCATGAACTTAACTTTCAATATTTGCAAGAAAAGTCGAGTTTTTCAAAAAATATACAAAAAGGAGACACTTTACTTTACTTTCTTCAATAAGCTAACAATGAAATTACAATTCCAAAAAGACAAAAAGTCAAACAACATAAGAAACTTACCTTTCATTCAAAAACAAGAATACCAAAGGATTTTAAAGTACTATGAATAAGAGGAAACGAAACACCAAAAAAAAAAAAAAACTAACCGTCACAGACAGGATTCGAACCTGCGCAGGCAAAGCCCACCGCCTTAGCAGGGCGGCTCCTTAACCACTCGGACACTGGGACAGATTGGAAGGGTTTCTTTTGGAACCACCAAATCCGAAATTTTTTGCGTCGATCGACCCAAAATTTCCGCGTCGATTAGCATGTGAATTTTTCTGACTTCTGTTGTTGATCTCTCATCTCTCTCAAAATAGGGGCATGTGGCATATTATTAAAGATTATAGAGTATTCATATTACAATGCATTTATTTGTGTGTGGTCATAGGTAACGCAAGGAGTGGATCAGTTATTCACATAATCTACATTTGCTACAATTTGATTACGTTTCTTTCATAATTTCATTTGATACACTTCCACTCCACGTCGTTTTCTTTACTAAAAATCTACCAACTTTTCTATATCATATCATTTTAATAATTATCACACTTCAACGAAATATCGAAACAATGACTTGCAATTGTAGTTCCAATAATCATTCCAAGTTAGATGAGAATGCAGTTGATCCTAACGATCAATTGGTCACTTCAACTGATCCTGAACATCCTGCCAATTTGATATGTGAATTGTGTAAGACTTTCTACAACAATGGATGGGTCACTGGTACCGGTGGTGGTATTTCCATTAAACAAGGTGACAACATCTTCATTGCACCAAGTGGTGTTCAAAAGGAAAGAATGGTACCAAGTAACATGTTTGTGATGAAATCATCTACCCAGGAATACTTGAGAAAG
This sequence comes from Ambrosiozyma pseudovanderkliftii, assembly GCA_003707895.3. NCBI lineage: Eukaryota > Fungi > Ascomycota > Pichiomycetes > Pichiales > Pichiaceae > Ambrosiozyma > Ambrosiozyma pseudovanderkliftii. The sequence continues at coordinate 82,334 of PPLW03000031.1, read as the reverse complement.
CCATTGGTGTACAAACCATCTGCTTGCACCCCCTTGTTTCTGAGTGCTTACACTATGAGAAATGCCGGTGCTTGCATTCACACCCACTCTCAAAATGCCGTCATGGTGACATTGTTATTCGACAAAGAGTTTGTGATTTCGTCAATTGAACAAATCAAGGCATTGCCTAAACTTGTGGAGCCGGGTAATCTATGGTACTCTGATAAACTTGTCATTCCAATCATTGAAAACACCGAACGGGAAGAAGATTTGACAGATTCATTGCAGAAGGCCATCAAAGAATATCCTGGTGCCACTGCTGTGTTGGTCAGAAGACATGGTATCTATGTCTGGGGTGAAACTGTTTGGAAGGCAAAGATTTACAATGAAGCCATTGATTATTTGTTAGAATTAGCGGTGAAAATGATACAATTTAACATTCCAACAGTGAAACCAAAGCTAGACTTTTAAATGTACTCTCAGATATATATATATATATATATATGAATTTGTAAATTAACATTAATTAAAAAAAGAGTAAAACTATTATACACGTATTTGACCTAAATAAACAAAAGCATAACTATTGGATATTTAGAACAATAAAATTTAATACAGGAAAGGTGGGAGTAGAGAAGATACAAGACATAACTAACTCAAACAATTGGATTCTTTGTACCCTTGAGTCTATCACTGAATATCGTAGAGTAATCAGTATTTGTCTCCTCTTCGACATCATACGATCCAAGACACACAACATTATCACCTCTGATGATGAGGGCACCTAGATCTATATCATTCTTTGGCTCATCTGATGAAAATACCCTTTCCTTTGCATCAGCAAGTAACAGATTAGTTGTGTTATCAAACCCTTCTAAAGTACCCAAAAACAACTTACCATCGGACGTTATCACCTTGACCTTTTCTATGATAGATTTCAAACACAAAAAGAAAGAAAGAAACAGTTAGTAAACTTTGTAAACATCATTGAACAAATAAATGGACTAAACCCCAAAATGAATAAAATAGTATTAGTATCAACATACGATTTAGGAAAGTCTTTATACTAGACATTATCACTATTATCGTAAAAAAACTCCCTTAAACTGGTGGACAGGATAAAATATGACAGGAGCAATGAAAATAAACAAATTAGTTATATGGTTAACAAGAGTGTCTTTGTTGTCTTTTGTCTTTTGTGTCTTTTTTTATAGAAAGAAAACTTCACCGCGTTACGAAAAAAAAGGCACAAAAATTGGAATTTCTTTTAATCTATTTTCAAATTTGTGTCCCTTTTTTCTAGCGTTTAATGTACAATTCAAGGTCATAATTTGTGTTTTTATGCTGTAAATCAGTTCATATAAATTATGAGGCTACCTCGTATCCAAACTGGTTACTCATTTGAATCCCAGATTGAAAACCAGACGTTAGAAACCCAAACTTCCGCTTCATTTGACAAACATGATGCTTCCCTTTCCCCTTCCCCTTCTACAACCGTTTCCTCTTTGGACCTTGAAGGAGACCAGTTCAATGGGAATAACTTGCCAAATCAAACATTTAACACTAATTCCAAGTCATTTCAAACAACTGAACGAAGTGCAACTGTGTATGAGAAGGACATAATCATGTGGGGAAGCAGACTAGAATTGGAGACGGTAGATGTAAAACAAGAGCTAAATCAAGCTACAAAGAAGATCAACACACTGGTAAATGACACGAACACGCAATTGAAAGGTATCATCCAATTGACCAATACATTCAAGAGTAATAACTGTGAACTTGGAAACAGGGAGAAAGCATTGAACACGGAAACAGCAAAGCTAAAAGAAAACATCAAAAAATTGGAACAAGAAACCAAAGAACAGATTGATAGACTTCAGAAATTACAAAAACCACATTCCAGAGAATTCAATGCTCTTAAAAGGCAAGTGAGCCAAATACAGGAAACACAGAACGATTTATCGGCAAAGTTAGACATACAAATTTCCACAACCCGTGAGCTAGATACAAAACTTGAAAGTTATATTCAAAAGTTACAAAATGATCTACCAAAGTTAAACTCGTTATCTGAAAAAGTTCCACAAGTTGGAAATCCAGAAGTGAAATGTTCTCGTAAACCCATTAAAAGACAAAAGCAACCAACTAGAAAAAGAAAACGCCAACCACCAGCTGCCAAACAACCAAAGAAGCAGACACAAATACATAAAAGGATATTGCTAGATGAATCACATATTTGATTTTCTATTTATCACCTGTCTGTCAATTCCTATTTCAATATTTTTACAATGAGGAACCAACAGTTCAATATCTGGAAGATTCTCATAGTACAAAAGATACGCAGGCATATATCTATCGACAAACTTTTCCACCTCCGTATCATTCATTCCAATTCCCTTAGCTTTGATCAATGCGTGTTCTTGCTGAAGTCTCCAAGTGTAAACGTTTAACAATCTTGGAGTAGTCACGTATAAAAAGAAATCGAAATACCTCCAAATATCTGTGTATTTTTTCAAATCTTCATTAAGTTTCAAGATGTGTCTTTCCTGCAGAGAATCATACTTTGGTGCTTGTTCGAGCTTGATCTGATTCCATTTCTGGATTAGTTTAGTGTCATTGGAGATAGGCAAGTATCCATTAAACCAACCTTCGAAAATCACAACGTCAATTCTCTCGTCTTTACCGATGTGTATCCATTCACTGAATGGTGATCTATCTCCCTTACCTGAATGTGATGACTTATCATACACTGGTATATCCACTGGTTTATCTCCCGAGAGTATATCATCCAAACATTGCTTCAACAATTTCAAATCATGAGTTCCAGGCAGTCCTCTACCTTGCAAAAGCATATTGTCATTGTTTTCTAAATTGACCTTGCCTTGTTCTTCGAAAGTGAGATAGAAATCATCCATGGAGAAGTTTATGATGTTCAATGATGGGTACAACTGGGATAGACTTTGATTTAAATGGGTCGCCAACCAGGTTTTACCAGAACCTTGAGGTCCCTCTACTCCCACTATGAGAGGCTTAATAGTTGATTTGGAATCGATGAAAGGTTTCAAAAATTCAATTGTCTTTGATAGTGTTGTCATTTTTGTGTGTTCTGATGGGTCTTAACAGGTCGAAATGCCAATTGATCAGAAAGACGAGATTTATTGTGTGAATATAGTTATTTAATGTGGGCTTTTTATTTGTGTACATTCTTTGTCACATCTCGCTCTCTCCAGATTTACGCATTCTTAAAGAGATCAAAATATATCTTCTATCTACATTAACTACTAAAACATATACGAAAACATAAAAACTAGCAATACATGTATATGTCTATATTTTTATTTTTTTTGAAAAGAATAAACATTAATATTTGGCATAGAAAACCTTTTATTTTTTTGAACTTAATTTCTTATATAGGATCGTAAACAAAACGTGGTAAAAACAATTTATCATAAATTCAATTAAATAGCCTTCAATTCCTTTAATTTGGCCACTAATTCATCGACATTGTTCACCTTGACACCGGCTTGTCTAGCAGCAGGTTCTTCGATCTTTAACACTTCTAATCTGTTTTCAATTTCGATACCCAAATCAATTGGCTTCAACACTTCCAATGGCTTCTTCTTTGCCTTCATCATCTTTGGTAAAGTGACAAACTTAGGTTCATTCAATCTTAAATCAGTGGTGATGATGATAGGTAGCTTTGATTTCACAGTTTCGATACCACCATCTATTTCTCTTTCCACTTGAACGGTCAAATCTTCATTGATGGTGACCTTTGATGCATTAGTAGCTTGTGACCATCCTAGTAAACCAGCCAACAATTGACCAGTTTGGTTGGAATCATCATCGATGGCTTGTTTACCCAAGATGATCATATTTGAGTCATGCTTAGCTTGAATTTGTTGCAAGATCTTGGACACAGCTAATGGTTCCACATCGGCATCGCCAACGTCAACCAATGATGAGGTATCGACACCCTTAGCCAATGCGATTCTCAACACATCTTGTGCCTTGGATGGACCTATAGACACAGCATGCACTGAATCGACTAATTTCTTATTCTTGGATTTTATCTTGATGGCTTCTTCAATGGCTATATCATCGAATGGGTTGATGGAAAACTTGACACCCTTTGTTTCAATACCAGTTTGTGTCTTGTTGATTCTTGGCTTCAAGGCAGCATCAATGACTCTCTTCACTGGAACTAAGATCTTAATCTTGGATGACATTGTTATGTTTATATTAGTTTATGGGGAAATCCTATAGTTTGAATTGAATTGAATTGAATTGAATTACAGTATAACAGCAAATTGAAAAAAAAGGACCACCACAGTTTCCGTTATATATAAATTGATGATGACTTTTCCCTCTCATCAAGAGTCAAAAAAAAAAAAAAATCAAAATTCAAAAATTCAAAAAGAAAAAAAATACGACTTCCGCCGGAGACATCGCGCGCATTTCCTTTTCGAGTCGTTTTGTCTTTTGTCTTGTTTTGTCTTGTCTTGCAACAAAAGGATTTTGAGTAGAAATATAATTAATTATACAAGATGATATACATAAAACCAAACACAGTAACAAAGCAAAAGTAAAAAAAAAAAAAGAAAAAGAGAAAACAAGGAAGAAAACACAAATCATTAAAACTAAACGGAAACAAGAAGAAGAAAAACTATAAAAAGGGTATATTAGAAACGGGAATTACATTAAATTAGATTGTAGAGTGTAGATTGTATAAATTACAGTGGATTCAAAGTTCTTGTTCTGGCCTTCATTTGTTCAATTCTAGCCTTCAATTGATTAGTAACTTCAGCGGCCTTTTTCCAGCTATCATCGTTGGAATCCAAGTCATACAATCCACCGGCGAATTTGCTGGCATTAGTGGTGTTTAAGATGTTCTCCTTCTCACCAGATCCATCCAATGATAACCCTGATATTCTTCTGTTCAACTCTGATGATTTTTCTTCGAATGAATTGTTCAAGTGATCACCCAATGGCAATCCAACTGCTTGTTCGTTCTTCACCGGAGACGATGAACCACCGGTCAGTATAGATTGATTGAGTTGTTGTGTCTGCTGTAATCTTTGTTCCAAACTTCTGATCTTTGATTTAGAGTTTTCAAGATCACCTTGTAATCTGTAAATTTGCGTTTCCTTGGATTTCACGTTCAAATTCAATGATGTGAATTGATGTTGATACTCCTCCAGTTTAGCGTTTCTACTGGTTAAATCATTCAGATACTTTTCACTCAATGTCGTTTGATGTTTCAAACTAGCTTCAAGGGTTTCCTTTTCCTTTAACCAATTGGCCTTTTCTTGTCTCAATGTCTCTAACTCAGACTTTTCACTGGATGACAATTGTTGTTCTTGAAAGATTGGAGTGTTTAAAGGTTTCAATGATCTTGACGTTAAATTCATCTTGCTAGACACATCAGAACCCTTCAATGGAGAAGTGGCGCCACGTTTGGATGGAATGGATGAGAACCTACTGGAATGAGGAGCAACATCGGATGGTTTCTTTAAATTGGACGATGATTGACCTGGTAATAATGAATTTCTCTTTCCAGTGGATAATCTGTTTGCTTGAGCAGTCGCTCTCTTCATTGTAGACTGATATATTGGTTGTTGTTGTTGTTGTGGTGGTGGTGGTGGTGGTTTTGCAACATTGGATTTAGCTGCCACTTCAGCCTGGGAAAAGAATTCTTCAATCTTCTTCAAGTGTCTATTGTCAACCTTCTCTAAATAAGGTTTAAATGCTCTTTCACCAACCATCTTCATCAAAGTACCTAGCACTTCACTGGCACCAGTTCTCACAGGAGCTTGTGAATCACTCAACAGTTTACAACAAGTCTCTGCCATTGAATCAATTTGTGATTTATTTGGTATTGTCTTTGTAGTTTTCAAGCATCTAATGAGGAATTTGGTACTTTCAATCTTGATTTGAGGAGTTCTGTGTTTCATAAATTCCAACGTTGGTTCAATGATCTCATCAATGGAGGAGTGTTTAAAGCAAGTGTCCAATGCATTGGCCAAGGCCTCTGAAACTGATGGTTTCTTCTCCTTAGTTCTATCCAATAATGGTGTCAATAGACCGTTGACATACCTGTTAAACCCGTCTCTTAAACCCTCACCCAGAGCATCGATTAAGTTGCAGGCAATTGTGACAACATAAATGTTTGGGTCCTTCAAACACTTAGCCAACACTCTGACAAAGGAAGAGTAATCTGCATCCTTCATTCTGATCACTTTAAACTCCTTCATAGTCTCTTCCAACACTTCAACCCTATCCTTCCATTTAGCAGAATTGATTCTCTCATCAAAGTCAGATGGTAATTTGGATAACACATCCACCGGATCGACAAGATTAAACGCAGCTAAAGCTGCGGCATCTTCGTCTTGTCCCATAGGTTCAGAACCTCCATTGACCAAATCATTTGCATCTTTCATATCAACATCATCAGAAGAGGCTGCAGCTGCAGCCTCTTCTTGTCTTCTCAACTGTTCTGATTTTAACAATCTTGATGGTGTTGGCACTCCTTCAATCTTTTCAAATTCCTTATGAAGCTCCTTCTGTTGTGCAGGTTTCAAATTGTCCAAGATGATAGTGTCAAATGTCGTTCCAATGTATGATCTGATCGTCACTGATAATTGAGTGGCTTCAACTCTGACATTTCTATCTGCGTGACCAAACAATTTAGGAAGAACATCCAATGCCAACTTTGGAGAGCACACATCGCACCCAAACTCACCGTAGATTTGGTTCATAGCCTTCACATTGGCAGCGACTAACTTCGGCAATCTAGCAGACAACTGTGGGATCAACAACTCCACCACTGGGTCAGCTGCATCCATTTCGACAAACCAAAGTAATGCATCGATTGATTTCTGCTTGGTACCAGCTTTAGCGGCATTGACACCCTTCTCAGAGATGGCAGGGACAACGGCTTCTCTTGTTTTAACAGCTGCTTGGTGACCTCCAAATTGAACAAAGTTACACACTGTAGTCATACCGGCGTCCTGTGCTATGGCATTGGAATCCATTGCGATCTTTCTCATCATTTGGGGATCTCTTAAGAAATTCTTGAAACAATCTGCGTCTTCAGATGGTGAACTTTCAAATTGCTTGGATAATTCTTCATATGCACTTTGTCTTGCCTTCCAGAGCTATAATAATGTTATATTGTTTTGTTTATTTTGTTTAATAGTTAGTATTCAGTTCATATTGTGATTACAGGGTACGTACTAGAACGCGTTGAAAGAAAGATGTACATACCTTATGAGACAAACGTTCCATAACTGGGATAGTAGTGAAATCCGGTTCTTCCACCGGTCCACTTTCAGATCCAAAATCCATATTGGTTATTGACTATTGAAGATGTTGTTTGTATTTAGTGTATGGTGTAGGAAATATTATGTGAACACAATAATTGTTGTGTCTTTAAAACACTCTCTTTGTTTTGTTTTGTTTTTGATTTTCCACCTTCTTTTGTTCTTGTTCTTGACGTAAACAAACAAACAAAAAAACAAAAATCACGTCGATACGTCGATCGACTCAAACTCACTTTTTCTTTCTTTTTCTTCAAGGCTGTGCAACACCATCGCAGTTCTAGGCACTTGATCGATGATTATCTATCGGATTTTACTGACAAACAGATGGATTACTAACAGATTCATTGGTATCTTATAGTATAAATTACCCAAGAATTCTTGTTTTTTCCATTGGTTTTTGTCAAAGTTTTGTATCAGGGTTGTAGCCTCTTCTTCTTCTTTTATTTAATTAATTAAATAATTAAATAATTTTATATTTTAACCCACTCACACAAAAATGTCTATGCAATCAAGTTTAGTGAATAGAATAGAGTATCTACCATTGGATCAAATAATAAGACCCATTGCACCTGTGTTAGATTACACCAAGATCGACACGATGGTGTCCACGTTAAATGGTGTTCCCATGCCATCGACCACTTGTAAATTGGAAGACATCACCGCTGGTGAATTACCACCGATAGATGTGTTTGTCGCTTCTAACAAGGGGAAGAAGTTGTATTTTGCATTCGGTGGGTGTCATAGATTCCAAGCGTATGAGAAATCAGGTACACCAATGGTCAGATGTAAGGTTCTTCCAAGTACTAAGAATCAATTACGGATTTATTTAGGTTCATCTGTCGATAGTTACTTTGAGTAGATGTCTTTTTGTTTGCATTTTTTTTTTTCTATAGAGTTTATTCCATTTAAATATTTTAATATATATATATATACATGTATACGATTACTTCTTCATTTTCTTCATTGTCTTTTTCATGTTTTTTCTTTTAATCTTTTCAGCGGTTTCATTTACTTTCTTTGGTTTTAATTTAGGTTTCAACGTTTCTAAATCCTGGGTCAACCCACAACTGTCCAACAACGCATACCGTAATTCATTGACACCACTCCTGTAATTCAATCCTGTTTTCTTATCTTCCACAGAATTGACAAAGTAATACCTTGGTTGTAGAGGCAAGTCATTCAACAATGACCCACTGAGTAATTTCTCTAAATGACCCACTCTTCGGGATTCTGGGATCTTATCGATTTTATTGACAATGACATCGAATTGAATGCCAAGTTCGACTAAATTGTTCAACACTAATTCATCGTATTGGTTCAATCCAATGTTCCCATCAATGATCAAAAATGAATTCTTCAACACTCGTCTGTTTAACAAATACTGGAACACCAGTTCTCCCTGCCAGTCTTTTCCCTTTTCGCCATACCCCGGAGAATCCACCAATCTGAACAATCCACCAACGTTGTAGAAGTTCAAACATGGAGTGTAACCAGCGGTTTGTTTCACTCTAGCGTATTTCTTGACATTTTCCTTGTGGCTGGACATTATAGCATTGATCAACGATGATTTCCCAACGTTACATCTACCCAACATTATAATCTCTGGTAGATTGTTCTCTATTTCTTCTTTCAACTTCTTTGCCTCTTGATTGGCTAAATACTTCAATCTACCTGGTTTGACACCTAACGATAATGAGACATCATTGTCGTGTATAGTTGGTTCATCTACAACGTTTAAATGGTCAAATTCTGAATCTTCCATTGGCACATTGGTCATATCTGCCAATCGTTCCTCTTCTCCTGGGATCTTATTGTACTCGTATATACTCCAATCCAATTCAATTCTGGAATTGTTAATGATTCTATTAGTGTTTGCCCGTTCCAACTTATCGAGCTTTGGCTTTATTTGAATGGTAGATTTACTTTGGAAATGTGTGTTTAGAAAAGGCCCATCTATTGGATTCGTTGTCTGTTGTTGTTGTTGTTGTTGTTGTTGTTGTGTATTGTGAATTGAATGTGGAAGTTTACCACCAATTTGACCAGATGGCGTTGTGATCTTCAATCCATTCTTGTCCTTGTTTAAAATTCCAATCTTGGACAAGGACGATAAAATGGACTTTGTCGATGTCTTGGGCACTGGCACTGTCATTGTCTATATCAACAACTAGTTTATCACTATCAATCACCACCAATTACCCCTAATAAACCTTACAAAACCTTACTCAACTTTAAATCCCCACCATCTCTTCTGCAAATTTAAAAAATTTCTTACTCTTTCAAACTAAACTCGGTTAATTTACCAGAACAGGAAATAAAAAAAAATCTTTTTTTTTGTTGCATCGGAAAAAAAAGAACCAGTCAGGCACAGACAGACAAGACAGACAGACAGAGAGACAGGATTCTGATAGAAACAGACAAAAAAAAAAACAAGAATGCTTTTACTACAATTTATTTATCTCCTTTTTCTCTTTTGTGTATTAAGAGGGGTATTACCATGTTACAATATATTATATAATATATATATAATATATAATATAATACTGTTACATATTTTGCTATATGTCGTCTGCTATAGACTCTGTTCAAAGTGTTCATTCTGCTAATTCACTGCCTCAAGACCTTATCAATCACGAGAACATTCAACAACTGATAACGGATCCAGAAAAGCAACAAATCCCACTGAACGACAACGATGACAATGATCCTTCTGATAATGGTGATGGTACACCATTGACCGATGACATTTACAACCTTTCGGACATTGAAAGACTACCTAGCAGTATGTCTGCTCTGTACACAGACCCTGAGATGAGACCTCCAGTGTTTAAAAACACCCTTCATGAGATGTTTTGTATCATGCTAGTGGCATTTGCTCCAGCTGCTGCGTCTATGTCTTCATCTGCGTATCAGGTGTCTCTAGAAGAAATTTCACGGAAATTCCACACAAACGGTGGTAAATTAACTTGGTCAGTGTCATCGGTGACGTTGGCTAATGGATCGTGTCTTTTACTCATGGGTGGTATCGCTGATGCATTTGGTCGTAGAAACGCTTTAATGGCTGGGTATTTCTTCTTTGCTTTGTTTGCATTGATAGGTGGATTCATGGACAATTTCATCTTGTTGTCGTTGTTCAGAGGGTTACAAGGTGCATGCGTCGCTTGTGCTACTCCTGCCGCTGCTGGGTTTCTAGGTTCTACGTACAAGGACTCCAAACGGAAGAATCTAGTGATGAGTTGCTTCGCCATTGGCCCCCCAGCTGGTGGTGCATCAGGGTATTTCTTAGGTGGTGTGTGTCTTGTCGCATTGAGTTGGAGATCGGTTCATTACTTTTTAGCTATTTGGTTTGCGTGTATGTCTGTAGCAGTTGGGTTTGCATTACCTCGTGACCCTCCAATCGATTGGAGAAAGGCTAAACGGATATTTGCCAATATGGATTACTTTGGTGCATTGCTTTCATTGGCTGCGTTTGTGTTGATTTGCTTTTCATTGACTCAAGTCGATGCCGTGGAGAGAAGATGGCACACACCGTATATCATTGCCACATTGGTTGTGGGGATAGTGTTACTAGGATTGTTTGTTCTTTATGAACACACAATTCCAAAGAACCCGCTGATGCCAATGGTGCTGTTCACCACTAGAAATTTCAACATAGCCATGGTTATTGTCGCATTCTCATGGATGGTGTTTTTCGGTATCTTAAACTATAACGCTGTGTTGTACTTTGAAAACATTAAGGGTTACTCGATCATGGTTGTGTCGTGTTGTTTCTTGACGCAACCAGTAGCTGGTACCTTGGTTAACATTTTTGCAGGATTCACCATGCATATCATTCCGGGAAGAGTTCTAATGGCTATGGGTTGCACTGGGTTCCTCGTCAGTTCCATCATTTGGGCTACTAATTCAATGAGTAGAAATTACTTCTTAGGTCCATTTTGGGCATTCTGCTTCACTGTCATCGGTGCTGATTTAATCTACAATGTGTCTAATAGATGTGCATTATCATCTGTGGATAGATCTTTACAAGCTAGAGCAGCTGGTACGTTTAACACTGTCATTCAATTGTTTTCCTCTGTCGGATTGGGTTTATCGACTACTATCTTGGCATCAAAATTTCCATACTACGGTAAACCTGATCAAAACGATCATTTAAAAGAACAATTCGATGCCACAAAGTACTGTTATTACTTTGCCATTGCATTGTCTGGGTCTGCACTTATCTTGTCGTCATTTTTAAAGATTGGTGTCGTCGGAGTGAGAAAATAACCATACAGTAAAACTTTTCTAATTAATTGTACAATTTATACATATTTACATTACTTTACCATATATATCTGATATTTCTTCTTTATTTTTCGATGATATATTGTCATTGTTGCAAAAAAAAGCAAAGAAAAAAAATCTTAAAAAATAATTTGCATTTTTTTGTTAATCGGAATGATTGTAACAAAAAAAAAAGAAACATAAATATCACTCTATACCCAAATAATAATAATAAAAAACACAAATAAACTAATAAATAAATTGTAGCAAAAGAAAATAATAACGTATATATAATAATAGTAAAAGAAAAAAAGAAGAAGACAAAAAAACGTATATGTATATAGGAGCAAAAATGGGGGCAGAAATTTTGCGAGGTTGAAGGGGGACAGAAGTTGAGAGTGGCAGTCACACAACAAATAATAACTATTAATACTCTTGTTTTATTGTGATTTGCTTTGTCTTGATGTGTTTATCTGTATCACAGCAACCACAATCTAACGCTGGCCGTTTCTTCTCACAGCTAGCCTTGTGCTTTAAGTATTTATTTTCATCATCGAAACTTTTCATACACAGAGCACATTTGAATTTTCTATTGTGGATCTTCATGTGTTTTGTCAAGTTTGATGATTCATTGAACCGCTTACCACACACTGTACACACCATCGGTTTCACACCAGAGTGGATTCTGCAGTGGATCGTCAACGACGATGACGTCTTGAAGAATTTACCGCACACCTTACATTGATATGGTTTCTCTCCAGTGTGAATTCTTGAATGTTGTTCAAGCATTGACTCAAGAGAGAAGCATTTACCACAGATAGAACACTTGTACGGCTTATGCTTTGTGTGGGTGTTAAGATGCCTGACAATCTTCTGTCTTTGGGAGAAAGGACGTCCATTCCGTGTGCAACCTTCCCAATGACAAGTGTACTCGGCCTTACCTGAAGTAACGTGGGTTTCAATGACGTGGTCTGTGAGAGCACCAGTGTTGTCAAAAGTCTTGTTACACACAGCTCCAGTGGTTGGGTCCACCCAGTGGCATGTACACAGAGTCTCTTCACCAGATGACACATTACCTTCCTCTTTGATAGCAGGTGACTTTGTCAATGGCAATGCAGATGAGTGAAGTTCATGATGATGAGCATCACCATGACAATCAGGGATATGTTCCAAAAGGGATTCCAACTCATTTGTGGTAAACACACAATCAAGCCATCCACATTGAAACACATCGTCTGGGTTGTTGTTATTGTTGTTGTTATCTGTTGAGCCATTGGTAGCCACGTCGCCTCCACTTATGGATTTCTTGCTTTGAGGAAGATGTGTAGAGAAAATATGTTCATTCAGGTCATCAGTGTTGTATAGTTCAATATTACAATCATTCCATTTGCAAATCAATGGTTCTTCGAACTTTAATCTCTTTCCATGATAATCTGAAGTGACATCCAATGGTCCTTCCAGTGATCTTTTCAATGTGTTGGCAGCAGTGTCATTATTGGTTGTTGAACTAGTAATAGTAGTAGCAGTGATATTTCCAGTGGTACTAGTGTCTATGTCGTTAGACGTGGAACTATTAGAATGAGTCGTGAGGTTCTCGTCCTGTGAATGTTCATGAAGGTGGGAATGTTGATGTGTGTGGCCATGACCACAGTGGATATGTTGATGTTGATGTGGATGGTGGTGATAGTGGTGAGATGGGTTGCTGGTAGTAGCAGTCATTGGAGATTGATGGGCCTTTGTTGTTGCTGTCGTGGAATTATTGTTGTGTTGTTGCATGCAAGGAGCATTTGGGTGGCAACCACCAGAATGGCAATGAATATGTTTATGAGGAGTGTGGGTCTTTGAATGGGGGTCGTAACACTCTGGTATTATAATTTCGTGTTGAATCAAGTTACCATTAACTTGATCATGGTAATGAAGATGATGGTGGTGAGGACGTGTTTGCTGTTGCTGTTGTTGTTGTTGTTGTTGTTGTTGGTCCCTTTTAGCAGACCGTAAATTACTCAGTTTTGTAGAATTCAACACCTCTGGGGAATGGAATTCTGGTTGAATGGGACTGTATGATAATGCTTCATTCAACAGATTCTGAGTGGCAGCATCCAATCCACTTTGAATGGTGGCATTCCCATTATTCGACACCACTGTGGTCGGTAATGGGTTATGAGAGTCATGAATGTCATGGGTGTGGAATTGCCCTATAGGATGGGAGTGAACGTGAGAGTGGACATGGGTGTGGTTATGCCCATGGTGAATGTGAGGATGGTTATGGACAATGTGCCCATGGACGTTGTTAATGTCTGTTGGTACCCCTCTTTGGGAGAAACAACTTTCAAATTTAATGATCCCGTCACCACCATTGGAAGCACCAGTGGACCCACCGTTAGTAGCAGACCCAGTACCAGCGGTACATAGATGAGAATCCAATGAGCACACATCAGATGTGGAATCTTTAAATGTGTCCGTTTTCTGAGACGAGGGTGTACACACGCTTGAATTCACAGAGGGGCTAATCACAGATGCATTTATAATACTTGGAGTGGACCCATTGGTCGATGATGCACCAGTGGCAGGTGTATTTGATTGAATGTGATGGTTATTCGTCGTACCATTGGTGTTAGTACCGTTAATATTGATCGATTCACAGCATTGATCAAAATTACAAAATTCAAAACAATGGTCACAGGCGTCGTTACACGCAGCCTCCAGTGCTGCCAATTCATCCGACGTATGTGTGTGACCAGAGAATGATTGATGTTGATGTTGATGGTGGCCAATACCAGTGGTGGTATTGTTGGTGTTTGATATCGTCTCTGGTACGCAACAGTAAAACGAATCTGGGTTTTCATTCGACGAGGAATCTTTTAAATGTTCTGGTTCAAAGCAGCATCGTAGAAATTCATCGAACGAGTCATTAGCATCGAAATGGCCAGAGCAACAATTAGACCCTTTCAAAAAGTCTTGTTGTTGTTGTTGTTGATTATGATTATGACTGTGGTTATGATTGTGATTGTGGTTGGGCAATAGCATTTTTGCGTGTGGTTGCATTTGCTGTTGTTGAACAGTTATTATTGTATCAGTTTGTTTATTGGTGCAACAGGAGGGAGTGGGTGTGGGAGTGGCAGATCTAGACGAACAACACGATGATGAAGAATCTTTGCAATCTGTGGAACCGTTTGTAGAACAACTAGAATTATTATTATTATTATTATTATTATTCTGTTGTTGTTGTCTCGTATTAGTATTATTATTTGAATTTGTCATTATGTATGACGATATCACAGAATCCGACATTTTGAGGAAACGGTGAGTGAGGGAGAGGAGAAGTTTTGAAAAGTGAAGTGGACTGAACTGAGAGAAAAGAAAATTGACTTCAACTCAAATGGAAAGAGGGAAACAAAATGATATATACAGTGTATATATATATATATATATGAAAATGAAAATGAAAACTATGCAAAGAAAATAAAAAAATAAAGAAAGAAAGAAAGAAAGAAAGAAAAAAGAATCCCACACACACACAAAAAAAGACAAAAGACAAAAGACAAAAACGGTTTCCCTTAATAATAATAATAATAGTAGTAGTAGTAGTAATAGTAATAGTAATTTAATAAGAGTAAGAGTAATAAAAAGAGACAAAAAGACCCATAAAGACCCACTTTTGGAATGTATTGTATTATTATAATGATAATTATTATAAGTATAAGTATAACTGTTATTACTAATAATAATAATCAATAAATTAAAAATTGGTATATTATTGTGTGAAATCAATGAAGAAAGAAAGGAAAAAAAAATTCTTTGATTTAATGTATAGTAATAGTAATAGTAATAGTAATAGTAATACTTTAAGAATAAATGGATAAATGTAAACTGTAAACTGTTAACTGTAAACTGGGGGTTTAATAAATCTAATTGGATACCAACCTTTTATTATTTAATTTAACCAATGTATATATATGTATATATATGTATTATTTAACTGTATTCTTGTTTTAATTGGGTGGAAATTTAAATCAAATTTTCACTATGTTTACCCATTATTAGGTATTAGGTACTTTGGTATTGTATTAAAAAAAAAAGAATAAAGATTTGATAAACCTTGCTGGTTATCCAGGGGGTGTGGGTGATGCTGGGTCGATTTTTATTTTTTTTTGGAGTTTGTGCGTCGATCGACGAAGAGAAGGATAGGTGTTTTTTTACACATAGACACAATAAAACGTGATTTATAATATAGAAGTACAACAGTATAGTAATAGTAATAGTAATATTATATTTTAAAGGTATACATATAGAAAAGATTACATACAAAAAAGTAAATTATTAGACAATCAATGATCTTTCAATTCATTCAATGTATCAGACAATTCATGTTTCAACGAATCATTGTCCTTGATACTCTTATCGACGTAATCGTTTAACAATTCATTGACCTCATGGATTATCTTAATCTCATCATCTTCATCTTCGGTTTTACTGTCATTTTCATGTTCATTTTCATCTTCATTGGTCTTCTTTGATCCATTATTAGTGGAAAATTGTTCCTTGATCAATGCAGTTTGAATCAATGCAATCATTCTCCCCTTGTTCTTGACTAATATACTTGGATTTTTCTTAGCCTTACAATCGATTAATTTGTACAATAGGTCATTTAATTTATCGTTTAATTCTTTGTTGTTGGAATTGTCAACACCATTGGTGAAATCTTGTAACAATTGTCGTCTTTTCTCATCAAAGTTCCCATTTCGTTTGTATTTATTGACTAAATCTCTAGGTGTTTCCTGTGACATGTTGTGTATTGTATATTATAGTGTTTTAAAAAACTATAAAAGTTTAATAAAATGAAAATGAAATCAAAGAAATTTTGTTCTTTTATCTTGTTCTTTTACAAGAACAAAAAAAAAAAAAACAAAAACGGAAAAAAGCCGCAAGGAACCCCAATTTTTCTCGTCTCGTCTCGTCTCGTCTCGTTCGTTTTTTTTCTGAAAATTTTTGAGAAGTTAAGAGAGAGAGAGAGACAAAAGAGAGTCAATTTTTTGAAAGGGTTTTGGAAGTTTGACGTTTTATTGAATGTGATATGAATTAATTGAATCATATTATTTTATTTTTAATTTTTATTTTTATTTGGATACATTAACAATAACATATTGGATATTTCCCTTGGTTTTACAGTGGTTTAGCTTTACTGATTTAGAATACTTTGGATTGTTTTTCTTCTTTTTTTTTTTTACATTGGAAATCCATCGAATTTTCTTCTACCCCCCTGTCAAATAAACTTCTTCCAAATACATAGTTATTTGGTTTCATTTGATTTTATTTCCCAATATCATTACACCTTTAATTCTTCTCATCTTCATTGGTTTGGTTTTTTCTTTTTAAAAAAAAAATTAATTAATTAATTAATTATCTTTTCGATCAACTGGTCACCTCCCCTTCTCTCGTCCCCCCTTCCCCTTCACCGCCCCACATATGACTCCGACAAAACAGGATCAAGTTTCATCCTTGGATCCATCACCGATGACTACACCTGATCCACAGGATCATTCTAGAAAACGCAAACGGAAATTAAGTGGTCCCCCCTATGTGTGTAAATTCCCCGGTTGCAGCAAAGAGTTTCACAGATCTGAACATTTGTCAAGACATCAATTGAACCATAATCCAAAGAAAATATACAAATGCTCTCAACCGTTATGTGATAAGACGTTTGTCAGACACGATTTGCTTGTCAGACACATGAAACGACACGAGAATAAATTGATGAAGCAACAGTTGAAACAACAAGAAGAACGTGATAAACGATTGTCCGACCATAACTTGTCTTCCAACACTACTACCACGACCACGACCACGACAACGACAACAACAACAGCAGGATCAACGAGTATAAATAATAATGATAACCACAGCAACAATAATCACAATAAACCGATGTCAGATAAATCCTTCGGCACGCCAAACACGATATCATCTAATAATTCCACTACGATAACCACTACCGATCCGATCCATCAACAAGCCACGGCGTTGGTGTCGTCGATATCAAACAGTGAAAAGAGACAACCGAATAAAGACCATTTGAGTTCAGTGAACCAAATCATTCAACAACACCACCATCTTCGCAATAAAAACATCGGATTGGATGAATTCGGTAAGGACTCTCTCACGCCTAATTTGATCAATTGGCTTTTCAATGACGACCAACAACAAGATCCAAATAACCCCACAATGTTTGCCTCCTCCTCCTCCTCCGCCACTGGTAATGGTTTGGCAAACGGTGGTGCCAACAACAACGGTACCACATCCACTTCCACCAATACAGGTATTAACAATAACATCAACCAGGGTAACCCATCAGTGCCCCACGTTCATGATTTCTTTGCCGATTTGAATGAATTCCATTTGAACAATGTGGCATCACAGACTTTTTTCATCCCCGATGGGTTTGAAGATTTCTCACCAATCTCCACAGGAAGTTTGTACTCTCAAACCCAATCTCCACTGCAACCTAATTCATTGCAAGATGGTACTGGTGTCAACGGTGACAGCGCTACCAATGGAACTAACGGCAATTCAACAAAGTCAACAACAACGACAACGTCCAATTACAAGGATATGTTGCTGTACCAATTAAGCGATGCACAATTTGAAAAATTCGAACAACTGATTCCAGGTTTGACGTCACAACCGGATTTCACCAAGCTTAAATTAGAGATGTTTTTAAGAACTTATTGGAAGTTCTTCCATCCAAGGTTCCCCATTCTTCATAGACCCTCATTCAGTTCCTTCGACACTCCACCGTTGCTTTTGTTAGCGATGTTTGTGCTGGGTTGTAAATTGTCAATGTGTGTCCCCGATGGATCTGAAGAGAGTAGCATGAAGGAGCCAAAGCAATTAGCTGACCAGATTGCATTACCATTAAGATGGTTGCTGTTCTCGTCTCCCGACTTTGAACCACCAGCCAAGATTTACATCATTCAAGCATTGTTGATCTTGGAATTCTACGAGAAGAATTGTTCCACTAGACAATTACACGAACGGTCGCACTTACACCATGGTACCACCATTCAACTTCTCCGGAGATCTCCAACGTTGGGTGGATCGCCTCATAAGATGAACAACATGCTGGAGAACGCTGACAATTGGTACAAATGGATCGAGGTGGAATCGTTGAAAAGGGCCACGTACATGTGTTTTTACATTGATGCCATCGATGCAATCTCGTTTGGCCATCAAATGTTGATCTATTCACATCAGATTCAAATGACCATGCCCGCAGAGGATGAACTTTGGGAGTCCAACCTTCACGATTTCAATTTGGTGTACAAGAAACACAGAAAGCCTCAACCATTCCTGTTAGTGTTGAAGAATATCTTAAACGGTCAACCGACAAGAACCAATTCGCTGGGGAAAAAAGTGTTGCTTGCTGGATTGTCTGCATTGATGTTTCAAATTCAACAACGGGATTTACAATTGTCATTTGGATTAGATAAATTCGGAATGAGTGACACAGTTAACAATTGGAGAGAATTGTTAACCGCTGCGTTCACCATTTGGAGAAACGATGTCGGTGGATCGTGCTGTTCATCAAAGACTGCCATTGAAAACCCACAATCATTGGCTAATTCTTCTCAGTTCTCCACTAGTGACACAAGATGTAAATGTATCACATACCATATGGCTCATGTGTACATGTCAATCTCGTTATACGATTTGTTCATCTTTGCCGGTGCACCTTGGAGAATGAATGTGAAACCATCGTCTGTGCTTGAAAGACAACAGATCGCTAAAAGAGTCAGTGAATGGTGTGACACAAGACACGCTAAAGTGTGTGTGGTGCAATGTTACCTTTTGTTATTTGAAATGTTTTTATCACCACAGGACTCTGCATTCGAGTACCAGTACGATTACTTGCCTGATTCAGATTTGTTTTTCAGATCGAATGTTATTGGGCTTTGCACACTGGTCATTTGGTGTTACAATTCCATCAAATCCGATGCTGCATCGGATAAGAAAACCGATGACGATGAAAACGGGTACAGATATTTGAAACGGATCAGAAAGGAGTTCACCACTAGATCAGGTGGAGTGCAATTGCACACATGGTTTAACAATTGTTCCGGGTCTGAGTTCTACGGTCATTTAGTGAAATGGATCAGTATCTTGGACGACATTCCAAATTTGGATAACATGGTGGGATTATTAGATTTAGTCGGAAATAAGTTAAGTAACGCCCAGTACACCGTTGGTAAGGAGATTGGGAAGTTATTGTTGTTCTGTAAGGAAAGAAGTTTAGGTAGTGATAAGATCATTCTTGAAGACATGTATGATTCTTGATCAAAGAAAAACAAAAAAAAAGACAAAATAAATCAATTGAAATGTATTATATAAGGGAAACACCAAATTGCGTGTATTTTTTTTAATTAACTAACTGTATTTAAATATATGAATGTATAACGATATATGATAATTTTTCTATGGAATATTATACTGAATAGTTAGTGTATTATTTGTATGTATATATATATATGCTTGATTTAAAAAAATGGATTTCAAAAACAAAACAAAACAAAACAAAAACAAAAACTACACAGAAAAGAGAAAAGAGAAGCCAATGACCAATTAGGGGAAAAGAAATAAAATAATAAACGGTAATAAAGAAGAAG
This sequence comes from Ambrosiozyma pseudovanderkliftii, assembly GCA_003707895.3. Taxonomy (NCBI): domain Eukaryota; kingdom Fungi; phylum Ascomycota; class Pichiomycetes; order Pichiales; family Pichiaceae; genus Ambrosiozyma; species Ambrosiozyma pseudovanderkliftii. Next base: position 62,116 of record PPLW03000031.1, on the reverse strand, counting down.
AAAAGAAAAACAAATAAGCCATTATGAAATTAGAATAAAAAATGGAGAAAAAAAGAGGTGATAAAAGGAACAAAAAAAATAAAGAAACACATAGATCAGAAAGGAATTGAAATATTTAAACTCTTTCTAAAGACCCATTTCAGCTTGCAGTTCCTTCAATGCTCTTTCATCTTCATCTTCCTCTTCATCTTCCTCTTCTTCACTTTCAACTTTACCAGTTGGAGCATCAGGTAACTTTTGTTTACTGATGCCAGTGTCTGGCACTTGTTGCTTTGTAGTTTTCACCTTAGTGTTGGTATTTGTCATCTTTGTATCCAATTCTTCTTGTTGTAACGCAGCCAATTCCGCTTCCAATTCATCATCATCTATCAAATCATTACCCAATGGTCTACTGATAGCATCAGAGATTTCTTCACTCAATTCCACTTGTTCTCTTATATCATCCATTGTCTCATCCACCTTGTCAATGTTGAAATCACCATGCATTTGTTTCATAGCCTTGGCACCACTCTTCATAGCCTTCATTGTCTCCATGTTCAAATTGGCGGATTCAATGGATGTCAATTGGGTCTCAAGGGACTCTATTTGGTTTTCAATCTTCTCTAAATCCGTCTCATATCTTTTCTTCTTCTTCAATGCTATTCTTGCCTGGGCCTTGTTTTTAGTTATATTCTCTCTGGCTAATTTATCCTGTGCTTGAATTTGTGTTTGAAGATAACTAGTCTTCTTGTTTAACGTAGAGATGTGTTCTCTCAATTGAACGATCGCCTTCTTTGGAGCATCGTCCTTCTTCTTTTGTCCTCCTAAAAAATAACTCCACATGATGGGTTGTATTATTTATTTATTTATGTGTATGTATGTATGTATGGATGTATGGATGTATGGATGTATGGATGTGTGCACTGATATGAATGTGTGGCAACGGACCTATTATGTATATATTGTTGTTTGTTTTCTATTTATCTTTTGGCTGTATAACTATATGATCGTGTGTATTAATAAACAGTGAATTCCAAACAATTGAAGAGATTATGTGAATGCTAAATAATTATGATTAAATTTAATTTAATTTAATTTAATTGTATATATGTGTATCCAAATATAATTGAAATATAAAAAGCGTCACTATCGTATTCCTCAATTTCTTTTCCTCCTTATCTGTTGTAATTCACAATCCAGCGTTTTCTTAAAAAATGACTTTACAAAAGAGACAAAAGAGACAAAGAGAAGAGAAGGCAAAAAGAAAAAAAAAATTGAGTGAGTGCGTGTGCGGCTCAACTATAATAGATAAATATATATGTGGTTACGAAGCACTGGCGTGTGTTTTGTACTTAGATATGTGTGTGTGTATTAGGTAATTGTATATATACATTACTGTGTTCCTGTGTTCTTTATTTATTTAGTAAACTGGTTAATGTCGATTCCTAATTGTGTTAACAATGTAGCACTAGGTCCACTCAAGCCACCTTCAGTGTGTAAAGACTGTAACAAGTTTGTGATGATTTCTAAATTGTTATCGTCTTCGTTCGTTGCGACATTTGAATTGATCTCTTCAACTTCAACTTCTTCTTCATCATCCTCTTCTTCTTCTTCATCTTCATCTTCATCTTGTTCTTGTTCCTCCTTTATTCTTCTAAAACTTTCAATCTGATCATCTGTCAGTTTCAATTCCTCTTTACAAAAGAATTCAAAGAAATCGTCTTCATCGATATCAGCATCCTTCAACGTTTGTTTCATCGATTGGTTGAATTTAACATCGTCTTCATCTGATGAATACTCCGAATCATCGTTGTAATTATCTGAATCGTATACAAATTCTTTTGCTTCATTTAAACCATTGGCCTTACCATTCATAAACTCTTGTAATTTCCCGATCAATTCATCCCTGTCTATGTTCTTACCCACAGATTCGTCTATCTGTTGGTGGTCCATTGATGGTTCCACCGATGGGACTTTCTTATCAATGATTAAACGTCTGATCAATTCAATTTGTAATAAATCATCAATCATAGCATTGTTGTATTCATTGATGCTATCCCACCGTTGTGTCGTAAATGTATTCCCATCTTGCTCCTCGTCCACCTCTTCCGATACAAACTTTTCAATCGCAGAAGTTACACATTGACCCATGGCAACAGTTGGTTCAATGGTACTGTTCTTCAAACACACGCTTTTCAAATACAAATGGGCAAACACAGACACTTTAACAACCAATTCATGGTCGTCATTGTCATTGACGTCGTCATCGTCGTTATCACCATTCGGGAAACTTTGCAAATTTGTATCCGAGTTACTATCTGTGTGACCAGGAATGGTGGACTGTTTCATTGCATTGTTCAATGCAGCATTGATAAAATACACAGGTTTGGTACGAATCACATTAAACACACGCTGTGACACATTAACCCGTTCTAAGAATAAATTCTGAAGACAAATTATCGGGTAATTGTTCAATTTCACCTTCAAATGGTTGTTCAATGAACTAGGGATCTGTAATTGAAACGGTAAATTCTGGAGAAATGTGACACTTTGAATCAACGTCAATGGACAATCAGGGTAGTACTCATCACCAATCAATTTAAACTGTAAATCATTGATCCAAAGTCTATTGGTGCCACATTCAGGAGTCAACCAACTTTGTAACTGATCTGCTGCCTCGATTAAAAGAAATTCCCCGTCTTGATCGAACAATCTGATGAATACATGGGGGTCTCTAGACGTAAACGAGAACAATATTTTACAAACAAGCCAAACGTCATCGAGGTAATCACCGTACACCAACTCCCCATATATATACCAGAACCCCTCATGTTCCACTAATTTAAAATCAACAGGTTTCCACCACCAGGGGTAATGGTCAATGTAAGCTTGAAATTCCTTATGGAGGTAATGGCAAAGAGAATGTAATTTATCATGGATTGTCTGTTTGGTTTCGAATTTATTAATGTAAAAAATCGAAAACACTAACGTCTCCCTATCAAAGTAAATTGAATCAGGTGAATCATATTCAAACACCAGATCTGATTGCATGAATTCAATATGGGTGGGTCTGTTTTGTTGTGTTGATTTTTTATACTTAATTGTTAGATTAACCAACCATTTACTAGTAATAGGTAATCACTGAAGTATATATATATTTATTTAACTTATTTAACTCTCTCTACAAATAAATAAATCTTTCAAATCTTCGTCCCTGCGCCCCGCGACGATCGACTTGTCTTATTGAATCCCCATCGTCCCCATCGTCCCCAGCAGATGAGAGAGGGCGGAGTATACGGACGGTAAATATATCTACCGGGGATATGCTCATGTGCCTGCCCCGAATTGGACAACGTCACACAGAAAAAGACGCCAACGCCAACCAACGCCAGCGGGTGCAGAGACCGACAGACAGACAGACAGACAGACGATAACTTAAATCTAAGCCGAGAAAGATGTCTATATAAGGAAGGGGATAAAGATAGATAAACTAAGTTGGACTTATACATTAACTTGGTTGCCATTACGTTGTTCTTTATTCCTTTACTCTTTGTTTGTTGTTTTTCTTTCTTTCTTGTATTTTCTTGTATTTTCATATTCTACTTTGGACAATATTCAAATTCAAATTAAAGGTTTAAATCAAATATCTACCAATGGTTCAAACAAAACCTGTCGCAAGAATCGACAATTACACATCTGCGAATTTCTTAGCATTTTTGATAACCAGCTTTTCCACCATTGCATTGGCTGTCTTTATCACCACCACTCAATCGTATTTCATCACTGATGTGCTGGGAATAGGTAAAAACATCGGTGCTTACATCAGTGTGTTGACCTTCTGTGATGAGGTTGTGGCATTGTGTGCAGTGACTTACGTCGGAGTGTTGGCTGATCGTATCGGTACTAGAGTGATCATCTGCTTTGGTTTCTTAGTCAGTGGGGTCAGTTTACTAGGATTCGCCACATTTGTCAGGGGCTCAGTGTACCCTTGGATGTTGGTTTGGAGAATGATTTTCTCCTTGGGGTTGGCAGCAAATCTAGGTGTGTTGACGGTGTTAGTGCTTGAATTGAACAATTCAAATTTCGAAATCAGAGAGTTCTTCAATTTCAAAAGAGTCAATTTGTCCAATGGCAACTCTTACCAATCATCAGCTTTGAATGAAACTCTACAACAGGCATCTGAAGGGTTCCATGACTTGGAACGACAAAACATTGGATCCGCTGATTATGATTTAGCCAATCAATCCGATGATGATGATGCCGATCAGGAGCATGGTGTCAATGGTAACAGACACACAGAATTGAACACTTTAAACAAATTAAGTGAAGTCAACAAACAAAAGGGTGTCGGTAAAAGAGTGTCCTTATTGGGTATTTGCACTGGTTTTGGTGCTATCTTCTCTGTGTTTGTGTTACTCAGATTACCTGTTTGGTTCGGTAAAACCGTGTCCCAAGGTACTGCATTGATTGAAACGTATTACACCGTTGGATTTGTGTCTATCGCTTTGTCCGTGTTGCTGTATTTCATTGCGTATCAGGACGATACAAAGGGTTGGTTCAAAGACGACATTGATGATCTGTTTAACGACTTGGACATTAGAGGCGCAGATGCTGATGATGATTTCAATGATGCCATTGGCGGTGATGAATTATTCGCCGGTGATGGAGGGTTCTTCCGGTCCAATGAATCCTTCTGGCAAACACTGAAGAAGGGGTTCAGATTATCGATTCAAAACCCAGCCATCATGATGACGTATGTGGCAAATATGATGGCCAGATCGATCACTGTGGCCATCTCTGTGTTTGTCCCAGTGTACGTCAACGTGTACTTCTTAGAGAGTGGTAAATGTAACAACATCGATGAAGCCCACTGTTCAGATGCATACATTTTAACATCCATTTTAACCGGTGTCGCTCATTTGGTGTCATTGGTGTCTGCTCCTGTGATTGGTATCGTCATTGATAAGATGAACAACCACGCACATTTCTTGTTGATCACCAGTTTCATCTCTGGACTAGGGTTTTTAACGTACATGTTCTCTCCAGTGCCTGAACGGAATTTGTACGTTGTCATTGGTTCCATATTGATCGGGTTCACTCAAATCTCGTTTGTGTTGATCTCTGTGACGATGTTGACTAACATAACATCTCAGGACAAATACTTTGAATACAAGGGAACCATCAGTGGTATGTCATCGCTTTTCTCGTCACTGGGTACCATTGCACTCTCATTCATTGGTGGTATGTTGATGGTGGTCAGCATAAGAGCACCATTCTTCTTCATGGTTGCCATTTTGGTGGCGTTTGCGTCATCGGTGTTTAAATTGAGAAAAGTCCGTGTCAACGAGGACAGAGACATTTCCTCAGTGTTGGGTAAGTTCAAGCAAACTAGATTGGGTAAATTGGTCTTCAGAAACCAAGCAAATGAATTACAAATTAGTTAAACGTAAAACGTATATATATCTTTTGTGTCTTGTGTATTTATGGCTTTCCTATTATTCTCTATCTCTTATGTGTTTAACCCCAGGTATATATATACATATTTATTAAGAATAAAGAAACACTCTTTAATTTGTATGTAGGACTACCGACGCGTCGATTAATATTATTACTTTCAACTCTCTCTTTCTCTTTCTTATCTCTTAATAATATTTTTTTTTTGGTTTTGCCCTGGAGAAGGGTAAATAGAGTAAGGTAAACTATTGCTGTCAAAGGGCACTAAACCATTAGCTATTGTTTTGAACACGTATCCATTGATGCATATACCAACTGGCATTAAGAAATCAATCTTCAAGCGGGTAGTAAATAATATGGATAAAAAGGTGGAAGACCATTTAATCAATCATTCACTAAGGACAGGCAGAGGATCATCATCAAATGCATCTAAGAAATCATCTCATTCATCTACTAAATCTATAAAGAGCCAAGTGGTATTCCAAGACCACAGAGACACAGATACAGATGTCAGTACTATTAATAAAAGTAATAAGAGCAATTCCACGACACAGAGACGGTCCTCTTGGGCGTTTTGGTCTCAGGGGCAACAAAGCCAAAATGACACATTAAACATCAAAGAAGCTGTCAAATCCAGTATCAATGAACCCACTGATGAAGCAGTCACATCAGCTCCTGGATCTCCTACAAAGCAACCGATACCCATTCCCAGAGACCGAGTGTATTCATGGACGTCATTCTGGAACAATAATCAATCCGATGGTAATGATTCGAACAGCAATAACAATAATAATAATATCAATAACAACAACAAGACTAACAATACCAATAATAATAAACCACCTAAATACACGAATATCATATTAACCAAGGAAACGCATCCGGATCATATCATGTCAGATCCATTGGAGTCACCGAAGAAAAAACAAAAGAAGAGACCAGGAAATGGGCCCAACAATCCATCGACTACTGCAACGAATGCAACTGATACCACTGCAGAGCCAAATACAAAGTCAGCATCATCCACTAAATCTTCCGAACATCGGGCCAATATGATCGTGCCACAATTGGATCTTGTGTTGCCTCCTGTGTCTACACAAACTCGGTTTTGGACCAATTACGAGAAATTAAGATACTATGTTGGATTAGACAAGAACATTCAAACTAGAAGTTTATTGTTAAACACACAACCTGCACAGTTTAAAAGAGTTCTGATCATTGGTGTTCATGGGTTTTTTCCCAATAAATACATACGACCATTAATCGGTGAACCAACTGGAACGTCACTTCGATTTGCAAAAGTGGCAGAACAAGCTATCTTGTCATGGTGTAGAGACAATGATTTTGAAGCTGAAATACAAAAGATTGCATTGGAGAAAGAGGGGAAAGTGTTTGACAGGGTTAATTTCTTCTTTGATTTGTTAAAATCGTACCAGGAAGACCTGAACAAGGCTGATTTTATCTTTGTGTGTGCTCATTCACAAGGGTGTCCTGTGTCTATCATGTTGATCTCTAAATTAATTGAACATGGAATTGTTGACCCTGGCGATAAACATATTGGATTGTTGTGTATGGCTGGTGTCAACAATGGACCATTCAATGGTATGGACCAATCATTGATTCTTAGAGCATACTCCACCATTGAAAACGAATCTATGTTGGAGTTATTTGAATTTCAAAAATTTGACAGTTTACAAAGTCGAAAGTACTTGGAGAGTTTAAAGAACTTAATCATCAACAATGTGAAAATCACCTACATTGGTTCCATAGATGATCAATTGGTTCCATTGTATTCATCTGTGGCATCTCATGTGAAACATCCAAACCTTTTCAAGGCTGTTTACATTGACGGCGATTCGAACACACCTGATTTTGTCGCTAGAATCGTGAAACTCTGTTGTACATTACAAAACTTGGGCTACTCGGATCACGATGTGATCAAGGAGATCAGTTATGCATTGGCGGGACCATTGACCGGTGGAGGACATTCTAAGATTTACAATGAACCAGACGTATATAAATTGGCGTTGGACTTTGCCCTGAAAACTCAAAGTTCCAATGTGATTGACGGGAAACCGGTTAAACTTCGGATGTTTGACATTAAAAAGCTTGGTTTGAATCCATTCAATTTACCCTGGTGTGTCCGGGGGATGTTCTTTGAAGCCTTGAAACATGTCCCCAACGGTCATGATGAGATCGATGCTGTGTTTAAGGAGTTTGACGAGTGGAACCCAGATTCAAAAGTGTTGAAGGATGTCAAATACAGATTGAATGGGATCAAATCAAAACTTTAAAACTCCAACTTTAAAACTCCAACTCCAACTCCGTTTCATCCCTCTTTCCCCATACTTTAATTTGTCTTGTCTTGTCGTTAGCTCCGTTGCCGGCGAAGGTTTTTAGCGAATCTTCAAAAATTTTTTTTCTTTTTGTGTGGATTAGTTAGTTAGTCGTCTATGGGTACCATACCACGAATTTTTTACTTTGATCAAAAGATAAACTTTTTTTTACTAAATCTGTCTCTATATTAATTAATATACATACCTTATTTATTCGTTTATTTACTTGTACTCTCTACCTTCAATTTATCCACCACCACCACCGCATCATGTCAGCTAAGGAGACACATACCAAGTCTGATTCTCAAAAGATCTCCACTTTTGGTGGGTTTCTAGCAGGTGGGTTAGCTGCCTGTGGTGCCGTTACTGTCACCAACCCTATTGAATTAGTGAAAACTAGAATGCAACTTCAAGGTGAATTGTCCACTAATCATAATGTGCCAAAGATCTACAAGAACCCAATTCAAGCTTTAGGGTTGATTTACAAGAATGAAGGTGTCAGAGGTATTCAAAAGGGGTTGGTGTGTGCATACATTTACCAACTTGGTTTGAACGGTTGTAGATTGGGTCTTTACGAACCAATTAGACATACATTGAATTCATTGGTGTATAGTAGTTCCACCGATGTCGTTGATTACCATAAAGTGCAAAACATTCCAATCAATGTGACCTCTGGTGCATTGTCTGGTATCGCCGGAGCCATTGTCGGTTCTCCATTTTACTTGATCAAGACCAGAATGCAATCCTTCTCTAATGCCATTCAAATCGGAGAACAAACCCATTACACATCCACATACAATGGTTTGAAAACTGTGTACAAGGCAGAGGGAATCAAGGGGTTATTCAGAGGTGTCGATGCAGCTATACTGAGAACAGGTGCTGGTTCATCAGTGCAATTGCCAATCTACAATTTCTTCAAGAATGAATTCCTTCACAATGACATCTTACAAGAGGGACCAGCGTTGCATTTAACTTCCTCATTTATGGCAGGGTTAGGTGTCGGTGTGGTGATGAATCCATGGGATGTTATCTTGACAAGAGTGTATAACCAAAAGGGTGATTTATACTCTGGCCCAATTGACTGTTGCGTTAAGACCATCAAGTCAGAAGGTATCTTTGCCTTGTACAAGGGTTTCGGTGCTCAATTGTTAAGAATCGGTCCTCACACTGTGTTGACATTGACATTCATGGAACAAACCATGAAATTGATGCTGGCTGTGGAAGATAGATTCCTTGCATGATTCTCGATCTAGATTCAGATTTGTCTATTTATCCTTCTCTCTTAATGTAATTTTACCACACATTTTATTTATATGATTCTCTTTTATTTGTATAGACTATTAACGTTTTTTAATAATTCCTTCTCCTTTTAGATATTGCCTTTCTTTTCCCCGATCCATGTTTTACTTTTTTTTGTTTTAATAGATCAAAATTACAGTTCTTTAACAGATGAAATGGTTAATAGTATTAATAATAAAGAAAGCGATCAGAAAAAAAGCAGAACAAACAAAAAAAAAAACGAACCAAAAATAAAAGAAAAGCAAAAACATAAGGAATGGTATATAAAGATAATTTGAAAAATAATAATAAAGATGAATCCAGTTACATCCAACACAAAAGGAAATTTAAAACAAGAGTAAGCGGGAAAACAAAAGAGAGAACAAAAGACCAAAAAAATTGCTGATGATAGAAAAAATGCAAATGACAAGATAAATGAGAAGAGGATTTAAATAATAAATATTATTAGGTATGGAGCAAAGGAGATTGTTGTTATGTTATAATAGTTCCTTTAATCAGTGTTCATTTCTTGTTCAGAGAAAAAATTAAATGAAGATCCTTCACCCGGTTGTTCTCTTGGTTCAGGAATGCTTTCACCATTGTCACTAATGGTAGCATCATTAGCAGTTGTAGGAATAGCATTCGCTGTAGTGATGCCAAGCGCATTTATAACACTATTTCTTTGCATCACTTGGTTAGGAGAAAACCGTTGTCTGGATTGAGGTTGAGGAGCATGAGGGACAGGAGCAAGTTGTTGTTGTTGCTGTTGAGGTGGTAATCTATTAGCAAATGAAGGATTATGGTTATGGTGATGATGATGAGCATCAATAGGTTGTGATGGTTGATGTTGCTGTTGTTGTTGTTGTTGAGATGAACTACCAGTGGTGGTGGTAACAGTCGATGATGCTACAGTCGACCCACTTGCAGTTGATCCACTATTTGAACTAGCAACAGCATTACACCAGTATTTATGGTAAGTCCAAGCCTTTGATTGACAATCCTTAGAACAATATTTAGCTCTCTTACACCGTCTACATTTAGCAAACTGTCTTGGATAATCTTCCCATCTACCACAACCAAAATAAGCGCATTGCCGTCTACCTCCCATTGCTTCATCTTTTCTATTTGAATTTCTCACAATGACTGAAGCCCAATGGTTAATATCCTTTGAGTATAAATGCTTCACGGTGAATTTTTCAACCAATGGGAAAATATTCAATTTCTTAATTGGAATTATATCTTGGTCAATGGTGTTGCTGTTTAAATCCATATCAAAATTATCCCAATTGGAATTGTATTTCCATTGTTGTGAGTAATTTTCCCTCTTTTGGTTGTAAATAACATGATTTTTGATTCTTAAATCAGCCAGTTCTCTATGAGCGTATCTTGAAATATCCAATGCAAATTTCTCAAGTTTTGTAGCCTTTGTGATTCTATCATCTGCCATTAAAATATCCATATACGCATCTAATAGATTAGAGTACTTCATTGATTTATCATCTTTAATGTTTTTAACAATTGACCGGTAATCAAATTGAAGATTTTGTTCATCGGCAAACTCTTGTTCAGAGTCATCTGAATAAGTGCTAGCACTACTGGAAAATTGAGAAGAATGTTGTTGTTGATGAGAATTATGAGCTAATGGTGGACGTTGTTGATGATTATGGTGATGGTGTTGGTTTTGTTGTTGTTGTTGTTGATCTGATAAAAGTTCACCATCGAAGCAAATTTCTTGAGTTGAAATCATATCATCATTTAAATCATCATCCATACAATCATTGTCTTCATTGTTATCAACCTCCAATGGAGGTGGAGTATTATTGAACGTTCTCAATGATAAACCATTGACAATATAGGTCTCTGCCAACATTCTTCTCATTGGAGTGTACTTTGACACGAATGCCAACACTTGCAATGACCAAATGATATCATCTTCTTTTGGAATCAAAATACCATTTTCAAATTCTCTTGGAATTGATTGATTTAATTTTTCTTCAAATTTCCTGAAAAATGCAGGTGGCATTTCATCGTTCATTGTTAACAAATTCGAAATCTCTAATGAATTGGCCATTTGACTACCAAAAATTTCATTTTTAGTTAGATCATCAAATTGTCGTAAGAAATCTTTATCGATGCTTGATTTATCTTCAGCAGAGTTCAACTTGCTCAGGAATCTAAGATAATCCAATGATTTTAAGATTTTAATGTATTCTTCATCAATGTATTCTTCGCCATTGTTACCGTTTTTAGTGACACCTGAACATCTTTTGGCATTTTTTCTGTAAGGTTTACCGTTGGAACTTCTTCTAGTTTCGTGTTTTTCAATAGCCATTTCAGCTTCAAGGATAGTTTGATTTGCTTGATCGACCAAATTTCTAACTTGTTCAAACACTGAGTCAATTTGATTTTCGGTGATTGAATCATCGACACTTGATGTTGAAGTTGAAGATGTTTGAGCAGTTGTATTATTTGTTGTACTTGAAGTTGAAGAAACGGTGTTTGTATCTATTGATGACGAATCTATCTCTGTTGTTGCTGTTGTTGTTGTTGAAGTATTTGCAGCAGTGGAGGCGGTGGAGAGTAATGATGCAGGTGCTGTGGTTATTGGTCCTGCTGAAGGCGGTGGTGGTGTTGTTGTTGTTGTTGTTGTTGTTGTTGTTGCTGTTGTTGTTGTTGTATTAGTAGTATTGGTGTTAGTAGTATTAACAGTGGTATTGGCATTAGTGGTAGTGGTGATAGAGTTTCTATGATTTCCATGGTTGTGAATGTTGTTATGAGATGAAGAACCAGTAGCCCAAGAAGGTTTCTTAGAAATGATAAAATTGTCCAATATAGTGGCGATTATCGGAATAATCCCGGCTTCAACGACTCTCCGTCTGATCTTTTCGTTACCTCTAGTACCGACTAACACTAAGCATTGAAATGCCAAAACCCATTTCCAACCAAACACTAATTTTTCTAATTCATTTTTCGGCTTTTGAGATTCATATAATATATCAACTAATCGTTCTAATCCACCGTCTTGACTGAGAGCTTCTCTGACTTTCAATGATGATGATGCTAAGAATGTTAAATGATTTAAAGAATTGATTAACGGTTTATCCTCTGTACAATCTAACGCACGTCTATCGTACAAAGTGGATGTGATTGACATCGCAGCTTTGTTCGACGATATTAACTTACTGTTAGATTCTCTCATGTTCTGGTATAATGATTAAAATGGTCCCTATAAATGGTGTTATAATGATAATAAAACAAATGAAGAAGTGTTATAGGAGAAATAAAAGAAAACTTATAATAAACTCATATGAAAGTGTGTGTATTGGTGATTTGTAATTCTGTAATCTGTAATCTACGTGATTTATAAAATTAAGTTGATAAATAGTGTGAATTAAATAGACATAGGTATAGTATATATTTGATGTGATTTGTATATTATTGCGATTGTCTTGATTGGTATGATGATGATAACTATTAAACTTTACATATAAACAGTATACAGTGTATAAAGGTATTTGTTGCCCCTTTTCCCTTTCCTTCTTTAATTTAAAAAACTTTTCCTTTTTCCTGTTTGTTTGTCTCTTCGCCACTCAAAAGAGAGGAGACAGAGAGAAAAAGAAACAAAAAAAAAATTTGGCAGCGAACGCCGGCAACGGAAGTAAACTTTAATTTGGTAATAAAAGGGTACGTACACTCACTCACAATACATACATATATATACACACAAATAATTTACTATGGCACGAAATCAAATATCGACCAGTTTATGGATGTATTCAAGGGTGTAATATTACGGCCTTGATCAATGAGGCCTGAGTCGATTAGATTACACCAAACAGACCTAAATTAACCATTGGACTAACCACAGAGATACAAGGAAGATAGGACTAACATAATATCAACACGGTTTAAAAATCCGGTATTCAGCATGAATTCAGCATTAAGTGAAAAGACCTGGGTTCAGCATGAGTTCAGCATGGATTGAAAAGACCTGGGTTCAGCATGGATTGAAAAGACCTGAGTTCAACATTGAGTGAAGCGACCTGGGGTCAGCATGAGTTCAACATTGAGTGAAGCGACCTGGGTTCAACATAGACCAACAAGAGCTGGGTTCAGCATGGATTGAAAGACCTGGACTAACTGAATATTGTATGATAATAAGTCTATTGATGTATGGTTCAATGGTTATGGAATTAAAATGGGTACTAACTTCAAGGACATCGTAGCACCAGTGATCCCTATTGAAAAGTCAAATGACCTCTGTTCCAACTGGTGGGTTAGTCCAGCTGAGACTCGGATCAATTAACCCATCTCAAGATAGTCGAATGATAGTTAAGCACCAGTAGTATCCCTATTGACAGGTAAACTGATCTGGGTTCCAACGAGAAGGGGGGATTCTAGTTGAGACTCGGGTCAGTCAACCGATCTCAAGATAGTCGAATGATAATCAAGCACCTGTGATAGTCCATTGATAGTTCATTGATAGTCCAGTGTTAGTCCATTGATATTCCATAGTCCATTGATGTATTCCAATTGAAGGGATGATCGACCTTGGTGATGATCCAAGCATCGATGTTCCCTTGATGTGATCGACCTTGGTGATAGTCCAAGAGTCGATAGTCCTTTGGTGTAATTCTGCTATTCCAAGTCAAGTTTCCCTTGTAAATTGACTTGATTTTTGCTGTTGTTTTGGGGCAAATTTTCTTTGTTCTCCTGTTCATAACTTTGTAGAAAATTGTGTGGGTTAACTCAAAGTTACTATCCTTCACTTTTTTAGAAAATTTGGTGTTTAAGCCAAATCTGAACTAAATATGTAGTCGAACAAGGAAAACAATTATTTTAGTAAAGTGTTAGTATTTGAGTTTTGATATGAAAATGGTCAACAAAGACAAAATAAAAAAAGTTAAAAGGTTATAACATACAAGAAAAAGAAAAAAGGGAAGGAGGCATCTTATAAGTTTGTAGAGCAAATTAATCAAGATAATGGTTGGACATTGAAGTAATAATAATACTTAATTATTTATGTGAATGAAGAATAGAAGAAAAGAAGAAAGCAAAGAAAAGAGAAAGAAAAAGAGAGAAGAGGAAAAGAAGAAGTGATACAAAAAAGAATAAAACTAAATCAGACAAGAAAAGTCCTTTTATATTCTAAACAAAAGCTCCCAAAATCATACAAAAACAAAACAAAATTAAATAAAAAAGAACAAAAGGGAAATTCGCTTAACTATGGGGGGCTTGCTTAACTATGGGGAAATCCTTAAGTATGGGAATACGGTAATATATAGATATAGATATATAAACACATTTATAGTCATATCTAATCAATATACTCCAAAATGACATTAGTAACAGTATTCTTTCTCTCCTGGTAGTAGTAATTATGGAAGTAATCGTTTGTTGAGTGAAGAAAAAAAGAGGTTTTGATTAGAGGTTAAGACAAGTACAAAATAGTGTTTCAAATATAATATACACAAAATTGGTACAATATTGACATTTAAAGTTTAACGATGACAAGATATATCAAGATACATTTTTATAATTAAAGTATTTAGTGTTGAATTTAAATATTTTGGGGAATAAATTGAAGAAGAGTTTAAATGCAACAAATAAGAGCAAAAGAGAACAAGAACAAGAGAAAGAAGGTAAATCGCAAGGAGATAGCAGGAAATATATCTATTATAATCACTTCTAGACGTTTAATATCACTAATAATTTATCTTTACTCTATACTTTAGTTGTACTGCTGATATTTGAAAGAATATGGATACTGGGTGGAGGGTTCAGAGTGGAATCTATGTTGGTAGTGTAACAAAAGAGTTTCTTATATTCCTACTATCAAGTCATTAATGACAACAAATTCCGTGTTACTGGTTTATCTGGATATTGACTTATCACTTTATACGTCTGATATAATTATATAGTCGTAAACAAAAAAGGTAAATGTTATATCAAATACCTACCACATCTCTGACACTCATCACCTCAAAACAGTGTTTCATTGGCTTCTAGTACAAAGTATCTAACAATTATTGAATTTACCTCCATGATAATTTGATAAAACTGACCAATTTTCTTAGCTTCAATATGAATGTAATGGATCATGTGATACAGGAGGCTATATTGAATGGAGTTGGTATAGTTATCATTAGTATGTGTGGAAGAGAGAACGGGACAACGCCTGTGTTCGGGCTTGTTGCTATATTGTAACTGAAACAGCTGGCTCACATTTCATTTAGAATGGATTGAATTGATCTACACTGGGAATAATATTGTCAGCAGTATCAACAGCATTTAAAATGGAAATGATCTTTGTGGAAAACAAGTTGCTATAACTTGAGTACTACTTGTTGGAGACGGTGTTGATCCAAAATTTCAAGTATACATTTTTTTTTAGGATTTGATTGATAGATAGATAGATTTAAATTTAGATGTATAGATTTAGATAATATGATATACAAAGTAACTAGTTAGTCACCCACAATTCTCTACCGGCTTCACTCATGTATTCTTGTAGTCCATTGACTTTATCACTCCATTTAATCAAATTTTCACTCATTTTACCGATTTGTGATTTAGTCAATATTCTAGGTTGAATCCAACTGATCTCAAATTGGCTCAAGTATTGATTGATTAAACCCTTGACTAATCCTAAACTCAAGCATTTCATGAGTAGATTCTCAACGTCTTCGTATGAATTGATCAAATCAATCTTGTTCAAAATTTCATCAAACTTGATAATCTTACCATTTGAACTGGACACAGAGATTAATTCAATGAATGCCATTATACAGAATTTCTCCTTTAACCAATTCTCATCTGTGATACCTAATGTGGATAATTCCTTGGAATGGGTCTGCAACACTTGGTCAAAAGTCTTCAAATCACCATCGTTCAATGACACAATTAATTGTTTCAAATACTCCTCCTTCAAATTTTGAAAGATATCATTCATCAAAATCTCACCGAAATTGTAGATTTCATCACCTAAAATGGCATTGACACAGATGTCTCTAATAATGTCACTGGCATGGGTTTTCAACGTGGACACATCATCGATACATGCCAAGTACAACAATGAATTATAGTAAAAAGCATTGGAATTGTGTTTGAATTTCATCACCTCCATCTTTGTTGAATAATAACTTGAGTAAATTCTGTTGTCAATGGTGAAATTGGCATTGTCAATATCCTTGGTTAATTTGTCAATGGTGCTGATGGCTTCATCGTAGAATCCTAGCTTTAATTTCAATTTAGTAATCTCGGAATCTATAAAGATCAACACACCAGTGTCATCGATTTTACCATCTTCTGAGTCATTACTTGAATCATCGTCGTCTCTTTGTTTTAAATTCTTGACAACTTTACCTCTTAAATCGTTCAATTGGTTCAATGCTTCACTTATTTCAATGTCTTCAATGGAATATAACAAAAATTCAACTAACTTCAATTGGTTAATCTTGTTGTAAAAATTCAATATAAAGTTCTCAAACAGTTTCAATCTTATTCTTTTACTGTTATCGTTGTTGTAGAATTTGTCAGATAGTAACTCAGTTAATTGAAACCACAACTTTCTATCGTATAAATCCTCCATTGGATAAAACAACCCAATCAATTCAGAATCATTGGTGTCTTCAATTTCTTCTCTTAACGTGACTAAAATAGTTGAAATGTCTTCCATCGTGAGTTATATTTCCTATGTTACCAATCAATTGAAATTACAACACCGGTCCTGCAGTTGGTGTTGGTGTTACCTAATGTGTGTGTTATTCAATGAACTAACCAACCAACAAATCGATCAAACTTCAACACTTTCATATTTGCCACTCACTCACACTTCACTTTGTTTTCGTTTCCTCGTTCAATCTCTCTTCCTGTGTCCCTCTGGGAATTCCCACACACAAAAAAAAAATTTTAAAATTTTTTATTTCATTAAGTATGTAAGATAAAGGGGAAACCACATTGGTAAGACTATAGTTACTTCCTATACATTACCATTTCCATAGATTTCCATCCATCCATCCATCCAATATGTCTTTGGCTAAACTATCACCTAGTCTCATCAATTTGATCAGACTGTCAACGGCATTGAATTCAAAGGATGTCAAGTTCTTCTCGCAGATTGATCCACAGATAAGCAATGACATTGATAACTTACAGAAACACTTTAGAGATATACTCAATGATATATTGACTGCCACGTCTACTAGTGACGATGACAACGGCAGTAGTGAATTAGTGGATGATGATAATGACGATACCACTTCCAGTGTTAATTGGAAAATCATTTTGAACCATGTCGATTCCTTATTTGAAAAAACAGAGATTGCATTGGAAGACCATAGATTACACAAGACCGATGATTTCACGTATTTAGACAACAACCCAACAGCTAAAGCCAATAAAATGATAGTGAGGGTGAAACCACAATTGTCGTTCATCACGCAAATCAATAACTTTGAAACAGAATCGTATAAACCAAATTTACTCGAAAAGCCGAACTCTCTTGTACCATTGAAAGAATCATTGACCTTGATTGAACAATCATCCAAGTGTCCAGCTCATTACAATAACCCATATTCAACAGAGATTATGACCCAAGAATACCCCGAATGGATATTGAAACCATTAGACCAATTCCAGTCGGCTCCTTGGTCCTCCTCGGCCGCCGCTCAACCAACTATAATCACCACTTTAAAACAATTGAAAGACCTTGAATTTGAATTGAAAGGTTGTAAAATAATAGCTATAGATTTAGAACATCATGATTTCAGAACGTATCACGGGTTGACATGTCTAATGCAAATAACGTCAGATGCTAAAGTGGATTACATTGTGGATACTTTGGCTCCAGAGGTGAGAGAGAATTTAAAGTTGTTGAATTCAGTGTTTACCGATCCAAACATAGTCAAAGTGTTCCATGGTGCGTTCATGGATATCATTTGGTTACAGAGAGATTTTGGTTTGTACATAGTATCGTTATTTGACACATACCACGCAGCTAAGGAACTTGTGTTGGGGAAATACTCATTGGCGTTCTTGTTGGAGAAGTTTGTAAAATTCAAAACCTGTAAGAAGTACCAATTGGCAGATTGGAGAGTCAGACCGTTAGGATTGGAATTAGTCAACTATGCTAAATCAGATACCCATTTCTTAATTGAAGTGTTCACCTTGTTACAAAATGAATTGTTGAAGAAAGACCCAGGAAGCTTGTCTCGAGTGTTGCATGAGTCTAGAAAAGTTGCAAATAGACGGTTTGAATACTCAACGTTTAAACCATTTGAACCAACCACTGAAGTTGTCTCTACAATGGCATCTGTACCATTGGCAATTGGCCAAGATTCTGACTCTGATGATGTGGCTATCTCCTTTAACTACAATAGAGACCAACCATGGACTAACTTAATTATATCATCTAATATCCCAACCTCCAAGAGACCAATTTTAGAGTTACTGTTCAGATGGAGAGACAAACAAGCAAGGTTAAATGATGAATCAAATAGATACGTGATGAACGATTACTTGTTGGTGTCATTTACGATAGCTATAGATTTACATTCCACTGTGGATACTCAATTACTGTTGAATGTCGTGAATGGCAACTCTAAATTCAGTAACAGCAATGCATTTATCAGAACTAAATTGGCAGATCTTGAGCAATACATGAACAAGGGATTGACTAAATTGCAGCAAATGGATACACAGAAATGGAATCAAGCATTGGGAATAGTTGACGGAGATGGAACTACAAATAATCAAATAATTGGCGATCTATATGATTCCGTCGATAACGTCGAGGAATTGGAGAGTAATTTTAATGGATTATCAGAGGCCTATGTTGCTAAGAATTTACCTGCCAAGACGGTGAAACACATTGAACAGAAGTCTACTAAGAACGATGATACTGGTAATGAGGGTAATGTGTGGTGTGTGTCGTATGGTAAAGACGGTACCGCTACTAAGATCACAATAGACACTATTACACACAGATTGACTGATTTATTGGAACAATACAAAGAACAAGACCGTTTGATTGAAGTAGATGAGATTCCGATTGATGCTGCGTCAGAGGAAGATATCAAGGAAGTTGCACCAACTTCATCCGTTGAACATGAAGAGGAGAAACCAGTTGTCAAGGAGGATAAGAACGAAATTGTCACATTAAGAAAGCATCATCATAATAATAAAAAGAGAAAATTGGAACACGATCAAGACATGATCAAATTAGATTTCAACAAGAAGGTGTTACAAGAAGAAACTGGTCGTGATAATAAAAGAGATAAAAAGAAAAAGCCTAAATTCGATCCTTACGCTAACATTGACAACTCCAACATCAAAACACCAAAGAAGGTTAATAAACTACACTCTGGTAGACACGCCGTTTATAGAAAGAAATAGCAAAGTTAGCTGCTGTGTATAATCTATTTATAATATGTAATATATATCCATATATCTATATAACTAAAAAGAAAAAGATAATAAACTAAAAATAATAAAGGAAAATAGTTAAACAAAAGGTAAAGAAATAAAACAAAAAAAATGACACATAGACGTAAAACTAGTCAAAAATCATTCATCTAATTTTTCATCTTGACCACTTAACAAAGTGAAAGTTGGAGCAGGTAACTTGTCTCTACCCTTTAAGAAGTTCAATTCTAAAACGAAATGGAATTCCAAGATCTTGGCGGAACATTTCTTTGCCAATTCACCAGCTGCAAATGCAGAACCACCAGTGGCTAAGATGTCATCGACAATGATCACAGTGGAACCTTCAGGTAATGCGTCAGCTTGCATTTCAAAGTAATCAGTACCGTACTCCTTGGTGTAACCGACTTGGTACAACTTACCTGGTAATTTACCCTTCTTTCTAATTGGAACGAAACCGGCTTCTAATTCTAATGCAAGAGTTGGACCGAATAAGAATCCTCTGCTTTCCAATCCAATGACATAATCAATCTTTTCACCAGGAAATGATTCCTCTATGTGTAATCTAAATGCCTTGACTAATTTCTTAAATGAACTTGGTTTCTTGAAAATTGGCAAGAAATCTTCAAATAACACACCTTCAGTTGGAAAGTTTGGGTATTGAGCCAGTTCAAGTCTCAATTCCTTGGCTAATTGTTCAATTTCCGTGGACATTGTCGAGATCGGTGGTTTAACAAATAAATTATATCTATTATATATAAATATATTAAAATAGTTATTATACAAAAAAAGTAATGGCAACAACGAGTAAACCTGTGTTTGTATGTTTTAGAAAGCAAAGACCAAAAAAAAACACAAATCTCTGTCTCTCTCTCTTGTTCGCCAAAATAAATTTGTGAGACAGAAATTTGAGTGAGGCACACTCCTCAACACAGTTAAGTAAACAAAATTAAGCAAGACAAAGTGCCCGGCCACTCACTAAATCATCGCTTCACACATTGGTGGTGAAGATATTCATCGGAGTGTTAGATCTTTCCCTGGTTTCATTCGATGATGTCTTGGATCTTGTTTTGAATGTTAAATCCTTCTCAATGACAACGTCTGGCATCACCTCCGAGATGTAATAGTACCCACCTCTTGACGTCCAGGACACGGAGTTTTCCTCGTATATTCTCTTCTCGGTCTTCAATCTAGCTAAAATAGACAATGGATCCCAACTATACGTGTATCCAGGTGGCACAATAGGTTTCAAACTGATGATCTTGGATCCGATGGTTAGCTCTTGAATCAACTCCACGATTTTCATGTTCAATTGAAAGTCAAATAAATAATTGTTGATCAACAACACTTGAGATTTATCAATGACTTTCTTCACAGGAGGATTGTCAGCGAATGATTGATGGTTGAACAAGTACACATACGGTAAATTGAAACCTAACAATTTACACCGTCTTTCAAATTCAATCAATTGAGCGTCACTGAGATCGGATGCATTCTTAGCTAATTCAACACCATAACTTTCACAACCAAACTCCAATGCTGCTTGAATGGTACAGTTACCGACACCAGATCCAAGATCTATAAACACCTTGTCACTGTCTAATTGGCATTGGTTGTACACGGTACTGAGAAAACTTGGCATCAATTCACCGTACACAAAATTGGAGAATGGTTTGTAATCCTTCAATTTCTTAGCATCGGGCAACACAGATCTTGTGTAACATTGGTTCAGAATCTCATAAATGATAACCACGGGGAAACTCTCTCTCTTTGATGCATACTCAAGCATTTTACCATTGTCGTTCAATTCTCTGACTAATTGATTAAACACATTGATCTCAGCTATGAGTGAATGTCTATCATCCTCTTCAAATGCCCTGGTGTATCTTCCAATGATACAATCATCAGGGTTGTCTAAATTGATAACTTTGCTCCGTTCCTCCTCCGGCATGAACCCATGGGCAATGATCTCCATGGTTCTACCCAATTCGTCGAATGGATTAAAGTATTCACCATCGTTCTTACACAATGCTAACTTGTAATGCTCTTTGTAATTTGAAAACGGATACTGTAAAAACACATCAGTGATTGGCCATTTTTCATTGGTAGTGTCAAATATGGATATTTTATCCTCCACCACAAATGACGCCTGCACTGGAGATTCAACGGAATCGCAGTCGATTGATTTTAAATTGTAGATACAATCCATAAAGAACTTTCTATTGGAAATGTTGATGAATTTATCATCTTCAATGTCAATGAACCATGGTTGTGGAGCTGGTGGTGGGGGTGGAGGTGGAGGTGTTGGAGTCTTGGCCTTGTTTTGTTTCTTTTTCTTGTTATTATTTTTCCTTGCCTTTTCAACTTTGACTTTTTGAACTGGAGGTGGTGGTGGTGGAGTGGTTTTCTTCTTTAACGTTTTAACCTTCTTTCTACCAACACTTCTTCTCACTGCAGCCAATTCAGGTTTAAATCTGTCAACTTCCTTTCTTTCTCTAGTTGCCTCTGGATCAAATTCATGATCTTCGTCTTTACCCAGATTGGTGAAATACTTTGTAGCATTCAATAATATTTCAGTTTCACTACCACCATAGTAGCCATCACCGGAATTAGATGTCTTGGTCTTGGGAACGTACAGACCAAGTGCCTTCAATCTCTTAATCTCTTCTTGTCTTTGCTTTCTTCTCTCCTGTTGTTCTTGTTTCTTCAATAATTTCAGTTGTTGTTGTTTTCTGTGACGTTCACGAGATTCTTGTCTTTTAAGTTCCCGTTGTTCAATTTCTTCAGGTGTCAACTTTGCTTGTTTCTCTTGCTCTCGCAATTTCTCCTGTTCTCTTTTCAACATCAGTTGTTCGTATTTTTCACTGGATTCCCTCTTGGATCTACGGCTCTCGGATCCATATGCAGTCATGTACCAATCGGCGTCAGCCATTAGTTTTTGTAAACCTGAAAGTTTCTTTGGCTTCTTCTTTTGTTGCTGCTCATTGTTGTCGGTACTTGTCTCATCTTCAGCTTCTCTCTTGACACTCACAGGTTCAGCATCATTGATAGACGCTTGACCGATACCGACCGTCACTCCATCTAATGAATCATCAGCATTCAGTTGAGGTGGTATAGACGTTGTACTTTCCTGTTTTATGGTAGTTGTGGTGATGGCAGTTGATTGTTGTGACGCGTTTTGTTGGTCCTCCAATGCATCAGTGGTGGTGTTCTTTTGAAATGGCAAGCCATTGGTGTCCTGTTTGACACCATTTGCGATGTCATTTGCATCAGTGGGAGAATTAGTGATGGATGAGTGACTAGACGAATCAAACAAAATCGAAGACGCATCTGATCTAGCATCGTCTGAGGAACCTCTAGAGATTGACAACGAAGGATGCATCACCGAGGTGGTATTTGATTTTGAATCAACACAATCATTGTCATTACCATTGGTGGTGGTGTTGGTGGTGTTGGTATTTGTTGTAGTTGTAGTAGTAGAAGTATTTGACTGAGGGACAGCAATGGGGCCCTTTGACGTGACAGGATCTGAAGAGATCGATGTAGAGATCAATGGAATCCCAGCGCCCTGTTGATTCCGTTGATTCAACAATTGGTCCACTTGCATATTTCACTTTATATTAACTACAAGTGATTGTTGTATTAAGAAACTAGAAATTGTTGGATGGTTTACTCATGTGAAGGGACGTGTTTTGTGTGAATGGATTTTTTTTTCTGGATATGAAATGAACAAAAAAAAAAAAGACACAAAACAAAGAAACAGCGACAAAAGCGCGCGTGTGTTGGTATCTGGTGTACGGGTGTTGTGGAGAAGGAGATGGAGATGGGTTTTTGGGGGTTATAAATATAAATATATACATATAAAGATCATTACAATCGTCTCATTTCTAATTCATTGATTTCATCTGACGACAGAATCTTGAAATTACCATTGTCGTTCTTATCATTTTGAAACACTGATAACATTTCAATCACTCTATGGTAATCGTCATCGGTTTTAATCAATTTCAAATCATCAAACAATTTAGTGAAATTACCACTCAATGAATCAGCTAATTGTTCGTTCAATTTAAACGATTTGATCAAATTAGTGGTGAAGTATTTACTGATGATGGTGGTTAAAAGGTATTTAAACTTGATCAAGTCAATCATAGACATTGCCACAGAGCAGAATTGGAGATTGTTTGATAAAATGTTTTGTAAATTGGACAAATTAATTGACTTGTAATCGTTCCCACTTATACATTGGTACACTGGTTTCATTGATTTATTGATCAATCTTTCGAAATGGGTTTTGATTTTGTTACCGATTGGTTTCAACAGATCATTTTCGTAACCTAATATAATCGAATCAAAGAACGTTTCGTCATTGCCATTGCCATTGCCATTGCCATTGCCATTGCCATTTAAAGAATTCCACAATTCAATAAAAATCAATGATTCACTCCATGATTTCATGCATTCAATGGTGAATTGAGTGGTACACCAATACTTGATCAACGTTTCGAAATTATCGATTGATTTATCGTTGGTGAATTTGGTTTTAATCACATTGAAGAATTTGTTCAATAGGTTCAATTGAAATTCACTGAGAATCTTGTACTTGAACTTATCTATCGTTAAATGTTCGTAGAGTCTAGTGATTGTTTCGATTAAATTCTTGAAATTCATCGATAAATTAGTCGGTTTAGTGAACCCAATTTCATTGAAATCGAAATCAATGGACAAATTACTGGTGTCAATGTCGGCAGTTAATTCATTGAATCTGTTATTGACAAACGATTTGATGTTCCCCATCCATCTTTGGTAAATGGTTTCGTTTTGTAACATCAAATCGTACGTTAAATTGATCGACTCATCATTGACGAATTTAAAACTCTTGCACAATTCCCAATCAAACTTCATCAATTCATCTAGTAAATGGTTCAACAAGAAATCAGAGTCATTGTCCATGATCAACGACAAGTAATTGCTCTTACCCGTGTTGAATTTGTCTCTCAAGGGGATCAACAATGCCTGGAAATACCAATACTCGATTCGTTTATCGTCAATGGTTCGTTTATTAGTCATTTGTTTCACCAACGGTAGGGTCTTGTTGTAGTAAGAAGTCAAGTAATTCAAGTAAAACTCCGGCTTGTCCAATCTATTAGTCTCATTTTGGCTTTCGAAATGGAATATGAACTTCACCTTAAACGATCTCGCCAATGCCTTGAAACACCAGTACGTGTCTGGGTATTGGATTTTAATTGGGTTTAAACCTTCAAGGTAAATCAATTGGTTAAACTGGTCCCTGATCAATTTCAAAGTGGCATTGTCGAATCCACCTGCTGCAGTGGCGGAATCTTGATCCCATTTATCGATCAATTCATTAAACTTCACAGATTTCTGTAATTTAATGTCATTAGAGATCAGAGTCGACAATTGTAAATCCAAGTACCTCCGGTAAACGTCCCCATCGTCAGTCAAATACACATCATCGAAATGGTTGATATCATTGTGCAATTCAATCAATTCTTGTTCTGTGATTGTAGACTTATTCGATGCAATTTCCAACTTTTGTTTCAAATCATTAAACTGATGATCGATGTGTTGTAATTGTTGCAATTTTTGAATCTTGTGTAAATCTTTACTGATCTGATCAACCAATGGTGATGACAATGTTGCAGCACCACCATCAAACAACGATTGCAATTTATCCAAATCACCGGTGTCTAATGCATCCAATGAATCATTTAAAATACCACTGGCAGCGAGGTAATCATCATCCTTGTCACCGATGTTGGTAGACAATGACATCAACGATGATTTTTGTTGTTCAATGGAACTGATCAATGAATCAATGTGTTTCAAGTCATCTATTGATTTGAAATTTGTATTCAAGAAAGTACCAATCATGATTTAAATGGAATGATAGAACGGAGTTTAGATACGATGATGATGATGATGATGATAAGAATGTAATTTAATTTAATGTCAATAGGTAAACAGATTAAAACCCATTTAAATTCAATTTAATAGTTGAATTTTTGACGAACACGTAAAATTGAATGAAAATCGACTAATCGGCGTGTAGACTAATCGGCGTGTAGACTAATCGGCGTATCGACTAATCGTCGTACAACACATACCCACGCGAAATTGAAATTGAAATTGAAATTGAAAAAAATTTCCCCAGAATTTGCCTAAATTGAAAAATTGTGTCCTGAGACCTGGAGTCATTCATTCATTCATTCATTCATTCAATCATTAATTAATTAATTAATTTAGATACAAATACAAAGAAAATATCAAACAATCAATATTTGTAATTTATGGATACATTCAATTGACTGGAATTGACTGGAATTGAATCCAATTGAATTGAATCCAATTGAATTGAATTGAATTGAGTTTAATTGAGTTTAATTCAATTGAATTAACAATAGAATGTAATGATTCAACCTCACACACCTATAGATAGATCTTTTAAATTTACCCCATGTACCCCTATAAACAAACCCACCCCCTTCTCTTCAAGATTCACTCTTCTTCTCTCCGGTTTTATCGCATATCCATTCCAATTATATATTATATACTCTATAACACATATTCACATATATATACTATATATATATATATATATATAATCAATTCCACCATTGAATACACGCACTGAGGTTAAACACATAAAATCGTTCCTAATTTCTCCGTGAGGCCCCCCTCATCCCGACCCGGGTTTGTCCTCCCTTTTGTTTTCCTTTCCACCATTTTTTATATGGGACAATTGAATTGATCAATTCAAGTAAAATTGATTTTATATATACATATATATATATATGTATATGTATATATATACAATTAATCCAATTAAACTCAATTGATCGATATAATGTATAAAAATTCATTTACGATTTACAATATATAATAATATGTAAAATCACCCAATACTGTAATGGTTAAAACAACAAACTGTCTCTAGCAACCTTACCCTTACCTTACCTCACCCAACCAGTGGTGGTCGGGTCATTAAAGCTAAAGCGAAGCGTGTGTCCGAACTCGACTCCGGCTGGCTGGGCTGGGCTGGCTGGCTAGCTGGCTGGCTGGTGAATGTCCATGTCCGTGTCCATGTCCAGCCACATTCAATTTTTTTTTTTTTTTTTACCGGGGACTTCCATTTCCAATTCCAATTCGATCGATTCGATTTAAAAATATTTAGTATGGAGAGAGAGAGAGAGAGAGAGAGAGAGAGAGAGAGACAGACTGACAGACAAGACAGAGACAAAGAGACAATGACAAACAGTGAAAGTATGGAGTATGGAGAGATCACCAATTTGATTGTTTTTCGTTCAATTTCCCTCCTCAAACTCCAACTTGTCTTCTTCTTCTTTTTTTTTTCTTTTCTTTAATTGTTACTTGTTTCTTCTTTCTTTTATTTTGTTTTATCTTATTTTACTTTATTTTATTCTTTTCTTTCTTTCTCTTATCTCCAGTTAATCAATTCCTAAATTCCTTAACTTACGACTTTTACTCAAAAAAAAAAAAAAGAAAACAATAAAAAATGTTGAACAGAATCGCAGTTAGACAATTCTCCTCCTCCGCTTCATCTGCTTACAAGGTTACCGTGTTAGGTGCCGCTGGTGGTATTGGTCAACCATTGTCCTTGTTGTTGAAGTTAAACCACAAGGTTACTGATTTAGCATTGTACGATTTGAGATTAGGTGCTGGTGTTGCCACTGATATTTCCCATATTCCAACCAACTCCACCGTTAAGGGTTACGGTCCAGAAGATGATGGATTAGCTGCCGCTTTGAAGGATGCTGATGTCGTTGTCATTCCAGCTGGTGTTCCAAGAAAGCCAGGTATGACCAGAGATGATTTGTTCAACACTAATGCCTCCATTGTCAGAGATTTGGCTAAGTCTGTCGGTGACAATGCTCCAAACGCTGCCGTTTGTGTCATTTCTAACCCTGTCAACTCTACCGTGCCAATTGTCGCTGAAGTGTTGAAGTCTAAGGGTGTTTACAACCCAAAGAAATTGTTTGGTGTCACCACCTTGGATGTGTTGAGAGCTTCTAGATTCTTGTCTGAAATTGTCTCCACTGACCCAACCACTGAAAAGGTTACTGTTGTCGGTGGTCACTCTGGTATCACCATTGTTCCATTGATCTCTCAAACTAACCACAAGGACTTGCCAAAGGAACAATACGATGCCTTGGTTCACAGAATTCAATTCGGTGGTGATGAAGTTGTTCAAGCCAAGAACGGTGCTGGTTCCGCTACTTTATCCATGGCTCAAGCCGGTGCCAGATTTGCTGGTTCTGTGTTGAACGGTTTATCCGGTGAAGCTGACATTGTCGAACCATCATTCGTTGACTCTCCATTGTTCAAGGATGAAGGTATTGAATTCTTCTCATCCAAGATCACCTTGGGTACTGAAGGTGTCAAGACCGTTCACGGTTTAGGTTCCTTGACTAACGCTGAAGAAGAAATGGTTGCCACCGCCAAGGAAACCTTGATCAAGAACATCAAGAAGGGTGTTGACTTTGTCAAGGCTAACCCATAAGTTGTAATATAGATGTATATCTATATTCTTCTTCTTCTTCTTCTTCTTCTTCTTCTCTTTATCAATGTGTTTTGAAAAAAATAAAAAATTTTAAAAAATTTTTTTTTTTTGATTACAATTTTTGTTACTTCTTTTTTTGTTTTTTCCTCCATATTATTTATACATATACAAGTTTGACACTTTTATTATTCATGAATATTTTTTTTAACGTATTTCAAAAAAGAATTACTTTATTATTATCGAAACAAAAAAGAATTAATTTAAAAAAATTTAGTATTAGAAATTAAAATCGTAAATTGGTAAATAGTATACGTGTATAAATCGTAAAACTCATCTATATCCTATCTAGTTGAAACATTCAAACTCTTCAATTTATTAATAGCCTTGGAGTAACCCTTGGATGCACTTCTTTTGAAATAATTAACAGCCATTTGTTGATTCTCTGGAACTCCAAACCCTGTTTCAAAACACACACCAATCATGAATTCAGCTTCTGGTAATTGCCCCTCATCGGCAGCCTTACGTCCCCAAAGAAACGCCTGTGGCTCACTCTTCTCTAATAATCCCTTGGCTCCAGACCCATACCATTTAGCCAATCCTAACGCAGAGTAAACATGGTCACCCTGGGCAGCCTTGGAAAACCAATAAATGGATTTTCTAGCATCTAACAATGCCTTGGAATTGGACACAGCTCCATTGGTGGAATCTCTGTCAGCTTTGAAATTGTCAGATGGGAAACATCCCTTGGAGTACAAGAACCCAAGTGTAGCTTGAGATTCAACGTGTCCAATCTTAGCAGCCTCAGTGTAATAATTGAGTGATTGGTTAAAATTTCTAAA
This sequence comes from Ambrosiozyma pseudovanderkliftii, assembly GCA_003707895.3. NCBI lineage: Eukaryota > Fungi > Ascomycota > Pichiomycetes > Pichiales > Pichiaceae > Ambrosiozyma > Ambrosiozyma pseudovanderkliftii. The sequence continues at coordinate 33,266 of PPLW03000031.1, read as the reverse complement.
TGCACCCAATTGCTTCAATTGATCGATTCTGAATTGGTTCTTCGAAGTGTTCTCGGTTAAACACAACAATCCCAAATCAGTCTGGTAAATCTTAGCTAAAATGTACAGAGCACGTCTGGAATCACTGAACGATCTAGATGATAACAATGGATCCGATCCCATCACTCTCATGTCCCGCAGACAATTCACAGCTCTCTTGTTCCAATCAATCGATTGTGCCATGTCCAATTGAATGCCATTGACTCCAGTGAAATGGGACATACCCAATTGACACATGGCAGATGGATCACCAAGTTTAGCTGCCCTGAATAGAAACTTGTTACTTTCCTCTAGATCCTTTGGGCAACCAAATCCAGATTCAAGACAACAAGCCACACGGTAACATGCTAACGCATCGTTTTGCTTGCATGCAGCATCGTGGAACAATTTGTAACCTTCAGTTTCATCTTGAGTGATCAGACCTGGGTGGATACCACCAGAGTAAATGTCACCCAAGTACACTCTGGCTCTGGTCTCAGTTGGTGCAATTTGCACCAAATTCTGTAACACTTTAACGGCAGTGGTTAAAAATGTTTTTCTCTGCTCGGTCAACATCTTGAATGGAATCTTTCTCTTACGAGTTTTACCACTGATATCCATGTGAGAGATTAATTCTGATCTAGCCATAGATTCCAGTAACATCAATGCCCAGGAAAATTGAATGTCAGGTGTGAACTTCTTGTAATCTTTCAATGCCTGTTCTCTGGTTTCCTTGAATCTATTGATTGCATCCTGTAATGGTTCCTCTGATTTAGATGGTAAAATTGGTTCAATGACATCATTGGCTAAAACTCTATAACCATGCGTGTTTTTAACAGATGGAGTAGTTTGTCTGTCAGCTGTCTTGGAATGTTTAACCTTTCTTTCATTCGTAGCAACAGATGATTCGGTGTTGCTTTTCCATAGATCAAAATCTTTCTTCTCAGCATTTGGTGTGCTGTAAAGAGAGTCATTAGTTGATTGTTGTTTAATTCTTCTTGGCTGCTGTTGTTTTTGTTGTGGTAGTGGAGGCTGTTGTTTTTGATATTCATGTTCATGTCTTGGTTTCGCCACGGGCACTGTACTGCTTGTAGCTAGGGGTATCGAATTAGACATAGACGATGACGAAGATGATGTGTTTTTCTGTAAATTGACAGCCTTTGGTGGAGGCACCGCCAAAGACGAAGAGCTTCCATTGTTGTTACCATGGTAATCTGAATACACCGACGATGTTGAAGACACCAATTTTGAGCTATCTGCATCAATGGCCATAGGCTTTTGAATCTCTTGTTCACTTAGTTTAGGCAGTGGTGGAGGAAGTTTTCTCTTCAGCCTACTGGCAGCTTGTTTGGAATCAGTGATAGTAGTAACTGAATCTGCTTCTGATGAACCGGTGACTGTTGGTTTCACGTAATCAGATTGTAAACCGGCTTTTTCCACACCAGTACGGTAAATTGATTTAGAATACGTTAATGATCCTGATTTCTCCAATTCTTCATACGATGGTGGAGGTAACCCATCATTATTAAATCCATCATCTTCCAAAGCATAATTTAAATAATCATCAATAGGATCAGCACTAGGAACCAATGATGATTCACTGGATCTCTTGATTTCGTCAGAACTATTTGACGGCGATGCAGCACCGGTACCAGCTTTAAATGAGTTTGCGATTGGACTGTCAAACGATTTTTGTTCAGCAGAAGGAGGTGGTGGTAACGCAGGGCCCGATGCCTTAGGTGATGGAGTTTGTTGGATTTGAATGGTGGGAGGATTGTTGTTATCTATTTGCCTTTTAACATTGTTGTTATCAGAGAAATTACTATCGACGCTTGATATAGACGTGCCGGAGTCGTTTTTACCTCTCAGATCTTGTGTTGCCAGTGCCTTTTCTAATGATTTGATTTTCTCCTCTAAATAGCTGATTCTTTGAATCTCGGCGGAATCCAGAGTGACCTTTGATTCAGACGAATGAACTCTTCTTGAAACATTTTCCTCTGGTGCCAGGCTACTATTAGCACGGTACGATTGCGACGATGATGATTTAGTTCGTATATGATTTTGTTGTTGCTGTTGTTGTTGTGGGTATTGATTGTCTATAGAAAGGTATTGGTCTTGTTGGTGGTTGTTTCTTGATGAACGACGTTCTGGGTATTGTTGAGTTTGAGATTGAGGATTATAACCATAATTCTGAGATTGATATTGGGGATTACCATAATGTTGTGGTTGTTGAGGTTGTTGTGAAGGTGGTGGTGATGATTGGTTTGGGTTTCCCTGGTAACTTCTATTTGAGTATGACCGTTGTTGTTGCTGCTGCTGCTGCTGCTGTTGTTGTGGTTGGTAACGTTGGTCTTGATCTCTGTACTGGGAATCGTGTCTTTGGTGAGACCCTTGTGAGGGAGTTCTATTTTGAGGTTGTTGATCGTAAAGGTCAGCTTGTTGCAAGGGATGGTTTATAAAACCAGGGTTTTGCTGTGGAGGTGGACCATTACCTGGGTACTTGTTGTACTGTTGTGGTTGTGGTTGTCTTTGTGGTGGGTATTGATTAGGTTGGTGGTGGTGTTGATACTGGGTTTGACCTCCGGAAGGGTACTGTTGAGGGTATTGCTGGTGGTATTGTTGTTGATGGTACTGCTGTTGAGGGTACTGTTGATATTGCATGTGTTGTTGAGGTGGGTACTGTTGCTGTTGCTGTTGTGGTTTATTGGGGTAATGTTTTTTAGAGGGTATTCCCGGATACCCACCCTCATTTAATAAGTTTGATCTGATGGCAGATTTTTGCATTGCACTGGAAACCATGATACGACTAGATGAATACTATATCACTGGTTTTAATTATATATAATCTGCTTCTTTTGAATAATAATCAAGATAAATTTATATATATAGTATTCAGTTGGTCTTGTGAGAGTATAGTCTTGTGTTCCCCTTTTCTTTTTGAGTTTGAAAACTGTGTTTGTGTTTCGTTTAAAACAAGGAAAGGCGCGTCGGTCTAGTTTTTTTTTTTTTTTTTTGGTGAAGTAAGAGAAAGAAAAAGAGAAAGGTCTGGAGTTTCTAATTGTAAACAAGGGAATGTAAGACAGTTGAGAAATGAAATGAATTGCAATTTGAAACTATTTGAATTATGGTTTTATATTTTGGAAATTGGAAAAATGAATTGATTGTTATACTAAAGATATAAAATAATTTATATGACCATTTACAAAAAATAATTTATTTATTTTTTTTAACTAACTAAATATCAATTTTTTAACCAGTTCTACGCGGCTTAGTACATTGAATTTCTTACCAAAAAAATTTTAACAAATTGTTATCGGTCGGTACCTTGAAAAAACAAAAAGAAGAATTCTATTCTTGGATCCGAATGGTAATGGTAATGGTAAATGTTGCGATATGGGAATGGATAAACCAGTCCAGTATGTTTATCATCATGTATTTAAAAAGCTACACAGCCACAAGGGAGTCCCACCCATTTACATTTACATAGTACAAAGACCCCTAAACGGTCCCACTGTGTGCGCGTTTTTGGGAAAGAGGCGCAGAGAGAATTAAGTTTGATGATATGAAGGATCTATTTTTAGATTACTAGTTGTGTGTATATATATTTGTGTCAAACGATATACTCCATAGAGTATACGGTATATGTGATCGTATATGTAATGATATATGTTATATGATTGATCACTTGATTGATCACTTTGCACAGAAATTGGCATGTTGGTGGTATTACCGGAGGATTGCTTTCTTTTGGTTTATTTTAACTAAGGTTAAGTTACTTTTGTCGGAACTTTGTGCTTCCGTAGTATACAATGTAGTACATTATAGTAAAGTAGATACTGTGTATTCATTGCAGTTATTTTATTAATTGCGTTTGATAAATGACCAAAGTGGTTCTTTTGTAATTGATAATTATCGATAATTACTGCATCATGTAAATTATCACTTGAATGTATTTGAACCCCTGATGATATTCTGTAGAATGGGATGTTTTATATGGGAAGGCAAAAGGTAACATATAGTCTTTCATTAAAGCATAAGTTGTTATATGACACAACACATGAAAACCACAAAAGACAAGTACTTTCCATTCAAATTCAAGTATTGATTTACAATTGTATCGATAAATATCAATATCTTTAAAAGACACACAATTGTAATGATTGAAGATTTTTATGCATGGACAAGACTGGTTAGAGTCTTGGCTTTGTTCTCTTGTCAAGGGTCCATCTCTCATTTTTATTTTATTTTATTTTTGTTCTCCGGTTCTTCAGTTATCTCATATACGAAAGTAAAATATTAGTACTGAACCATTGCAAACCATATTGAACATATATATATATATTAAATTATCAAAGCTTGTAAATCATCAGTGTAAACGGTGTTTAATTTAGTATCGAAACTTTCGGATAAATATTTCTGAATCCATAAAGTTGAGTTTTATACACTTTCAAACACGTTCTATTTACCTGTACCACCATAAATGGTATAGTGCAATACATACACAGTTTTTAAGAATGTTTTTGACATTGGTTTTGTTTCTTTTACAAACAATTCATAGATTTTCCAAAATAAGTGTCAAAAATTCAAAAAAAATTCTCAAGTCGTCAATTTAAGAAAATGGATCAAAATGGTACAACCCATTGAAATTTAGGAACAACAATTACAGTACACTAAATAAACTTTCTTAAATCATATTATTACAATGATTTCATCCAATTAAAACAGGTTTTAACAGATTAAATCAACAAAACAAAATTACGAATGGATTACGTAAGCACACAATAGTGTATTAATCCTGTACAATATTTTAAGCCGAACTTGGTGCATTAGCTCAGAGGTCAAGAGCATCGTGCTTATAGTCGTCAGACGTCTATACCAACGTCACACATCGTTTCATTAGCAACGCGATGGTCGCGGGTTCAAACCCCGCATGCACCAACTTTCCGTATTTTTTTTTTTAAATTTAAATTTAAATTTAAATTTTAAATTCTTGCTTGTATCTTCTATTGTTTTGGAAAGTTCTATGTAATTGGATAAACGCATCTCCTAGTTTTATTTTTATAATGATGAAATGGTAAGTGGTTACGGGTAATTAATATAATGTAGACAGTAATATTTCTAAGTCGTTCAACTGTAATGTGCCATTGGAAACCTATCAAATAGATTTCTGGATCTTTTCCAAATCTACAATTTTTTTCAATTCAAATCAATTGAATGAAATACAAGACAATACAAAATGATATAGTTTTTAAATAAAATCTAATTAAATTTAATTTACTAGAAATTTATAATATATAGCAAGCAAAAAGCGAGTTAAATTCACTTATATATTAGATATAACCATTAGTTGAAAATTTTTTTGAAGTATATTGTTGTATACAAAATGAAAGAAAAACATGAAATAAATTTTATTATTAAACCAGAAATTGTGTAGTGATCAAACAATTAAATTAAGCTTCAGCTAATTCTCTCAATCTTCTCATGGTAGATCTGATAGTAGCGGCAGCAGCAGTGGAAACAGTGTAAGCACCACCAGCAACAGTCTTGTTACAAGACTTACAAGTCCAGATACCAGCGGCACCTCTCTTGACAGCGTTCTTACCACAGAAAGAACAGTCGTAGGTAGCGTGTTGTTGAACTTCTAATTTCTTACATTGTCTTCTTAATGAAGAACCGTATCTGACACCGTACTTACCGGTGATACCAACCTTCTTTGTTCTCTTAGCCCTATAATAATAATAATAAAGACAAAAAATTGATAATGTTAGTAAATGGAAATTCAATAATTACTTTTTTTTGGTGAAGAAGGAAAAAAATGACAAAAGGTACAGCATTTGAAACACAACAACTCTAATTATAAAATGATTTGGATTAACAAAGGATTCAAAACATATTTAATCACTGGAAGGAATTTGTATAAATATTTATATATCTCTTATATATAAATTTGAGAAGTTCAGATACATTGGAGAAATGGCATATATTTATGACTGTTTTATGATGCTAATGAATATTTTTGACAGCTAATTCAATGAATAAATCAATTTAAACCAACTCTGATCATCATTGATGGATATATAATTCTCTTAAAGTGAGGTATATTTGAATCTTGAAAATTTGTTTTGTTCATTTGTCACATATATCAAACTTCTAACTTTTAAATAGTTAAAATCCAATGATTAATTCACATTAGTGAACTTTTCATTTCCTCTTCTCTATTAACTAAACTATTTGTTGATATCATTTTTAATATATTGCCTTTAAATTAAACGAATGTACTTGGTAATTTCAATGATTCAGTGTGTCTTTACTGTGGTTTTGTTTCTCAATAAATTTTCATCCAGTTGTCTTCCAATCAATTTGAATGAGTCGTTGTTATCTGCTTATTTGTCTCTCATGATGTTACTTACATTTTGTGATATTATATGGATGTGAATATAGACAGTTATATGGTCTTTTAATTCAAATATGATATATAAGTGTAAATCTAAAAAAATTGAATGAAAAGTTTTAATTAGCGATGATAATGTTAGAGACTCTCTCACTAACAGAAGCCAAAGCTGACAGAAGCTGAGACCACCACAAAGAGAGAAAGAGATTCTCACTCGCTCACTATGGTGTCTCTCTGGCAAAGGGGAGAACGAGGGGGGAAATTGGGTAGTGCACTGCGCGAAGAAGAAAACATAAAGAAAGAGGGTTTGTTTAACCCTGCCCAAACGCACGTGATGAAAGTGCTTTATCTTAAGAATCACGTGACTCATGTACATGTGTATTGGGTTTTTAAACCCTTTTATGTTTTGCCTTTGTATCTGTGACTATAGATGACGATAACGATATAATTAAAATACACCAGATAACTAGTAAGTAGATAAAATAGGTTGTTGATAAATATTAATCCTCATCGTTTATTGAGGTGAACAAAGGCAAAAGCACATTCTTAGTAGAAGTCATTCAATCATGCCAAATGACAGATCACTTCCCCTTTCACCACTCAAAGAATCTGATTTAAACACATTATCGAAACCAAAAACCAAGAAAAAGGAGTTGAATGAAACAGAAAGTATATGTATGAATTGACCTTGTTAATTTTTTGTTTGCTTTTTACTGTTTTCTTCCCCATCAATTTTACTGACAGATAGTTCTTCTTCCCCCTCTTTACTCTTTTGACTGTATCTTAAAACAGCTTCGCAAGTGAGAAAGAGACAAAAGCTTATTGTAAAGAAACCAAAAAAGGATTCACACAATGCAGAAACACAGGTTCAAACTAAAGGTTTCAAATTAGACGACTTTCAAAGAGTAGTTCACTATTCAAAGAGATTCTACCAAAGACAAGCAAGTAAGATAGAAACACTACAAGAAAATGAAAGTCGTGAAAAAGACTTCCATTTCATTTTGAAACTATTATCGTGTCAACGGCCACTGGAAGGAATTCCCTTATCCACAGCTCCGGTTCACTTGAGATCACATAGGAAACACAATAAGTTACTTAAAGTTGTCCATGAAAGCTACCCCCATATCAATGATATGAGGAGATGTAAAAAGGATTTACAGAAACTATGCAATTCACCGGATAAACAACCCAAAATTTTCAAAAAACTACTATTCATGTTGTATTATCCATATTCACTGTTATCTGTGAACCAACGGGTAGTTCTATGGGAGCTAGAGAGATCTATCAGAGAAGACTTGTGTCTCAATCAATAATTATGTATCTGTTCTTTCTTTTCTTACCTGAACTTCGTTTATCCAATTAGTTTTCCTCTATTTCCCTAATATTTAATACAATCTTTCAATTGTATCTTTCCTATATCCTTTTTTATAGATTGTTCCTCTTTTAAATGTAGTGGGTTGTCCTATCTCTCCCATCCCCTTCGTTGCCTTTGTTTAACAAGAACGACAAAATTGTGCGGCTCAATTTTTTTTTTGGAAGATGACAATTTCAAGAAAAAATGTAGACGATACAATATAAAACAAACTAATATACAATAAATGAACAATTAACAACACGATTCAACAAACAGTTCGACCTAGACCGATTAACAACCAGAACCACTGTAAACATGTCTAGTGGAAAGGATAGAGACGAATTTGATGATTTCCTTTATGGGTCTGAGGATGAGAATTCCAAGGATACCCCTTCACAAACCACAACAACGACGATTAGTCAAAAGGATGGCACTGATATAAATCAACAAACCGAAGAACAGACGGCAGTTGAAGGTGAACAGCAAAAGGCAGATGATAACTCGAGTGAAGAAGATGAAGATGAAGACAGTGATAGCGACAGTGACAGTGATATTGAATTCATTATAGGGTCTACGGAGTCAAAGGCTCAACCTTCTGAGGAGAAAACTGAGTCAACAGAAGAAGAAACAAAGAATCAACAAACGGTTCCTATACTCACAGAATCGAATGGATTAGACATAAATAGTGTGGCCAAATACGGAGAGATCCCATTGACACAATTGACATTGGATGAATTAAAGGACAAACCATGGAGATTACCCGGTGCAGATGTATCAGATTACTTTAACTATGGATTCGATGAAATATCATGGTTAGCATACTGTGCCAAACAAGACAAATTACACACAGAGTTCAACCCAGCAAAGGTCATAACGGAACTGATGAAAAGCGGAGCACAACTGCCACCCACTCTACAAACACTTGTACCACCTGGTGCTGGTTCCACCACTGGAAATTCAAATACTATGCCATTTATGATGCCTCCAATGGGTATGCCATTCATGCCAGGTATGCCAGGAATGCCAGGTATGCCGGGAATGCCAAATATGTCCAATATGCCAAACATGTTCAACAACTCTAATTCAAATACAGGCTCCAATACATCTAATAGCAACTCTAATAATTCTAATAATAATAACAATAACAATAACAACAGCAATAACAATAACAACAGCAATAATAATAATAACAACAACAATAATAATACAGGTTTCGCCCCAAATCTACCACCAATGGGTGCCCTATCGAGTTTGCCAACAAGACTTCCTTCTAGACCTCCATCAAATTCAATAACGCCTGAACCTCAGGCACCAAAGTTACCGTTTGTGCCTCAAAACGCTAGAGACCAAGCTGATAAGGAAACTGAAACAAAGGCATCAAATGTCTCTAGAGGTTCGAATAATACCAACTATAAAACGGAAAGAAATTCAAGAAGAAGACCTGTTAGACAATGAAGGTTTTTTTTTGTTTATCCACCATTTTGGTTTCATTATTTCTATATAAAATGTATATTACTTAGTATTTGCCATTAAAGCTAATAAAAATGTGTTTAATTACCACTCAACTATAAGTCAACATATTACTTTTACAAATATGATATTAATAAAAATAAATAAATAGTATATTATTAAATAAACATAAAACCCAATAATGTGAACGCCCAGAAAGTATCTCTAGATATAAAATTTGGGAAAGAACCCCGAAAAAACAAACCATATAATACTGGCAGGTCAAAAAATGGTCATTCTTTCCCTTAAACTAATAACAAAATGTAAAATAAAAATTAAAAACAAGATCAATCAAATTAAAATAAAACCAGCTTACAATAACATTGGATCTTGACCACTTGCAACGTTACATTGGTGCATCAATCTCTTTTCTTCTGGAGCAAATTCACCAGTGACGGAGTGGATGACACCTCTGTTGTGGAAGATACATAAGTCACCAGTGGACCATGGGTGACAGTAAACGTGATCTGGTGAGATAGCTGGTCTCATCAATCTTTGAACGGTCTTTCTAGCTTCTTCCAATTCAGCAATGACTTCACCGGTCTTAGTGTTGACCAATTGGTAAACACAACAACCGTGAACTTGTAAATGTGGGTTCTTGGTGATTGGGTTAGTCCAGACCAATGGTAATCTCTTGATCTTGGAGTCTTCCCAAGCTGGTAATTCATCGAATGGAGTTTCCTTTGGTGGTTCCTCGGTTTCGATGGTTAAACCATCAGAAGTGGCCTTACAGTTGTTAATGTAAATGTATGGGTGAGGAGCGTAAACAACGGTGGTGTTCAAGGCGAATTCCTTTTCTTCATCGGATAACAAATCAAAGGCAATCTTACCGGAGGCAAAGGCAGTGGCACCCTTGACGACTTCCTTGACTTCGTTAGTGTCTTCATAGACAATCTTTTGCTTTTCAGTGGTTGGTGGGACGACTAAACCTAACAAGGTGGTGACGACAGGTGGAGCCAATTCGTACAAAGCAGCATCGATGTGCCATCTGTAGAATCTAGTTTGACCATTGGCGACTTCTTCATCCGTTAAGATCTTCTTGTGGAAAGTGTGGTGGGTTGGGTGTTCTAAGGTGAATTCCTTCATACCTTCATGACCAGCTTCGAAAGTACCGTTACCAACCATCATAACTTCTGGTCTTCTTGGAACACACTTACCATCCTTGGCTAAGATAGACTTGGTGGAGTGGAAGATCTTTTCATCGTGACCGTAAGCGGTACCAGTGGTTGGATCGAATCTAACAGTTAAAGCATGTTGGGATTCTGGGGACAATTCAGATTGCTTTGGAACGACTAAAACGGAGTAAGTCATCAAAGCTTCCTTCAAAGTCTTGAAATCTTGATCGTTCAACTTAGATGGATCGTTGGTGTAATCTGGCATGTTAATGACAGCACCGAATGGTTGTCCTTCCAATGGACTGACAGAAAGAACAGTAGCTGGAGTAGCGGAAACAGAAATAGTAGTTGCTGGAGCAGTTTCAGTGATAGTGGACATTTTTTATTTTTTTCTCTTTTGCTTGTTGTTGTTTGTTGGGTATAATTGTTTTGTTTTTAAAGAAAACAAAGAAGAACAGATCAAACAAACAAATCCTGTCCTGGAAATGGAACAAAGAAATGGGTGGTTTGATCTCCTTTATATATCCATCACAAATGACTATGTGTTGTTCAAACAATTGTATCCTAACAATGCCTATTAGGTAATTGCATCGTGTAATTTAATCCACCGAATCCCATGTTTACGATTACCATTGCCAAACAAAGTAGTCCGACTTAAGGGCTGGGACTAATCAGAGATGCCCAATTAGGAAAGAATGTAGATAAAATTGAGAATTACCAAATTCGGAAGGTACGGTACCTCCGGTTTCAAAATTACCTCCTCGGGGAGCAGAGGCGTGAGTGGCTCATGATTCATTTTAGTTTCAAGATTTGACAGGCATGCGGTAAATAATGAGAAAAAATTGGGAGAAAATGGGAAAAATACCTCTGATTAACAGATTAAGGCTAATTAATGATCGAACGATTTTTATTTTTATTTTTATTTTTTGAGAGATATTTTTGTTAGATAACTACTGATAAAGACATAACGGAAATTGTCAAGTCATATTAAGATAAAAAAATTGATAGTAGATCAGGGCACAGGGCTGATAGTTTTGTCAAAAAGAATAGCAAAATACATTAAATTAAAGAAAAAAAAAAAGAACTAAAATGAACTTAGAGAAAGCAGGTAAAATACAAATATTAAATGAATGTAAACAAATAAAAAGAAAAAGAACTGATATACAATGAATTAAATAGTAACAAAACGGGGCACCATTAGTTAACTCCAGTTGGGGTTTGGGTTTGTTGACCAGTTTCCGCCTTTGACAACATCATCTTAACCCATGGTTGTCTTCTGAAATTGTTCTTGGTGACAATGTCTTCCAAAGTCGTCACCCATTGGATCTTCTCCTCTGTAGTATCACAACCGAAGTCAATGGTTTCATTATTGGAGAATCTTAATTTGAAACCTTGGTTTAGTAATAAAGTCTCACTGATGACTCTTGACCGTTTGTTTTTGTTAGCGTACGAAGTGTTTGGCACAGAGAGATGTGTCAATTCCTTCACCAAATCATCACCGTCAGTTTCAACTGGCTCAGCTTCAGTTTGTCTATCAGAGTAAATCACCTCCACGACTCTTCTCAAATTGATCTTGGCCTTGACCTTCATGGTAGTTTCATTATGAGCAATCAAATCATAACCGTCCAACTTAAAGTATCTTCTAGACCAAATCTCAACGTCACCACCTTCTTGATACATGTAACCATTCAGTTTAGTAGCCAAAGTTTGTTGGATTTGCTTCAATTGTTCAGCGGCATTCTTGATACTGATTGGAAGAATCTCATATGGTGATGTTCTTGGAATGAACAACATATTGAAATCTATAGCACAGACTTTATAAGGAGCAGCTCTGACAATTTCATCCTTAACAACATCCTTAAACCGTTTCCATTCATTGACACCGTTGACCTTAATCACTCTAGGTTGACCAAGAATGTCATTCTTGAACGTGTCAAAGTTAACATGGAACTTAGCAAATGAACCATCTGTAGCGACCAGTTGTGACAATGGATCGAATTTAGCAGGTTTAGTGACATACTTGGTAGTGACATAGGTGTCCTTCATACCAAAGCATCTAGCAAACAGATTCTTGGATTTGACCTTTGTCTTTTCCTTGACTTCAATGGTGACGTCTCTAGGTTTATCATACACCAGCTTCAATGTGATAATGACATCCAATTTTTCAGCGACAATCAACTCAAACTCTTTATTGATTGGAACGTAACCTTGATGTTTAATTGGGAAGTAATCTGTTGTGAGACGGTGGATACCATTGTCAAGAACCACTTGGAACTTAGCATTTCTATGTTCAATATCTGGTAGATTTAATTCCTTCAAACCCATCAGTCTCATAAACATACGACCTTGTTCACCATCAATTAACTTAACAGCAGGAACTTTCCCCTTTTCCTTGATTGGAATTGCAAGATCGCTTGGAGCAATATCTAATGACACTTGATCTTCACTGATGGTGACAGATTCACTTGGTAATTTCTTCTTTGTGGCACCATTGTTGGTAGAGTTCAATCTCTTTTCATCAACATCAGCGAGAGGTTTATGGATAGCATTGGAGACAGCTTGTCTTGACTGTGGCACAAGATCACCATATTTGGAAGTGTTTGGTAAATCTTGAACAGTGTCCTCATAAACAGAGAATGTTGCCTGTGAGGAAAGAGCAGATGGGTTTTCGAGCCCAGATGGAATACCAAGATCAGGAACTAGCACAGAAGCACTCTCATTAGCTAATGCTGTGTCTAATGCAGGAGGAAGAGTATCAACAAAGGAATCATTAGCATTCAGTTGCATCATGACACCCTTTTGTTCTTCATGTTCCAAAGGAACATTTTGCAATTCAAAATGGGTATTAGCACTCTTGAATTCAAAGCCATCACTGGCCATTCTCTTATGGATCATGAATTTTTCAACATCATTGGCAGAGATAGCTGGCAATTCAATGTTATCATTGCCGACCTTAGATGAGACTCTTCTCTTTGAAGACAATGTACCTCTTCTCCAAACACTAGCTAATGTGTCACTGTTTGACTTCTCAATTGATTGTTCTTTGTCCTCAATGACCTTATCAGCATCCCATGACTTCAGTTCCTTCATGAATGAGTCATCGTCGTCGTCGTCGTCAAGTGATAATTGATATGAACCTTCCAGTAGCATCTTCAATGATTCAGAGTTTGTGTTGTCAGAATCATTGATGGTATCATTGTTTTGTTCTGTAGTGTCTTCAGTAGCATCCGCATACACGTCATCATCAACATCACCCACTTCTCTGATTTCGATTGGAACCGTTTTCTGCTCAGCAGCATGAGTTGTCTTCTCAATGCTATCATCAAAAGTGGATTCATTAAGTGGGTTATTGTAAGTGTAATTACCAGGGTGGTAATTGACAGAGTTATTAGTGGAATCGGCCAGACCACGTTGAGAAGCATACGACCGGTTGACACGAGATGCAATACTACGTTGAGAAGCAAATGCACTCATCTTAACATTAGCACTAGCCTTCCGTGAAACACCTTCACTTGGTTGAATGTGTTCTAAAGAGTCACTGTAGCGGGAGATTTCAAATGTAGAGTTTGCATTGCTATGTGATGGTTTTCTTACACTGTAAGTACTTGAAGCATATCTCAATTGAGAGGAAACACCATCAGATAACACACGGACCACTTTTGGATGGTTAGAACCAGAAATGACAACTTTTCTAACTGGGTCACATATACTTTGGAATGATTCAATGTTGTGTGTCTTTGGCACAGAAGAGAAGACATCTTGAGTGGACCATATAGCCAACACATCCTTTTTATCTGAGTTTTCGCTGGATATTCTTGAAGATTTGCCGCTGGACACTCTACTTTGAGCTCCAGATGATGATCCATTGTCCAGGTTGATTGACAAATCGTATAAATCATCATCGAATGGAACATCCAGCACAAATTTATCTGAACTGAAACTGTCATTAGATGTGTTAGGTGTTGATTCATCATCCTTTTCATCATTTTCCAAGTCTTGCAAATTGTGTTGATCCTGCTGATTTTGTAATTCAATCTCTTCTGGGGTTCTAATGATGACAGAGTCTTGTTGCTTTGGTAGTTCAGAATCATCGTTATCATCAGAAGCTGTACCAACTATAACAGAATCTTGTTGAGTGCTTTCACCCAGCATTGATCTATCATCCAAGGTTTGGTCATAATTGTCTTCCTCTTCATCTTGTTGAATATCCTTGTGATCGATGGTACCATCACTGTCAACATCTAAATCATCCAAATTCACTGGTTGTTGTGGAGCCGGATCTTCATCAAATCCATTGACAGTTTCGAAATCACCTTCATCAGCAGAGACGAAATCAGAATCATTAGTGACAGAGGTGGCATTACTCTGGTTAGAGAAATATCTCTTTGCCTTGCTAGGAGAGTTGAATGGAGCACCAAGTTGTTTTGTCTCTTGTTGTGGCTCCTTTTCTTGCAATTGCTCATTGTCATCATTATCAGCGGAACCGGCAATGTTTTTATTTGACATAGATTTGAAGAATTTACCCATAATCTCACTTAAGGATGCTGATCTATTGGCCTTATGGCCCTTGACAAACTTTGGCAGTTCTTGTGTTGGCTGGATCGATTCTTCTGATTTGTCTTCAGAGTTGACATCTAGTTCTTGTTCATTACCAGAATCATCACTGTTAGAGACATCTTGTGTTTGTTTAGTCTCCAATGGTTCAGTTTCATCTATCGTTTCAATTGCAGGTTCAGAGGTACTTGGAATGTAACCTTGATCCAAGATTTCTTTAACGGCATCATCTGAGAAACCTTGAATACCGTCACTCATAGCGACACTGTTCAATGGTTTATTAACCACCTTGGTTTCCAATAGTCTTTCACCGGAGTTTATACTCCATGCAGATTTGACAGAATCGGATCTGCTGATATGTAGTGTGTTACCATCGGTGTTTCTGACGTTACTCTCATAGAGATCACCTAGATCTTCGATGATCTGGTCAGATTCTGATTCATTCAATGGGTTTCTTGTTGTCAATTCCTTTTTCAATTGTTCGTTCTTTTCCCTGTTTAATTTGATGTCTGATTGTTCTTGCAATTCACCACGTTTAATGTCTTCCAGATATGCTTCGTGATCGTAATTTAACACTGGGGTCACTTCTATAGCCTTCAGTTCTTCAGTTAAATTGACCTTCTCTGAACCGACAATCATACCTGAATCATCGAGCGATGAGTTCAATCTGTTTTGAGTTCTTGGTGACAGTGCTATAGTTTCCTCTGAATCATCTGAGTTGTAATCTCTACCTGGAGACTCTAACAGTTTATTGGAACTAGATGGGAAATTTGGTAAAGATTTGATGGAATAATCAGATCCAGAGTATTTGATAGGAGGCAGTGGTTTACTGTGGACATCTTCAGAACCCACAGACACTTTCACAGGAACAGCAGACCATTTGAAATCCAATTTCTTTGCTTCCTCCACAGCAGCATCTTCTTGATCATCTTCGTAGTCACTTTGAATATCGTATTCCATCACTTTAGGTGGTGACATTTCAATGGTGACTTGTTTCTTTGGAGATTTTATTGGTGATGGTTGAAGAGTTCTTGGACCAGTCAATGGGTCCGCTTTAGATCTGACCAATTTTTCACTGTTGTTGATGTTGATGTTTTTATTTGAACCTGTCTTTCTGATTGGTGTAGTTGGTGCTTGTTGTTGTTGTTGTTGTTGTTTATGCTTTTGTGATCCTTCTTGAAACTTTAATGGTTCAGTGAGGGGAGACGATGAAGTACCTAACTCTGTTGCGAAATGGTCTTGTATTGGTTCTTGAGATTGGATCTCATTCAAGAGTTCATCGACCGATTGATTAGCTATCTTGAATATCTCTCTTGATGAGTAGCTTTTATTATGAGCGGTGGTACTGTCATTATCGTCGTTATTATTGGTATTGGCATTGGCATTGGTATTATTAGCTTTAGTTGTTAAGATGGGTTTCTGTGGTGTTGACAAGGATTCAACTGACGTTGGTCCCTTTGTCTCTGACATGATGGTTATTAGTTAATTTGTTTGATTTTTTTTTATAGAAACCTGTCGTTTTGTTTCTTGTCTGACACGAAGTACAAATGAAAGTCAAATGTGATTATTGTTTAATGGTTATTATTAATGAATATTGAGAATGATAGAATAATAGAATAAGTGAAGAGCAAAGAGAAAAAGGGGAGAGAAAGGGAGAGAGAGAGAGAGAGAAATAGTAATTAACAAAATGAAACAAACAGAGACCCTCACAATTAAGTAGATTTTTTGCAATTAATAAACCATTGAATGAATTTGAATTTAACAATTCGTGTTTATTATATCGATCAGAATGGAAATACCTAAAACAGCATTAAATGAAACTAAGTGACTATGTTTAAATTAGTTGCATTTTGTCAAATACAAGGGAAACAGTTTTTAACAGAGAGAAAGAAGAAGTTATGTAAACAAAGAGAAGGATTACCTAATTAGGAAATGATGTAAACAAACGAGAGAGAGAGAGAGAGAAAGAAATAAAAATAATAATAATAAAGTGGCGCATGTACAAGCCACTTATCCCAGATTTGAACATCATCACTAGCCACATCTCAAATTTTAACTTAACCTATAGATATATTATATGATATATTATATTATATATTGAAAACACATAAATGTATATAGGAAAATGTATATAAAACACAAACAGAAAAAAAAAAAACAAACACACACCAGAATCAAGATAATAAAACAAAAGTAAGGGGGGGGGGAGAGAGAAAACCAGTATATAAACCATAAAACAACGACAAAAAAAAAAAGATAAAAAAATAAAAGTTAAGTATACATATATACAAGCAGTAAAGGATGAAATAAATGGGATACGGAAAAATGCAACAGTAATGGATAAAAAAACAAAAAACAAAAACAAGAAGAACAAAAATCTATTCTAATTATCATCGCTTGTAGATGAATCAGTGGTTTGTGAAGAAGGTTTACGGAAGATACCCTCTTTGACCTTTTTAGTCACTTGCCAAAGCACACTTTGAGTCTTTTCATTGATCTCTTCAAGAGCCTCTGATGTTTCATTCAACACATCAGTAGTTTTAATCTCCACTTCCTTGATCACTTCATTGGTCTTTTCAGTGACTTCATCCAAAACGACATTGGTCTTTTCAGTGACTTCTTTCAATACAACATGGGTCTTGTCGGCTAATTCATCAATGGTATGGTTCCATTTCTCATCTAACCGTTTCAACACAGAGTCAAAACCGATTTTCCCCTTGATGGCATTTTGACCAAATCTCTCCACTGACCAATCCTCCAATTTATCACAGATCCGTTTAAACGATGCATACGCTCTCACTTCAGCGGTTTGAATGAATTTTGTCTTGTTCAATGGATCCGATTCATCAGGTTTGTAAACAACAGTCTCGTACACTTTCAGTAAATTCGAGAAAGTCATGTTACATGATTTCATCGTCAATGTCTTTGTGTTTCTGTCAATGGTGGACACTTCTCTAACGTAGGATTTTGTCTCACCACCGACTAAACACGATAACCAACTTGGAATAGGTTGTTTACAAGTGATCAATCTTTCAGACACCAACACACCTGATTGTGGGTTAAACTCTCTACGTAACACATCCACTGCCACGACATGAGTGGACACTTCATTGGGGTATTTTTGCCAATTTGCTGCACTGACATGATCCCATGGGTAATTGAATTCTTGCTCTGATGTGAAAATCTTCATGTTTCTGTTAGTGGTAATTAATTAATATGAAATTATTTTCTTAAATTTTGGTTCATGGATGGATAGATGGTAATAGTATACAACAATCAACAATTGAAAATTCAAATTAAACACAAAACACAAAAACAAAAACAAAAAAGAGAAGAAGAAGAAAAAAAAAAGACATCAAAGGAGTTTACAAATTAATCAAAAAAAAAAAAAAGAAAAAAAGTACCGTTACTTACATACTTACATACTTACATACTATCTAAACGATACCATCACCAATACTATAATATAAAAACTTTTTTTTTTTACTTTGTAAAAGCAGTCAAGCGACCATACAAAAAAAAGTGGAAAGAAAAAAAAACAAATTGTGGCGGGCATTGTGCGGCGTGTTTTTTTTTTTTTCCGGTTTCTTTCAGACACACAGACGAGACCGTTTTGTTCCGAGTTTTTTTATTTAACAGTAAATTGAACACTGTGTGTAATATTTTATATACCACCGATGGTCACTACATCGAATCTTGTGTCACCTGGTTGGTACTTTGCCAACATTGACACATTGGATCGTCCTTTAGGTCTGAACCATTGACGAATGAAATTCGATGAATAATCTCTTGAATTGAATGGATTCAAACACACATCTTGTAAAAGACAATTACCATCGTGTCTATCAGCGTTCAAGTATTCTCTAGTGGTGATCCCCGTTAGGGCAAGACACACATGGTAAATCAACAACAATAACGGATACGGAATACACATACATGAATAAATTCCTAAAAATAAATCCAATTTGGAATGGTTCACAGATCCCAATGTGTGTAATTTGTAGAAACTAGTAGTTGTTAAAAACACCAATGACAATTGGCAAAAGATCAAATAATTGATGAAATACCAATAATTCCGTTGACCGACACAATTAGCCAACCAAGAACAATGATGGTCAAGGTTTGCCACACAACAATTACATCTGGAACAATGTGATGCTCTAATGGGTCTCCAAATAAAACATGAACTACAATATTTCAAATACACAGGTTGTCGTACCCCCGTGGCGACGTTCACCGGACCTGGCATCTCAAACACTGAATGGTATTCATCAGGTAATCCAACTCGTGTGACGTTATCGATCAAATGAATGTTTTTAGGTAACATTCCAGGGTCAAGAAATGCAGCCTTTAAGAAATTTGAAAACATCAAACAAAAGCAATACAGAAACGTAATCACCACCGCTGGTGACACTTGATGCCAAATCCAATGAGCTTGATACACTAAATACATCACCAATGGGAAAACCATTGCAATGATACACATGGGGAACAAGGGGTACACAAATGGTTTAACAAATGGATTGTATCGTTTAGTTCGTAACCTCCCACCAAGAAGGAAAATGTAATTGGTTGTTTTGTAACGTTGATAATTGTATTTAGCGTCAACATGAATGAATGAATCATTCAGTGGATCTGTGATAATCCATCTTCGTATCTTGGTGATCAATGATGGTGAATTGATCTTTTCTTCATTAGTCAAATTGGTATTTGACATGGATTGTTTAACATCCTGTTGATCAGTCATTGGTTGAACAAACCTCTGTACCTGAATCTGAACCCAAATCTAAATCTGATAGATATATATTCTGTGTTTTACTTTTAAAGCAATTATTTTTTTTTTGTTCTCTCTATCTCTCTATCTCTCCCTCTCTCTCTATTTTTTTTTCCAATTCGTTTCTTTCTAGCGGCTCAAGATCTGATTGTTTATAAATTTGGTATCTAGATAAATAAATAAATAAATAAATAATATAAATAGATAAAGTAATATACTTTTTATATAACGATACTATACCATGAAAGATGAAAGAAAACTAAGATTATCCAACACAGAGAATACTATATATACATTGTATCAATATACTCTAGTTAAAAAAACGAAAAAAAAAAAAAACAAAACAAAAAGACAAAAATAAAGTCATATAATCAATACAAATACAAATACAAATACAACAACGAAACAAAGATCAAACTAATATGATTTATGAAAATAAATAATATGAATTATATGAATTATATGAATTATATGAGTATATAACAAAACAAGACAAAACAGTTACAAAAGTGTTTTGTTACTTTCTTTCTATTTCTATTTGATCTGTTTGACTTGTTTTACGTGATTTGTTTTTATTTATTTATTTATTTATTTATTTATTTATACACACTGTAATAAACAAAATAAACAAAAGCGCCAACAATATGAGGTGGGAGTGGGAGTGGGAGTGGGAGTGGGAGTGGGAGTGGGAGTGCGTGAGTGGGTGCGTGAGTGGGAGAGAGGACGGGCCTGGTAGTTGGTCTTGGTTCCTAGTCGGTCCGTTACACCGTACACACTACCGTACACACAACCGTACACCGTACACCGTACACCGTACACAATACCGTACCGTTTCATACGTGTTTTTTTTCTTCTTTTGTTTTACTTCTATTTATGTTTTGTGGTGAAGTTTTAGGTTTAATAATAGAAAACTGCACCGCGGTTTGGTTTTGGTTTGTGGCCAGACCGCGAAACGAAACGAGAGGAGACGAGACGAAACGAAACGAAACGAGACGAGACGAGGCGAGGCCAAGGAGTGGTTGGTTGGTTGGTTGGTACTACTTACCCACACCACACCATACCACACCCTAGAAGAGAAAGATAATTTCCATTTCCGGTAATCTTATTATTATTATTATTATTACCACCACCACCACCACCACCCTCACTCCATTACCGTACCGGGACAAAAAAAGAAAATAAAAATTTCATTTTCCCAGAGTAACTCTCACCACTCACCACCTCACCCACTCACCTACTCTCTCTTCCCCCCCCCACTGTTTTTTTTTTCTTCCTTTACGTGCTGAATTCTGGTTGGTTGGTTGGCTGGCTGTTGTTTACCAATTTCCGTAATTAGTTAATTTAATTTATAATTAATTTTAATCTTTGCCCCTCTCCTTCTCTCTCTGCTTCTCTCTCTGCTTCTCCTCCCGCCCAATGATTCAATTAATTCCCCTAACCTCCTAACCTCCAAATTTTACAGCTTCACAGAGTATAGATACCCAGTGATTCCCCCCAATTTTCCCACCTGGCCTTTGTTTTCCCTGTTTCCCTTTCTCTTTCTCTTCTTTTCCTCCCTTGGCCCCTATTTTTTTTTTTATATCTCCCCCCCACCTCTGTCTCTTTCTCCCTTGTTTTATTACTACTACTAATACACCTCTCTCTCTCTCTCTCTCTCTCTATCTATCTCATATACACATATAAAATTCAATAAAAATCAATTTACAGGGCTCCCTCTCTTGTATAAAATAAATAAACCTTTCACACTGTTTAATCCTAACGAGCACCCAAAGAACATTCCTTCATACTTTGTAATGTTCGATCCACAACTGACCATTCCATCTTACAACAATCAACAACCTTTGTCTGATGATTTCAAAACAGCTAAGGATGCAGTATGTATATTTTTAATTATCTTTACTATTTTTTTTTTTTTTTTTTATAAAAAAAAAAATGTTTGTTGTTTTTGTTTACATTGATTGACATTTATATACACAAGAAGGAAAAAAAAACATAAACAAAAAACAAAAAACAAAAACAAAAACAAAAACAAAAACAAAATTCACGTCAATGTCAAATGTCAAATGTCAAATGCGAACGTAGAACAAAAGAACAATTACTAACATCTCCCCAATCACCCATCCATCCACCGTGTACCAGTTAATTGCTTCCTTGTTTGAATTATCAAAGGCTGCTAATGACGCTTCAAAGGCTGCTGTTGATTTCTTCAATGTTGTCGACCAAAAGCCTCAATACCTTGCTCCTCCAGGTCCTGGTTTATTCGAGCAAAATTTGTTAGCCACTGGTCCAACTCAACCTCCTCCTCCTCAAATTGAAGAACCAGCTAAAAAGAAGAAGAAGGAAAGAGATCCAAACGCTCCAAAGAAACCATTGACTTCATTTTTCCTTTACTCTAACTACATGAGAGATGTCATTATTAAGGAAAGACAACACGCTGGTGCTCCTTCCTTGTCTCAACCGGAAATTGCTCAAGAAACTTCTAGAAGATGGAAGGATCTTCCAGATCATGAAAGAGCTAGATGGAAGGAATTGTACGAAGAACAAAAGGTTAAATACGAAGAGGAAAACAAGAAATACCTCTTGGCTAAGGAACAAGGAATCTTGTACACTCCTCCAAAGAGACCTGACGGTATCACCCCAGCTTCTTTGAAGAAAGGCGATGATAAAAAAAAAGATAAAAAAAAGAAGAAGAAAGATCAACAACCTCAATTATAACTGAATAGTTTTTGCTTTTGTTTTTTTGTTTTGATCTTTTCTTTGAAGTCTTTTTTCATTTGTTTTTCTTTCACTCTCTCCTCCATTCACCTCTTTTTTTTTATTATTTGTTTTTTTTTTTGTATTGATATTTTAACAGTAAGATAGTTTTTGCTTTTTCTTTTTTGAAATGTTTACTCTTTTTATGTATTATTTTCATTTAGTCTTAGTTACCGTTCCACACTCCCACTTTTTTTTTTCTTCATATCTTACTCTTTGTATATTTACTTGATTATTTTTGTCATTCATTTTTAAATTATGACAAATTTGATATTTTTTTTTATACTTATAATCAATTCCCCAGTCCCCATAAGATTACTCTCGAGATTATTTATATTATATTAAATTAAATTAAGAAGAATATATATTATATTACGAGTATTATGATTATGATACATATATGGTACAATGACAAGATTTATGTTCAAGTTGCACTAACTTTAGATTCCTTTTGTAATTGTCTTTCGGTAGTGTTAATGTTGTCACCGTTATTTGCCCTTGATACATCATCCTTGATACCACTAGATTGTTTAGATTTATCAGAATTGTGTTCTCCAATTATAGGTGATCTAGCACCACCATTATCAACTCCACTAGACAATGACTTGGAAGGAGTCGTGGGAGCAAATCTAGGTGCAAATCTAGGTAAACCCATTAATCCTCCAAGGCTATACCTATTAACTTCACTTTGTGTGTTGGCAGGAGTAATGCCTGTTTCTTTGGATGGAGTTGTAGAGACTTTTGTAATCTCATCAGTGGTGGTAGAATTGAATGTAGCAGTCACGGTTGACAAGGGTTTTGCCTGTTCGGAAGAAGTAGATGACGGTATGGAAGAATCAAATGGATTGGCTAGACTATCAGATTTTGCGAATTTTGCATCTTTAACAACCTTCGAGATTTTGAGTCTTGCAGTAGGAAGTTTTTTATCACTTTCCGAAAAAGTAGAAGATGTGGTGGTAGCAGTGGCAAGACTCTTATTGAACGCAGTTAACTTAGACCTGTACTTAGCGGATTTCGCCAAGGCCTTTTCTCTGGATTTCAAAATTCTGTCTAATCTAGAGCAAACGTAAGGGGACGATGGTGAAGGCGGCTCAAAAATAGGGTTGATAATTTTAGGTTCAACTGGTTTACTCTTACCACTAGCCTTACCATTCACCGGCTTACTCTGAGGAGCAGTGTTAGGGATCGTGGGGATTTCTGAGTCAACCTGAGGAGCAGTGTTAAGGATCATAGGGATTTCTGAGTCAACCTGAGGAGTAACCTTAGGTATCGTAGGGACTTCTGAGCCACCCTTAGAAGCACTAGTGGAATTATCAGGTATCACATCAGAGGTAATCTTACTACCATTGTTAGAGTTATGCTTGACATCAATATCAGTACTAGCACCAGCATTATCACTGTCTGATTTCATCTTAGACGTACCATTAACACTATCATGTGATTTTCCTGTAGGGGTACGTATGATATCAACATTAATGATATCGTTATTAAAGGTAGCAACATACGATATGGTATCTGTAGTAGCTGGATCCTTTAACGAATCTGTACCTTTGATAAGCACATCAGCTTTGTCATTCTTTGTAACAGTGTCAGCTTCACCAATTTTTGAAACAACAGCAGTATTATCGCTCTTTATCACCGTACCAGTTTCGTCATTCTTTGGGACAGCACCAACGGAGTCACTCTTGACAACCACGCCAGCTTTTTCATCATTCTTGACAACCACATCGGATTTCTTGGTTTCAATTCCACTGACCATAGGTTTTGGTTTAAATCTAGGTATGAATGCTACGGTTGTTGCAGGATTGATTTTCCTTATCTTTGAAGGAGGGGTTTGTATCTCTACCTCCGTTTCATCCTCCGTGTCTTCGTCTATTTCGTCTTCTGTCTCGTCTTCTGTCTCGTCGTCATCATCATCATCATCATCATCATCATCATCATCTGCATAGCTCACATCATTTCTGATTCTCTTGCTACTTCTCAGTGGTAGCTGTTGTTGTGGTGGTGTTGACAAGGATTGTTTTTTATCACCACTTCTAGTTCTTTTGGTAGGTGGTGGAGTTGTAGTTATTATAGAAGAGGATGTTTCAGGAGATGCACTCAACGTGCTACTTCTTGTTCTTTTGGTAGATGATGTTGCTGCAGCCGTTTCTGGGACATAAGCGATGGACGTTCTACTTCTAGTCTTTATAGTTGATGCTGAATGTGTTGGTGTAGTTTTTTCCGTTGGAACGGAAGCCGACTCAGATTGTGATTTCGAACCGCTACTTCTAGTTTTCATCTTTGGGGGTAATGGTTTTGTTGGTTTTGACTTTGGCGTTGGTTTTGCCGCTGGTGTTGGTGTTGGTATTGGTTTTGATGGTTTAGGAGATTCAGATGAAGATTTCAATGTACTGTTACTTGCAGTTTTTGTGTTTGACGTTGTTGAGACTTTTGTCTGTTTGGAGGAGGAAGAGGATGATTGAGAAGAAGATACCACAGCATTCGTTCTGGTTCTTCTATCTGTATGTGTATTAGTCTTCAATGGTTTCTCCTTTGTTGGCTTTTCCTTGTTAGGTTTTAAATTTGTTTTATTACCTTGAACGGTCAACGACTTTGACGTTTCATTCAACAACTGTCTGGGTATTTTGAATCTATTAGCCAATTGATTCAAAGTAGCCTCGGTCCAAGGTTTAATCATGTTTCTCTTATTAGCCTTTTCTAGAATCTCCGATTCTGTGATTGCAGGTGTGGAGTACATTGGCGTGAACCCTGTAGGAATTGATTCATCAGTTTCACTTGTGGTGATTTTTTCCACCACAGTGGGTTCAATTGATTCATTTATGTCCATTTCATCGCTCAAATCCTCATCAGATAAAAGTTCATTCAAGTTTTCGTATTTCTCCACTTGTGTTTTCAAATGGTCAACTTCTTGTTCTAATCGATACACTGTTCGAAGTAATTTCGACAGAAGATCCGGGGTCTTCAATTCAGATATGTATTTTACATCCTTGAGTTTATCCGGATCATTGATCTTCAAAGTCTTTAATAAGGACATTTTCCGTTGGCAAACGTTCAAGTTGATTTGATCTGTTTGATTTGTTTTTCTTTAATATATATTTAAATACTAATTTATTAGAAGTAGAAGTTGCAGAAATTGGGAGTTGATTAGGGGTATACTGGGGAAGAGAACGACACCTGATTTGATAGGGTCCAGTAGGGACAGATTGAATGAGACGCTATTAAATGTTTTTTTTATAAAAATTGGATATTTCTATAAAGATCTGGAATATAGTATGTTATAATATGGCCCGTATTATATCACCTATGCGTTTGTATAATTGACAATGTATATATACGGATTTTGAACAGAAAAAAAAATAAAATAAAACCGTGTCTTATTTTTTTTTCTTAGTATTTTTTTTTTTTTTGGTGATGAATGGATCAAATAAGGGATCAAATCAAATTACTCTGACTTTCAAAAAAAAAAAAACTTTTTTTTTGTGGAACTGTTGATTTTAACAATATTCCTTATTGTATTATAATTAAACCGCAAATTTAGCGATTTTTTTTAGATTTATCAATCTAATTGATCCTTGTTGAGAGTGATGAAGTGAGAGTTGGAAAAGGAAATTCTTTCTTTCTTGCTTAAGCGAAGAGAGGAACAAAACCAATAGGGAAGGAGTTGAAGTGGCGGAGGGGGGGGGGAAAGAGTTAGATGAGATGACAAAAGCAAGGAACCACAGAGAAATCCGGAATTGGTTGTAAATTGACAATCAATGAGGATAGATGTAGATGTCAGTGGTATAACCGATTTAAAATCAATTATAACAACTTTATCGATGTAGAAAGGGGAACAACTGAAGTAGGGGAAAGGGAGAAAGATCAGTTATCGGCAAATTCGTCACAGATAACAAAAACGGAACTAAGATAACTACCTATATATATATATATATTATTATTATTATTATTATATCAAAGAATGTAATGGATGATATAAGTATATATATATATGAATAGTATTAAGTAGAGAAAGAGAAAGAGTAAAATCACTTTTTTATTGCCTTTGTTGGAATAAAAAGGAACAAAAGGAACAAAAAAAAGAGACACAAAAATCAGTTAAATTAAATAAAGAAGAAACCAATTAAAAGTTAAGAGTCTATATCAATGATTAAAATGATATATATGTAAAAAGAAAAATAAAACTAGATCTGTTAAATAAATTTGAAATAAAATAGGAATTATGGGAGTGGAACAAAACAACCGCTGTCTGTGGTGGTTTTGTCTCTTTTCCTCTTTGTTTTAATTTCACAATTCTCCCCTTTATTAGGTCTCTCTTGTTTTTCTTTTTCTTTTCGTGTTTCATTACTGGTGCACGGATGCGCATTAATGCAAAAGGATTGATAGGGTTTTTTTACTTGTAATTCATAGTGATTCACTAGTTATTTACAGTATATAAAACATATTTTAATTACTAATCGATGATTACAATGTTTACACTATCATACCTAATTCGAAGGTCTTTGTTCTGACTGATTGTCTTGAAAGAAAGTGATCAATGATGCCCTTATTCTTTTTTTTTTGTACAATTGAATTACATTACATTTTAAAACATCATCTTTTTACAGAATAGAGAAAGGAATTGATGATATGTAACTATACTATGATACCATTGTACCACTGGATTATGTTACCATTGTCATTATCCCTTATTCTGTAATTGGATTTTGAATAATCTAATTAGTATGTCACTATGTGTATGTATATGTATTGCTCGCTTTTAAGTGTGTTTTTTGTCTATTCGCATAAATGTCATGCACACACATATAATACATATTTATGGTACATTGTACTTATGCGTCATTTTTTTTTTAAAGCACCACTGGGCCATTTTGAAAAATTGATCAAAAAACACCCATACTTTTCAAGGTCCTTGGACCCATACAATAAATGGTTACACTACTACTACTACATTATTCATAACACTGACAACTATTTTTGTGATTTTCTGAAACACACAAGGAAAATAGAAAACAAAAATATGTTTAGAAGATACATAGCAGTGAATTCAACTAGATTGAATTCAATCAAGTGTCAACAACTTAGATCGTTCTCCATCAGTGCAAGATTGAACAATGCCAATGAAAAATTAAATAAAGTCAATGAAGCATTAAACGCTACAAAGAGCAACACAATCAACTCATTACAGGATGATCAACTTGCATTAAGGCCAGATTTATGGAAGGGATTGCCAGATGAAATGATCATTCAATTGTACAGAAAAAGATCTGCCATTTTGGGTAATAAGTACACAAAGTCTGATGATGAGTTGGAGGCATTACTGTCCACTGCTAGACACGTCTCTGAAGCGGAATTCATCAAAAACGCATACAATGACACAGAAGCTGACCATTATGCAGCCGATGAGGATTCTGATTACGAAAGATTCATGATCAACGGTGAGTACATGGATAACGAAGATGAAGCTGTCGAATACGATGAATATCCAACTAGAGCACAAGACATTGTCAGAGATTTCAGAGATCAAATGAAATTCAACAGAATCGCAGCATATGAACTGCCAAAGTTGGCTAAATTCAGAAAGCCATACCAGCCATACAATGTCAATGAGAAACCTGTTACTTACAGATACACCACATATCTGGGTGAATCTCACCCAGCGGAGAAGAAGGTTGTGTTAACATTGAAGTTAAATGACCTAAAATTGAATCCATTGGAACAACATAAATTCAAGCTATTGGCCGGTGTCAGATACGATTACACCACGGATGTGTTCAAAATGTCATCTGATAAGTTTTTGGAACCTGCACAAAACACATCTTTCTTATCCGATATATTAGATGATTTGATCAAGGAATCAAAGACGAACCCAGAAGAATTCAAAGATATGCCATTAAACAACAGACACATCATTTCCAAATCTAATAAAAAGCAACATAAATCTAAAAAAGTGCATACATTCCCAGAAGAATGGAAGAAGCCAATTGTTGACTCTGATAGAAAATTCGATTTTAATGATCTTCTTGCGGATAAGGTTCTTTAGTTTCTATGTTCTCCTACCCCCTATCCCCCCCTTTATATTACTCTTCCACCCTTGTAAATATATACAACTTCTGAACATAAAATGCTACTAATAGTAATAACATAGTAATAATATAGTAATAGTAAAGTGCCGGTTTACAATTCACAAAAGACATTTATAAACATCTTTACACCAGTCAGAATTGAATCTATAAAGGGGCAACAGGAAAAGAAGGGTGTATCTCGGTACATTCTGATAACTATTACTATCGAAGATGCCAACTCTATTATTCATAGTGGTTTTCGGAACAAAGCTCTCTGTTATTAAAAAGTGATAAAATCATATTCTTGGTAACAGTACAATACCTTAGAAACTACACAGTTGCAAGTGAACTTGTGAAAAAGAGGGTGTCATATTACGAATCCCACAGAATGGGTACGAATGCTTCATATCCCTCTGCTGTTACTGATCTAACCCGTTTTTGCGTTTTAACATTATTTCATTGGTAAAGATTATTTTATTCCCAAAGTTGAAGACAGAACAAAACATTTATTTAGTTCCAGGTTCCAGATAATGAAGAATAGAGTCACCTACAAGAAGAGAGAGTATGAGGGCTTTACAGCTTGTAAAAATAGCCCCAACTTTTTTAGGATATGACTGTTTATTTTCCTTCATATTTGTACATGTTTCAATAGTATATTTCCATTCTGTTCAGTTCAATTCCCTAGATCTCTGCTATTTAATCGTGTAATATGTACTATATACTTGATGTACTAGGTTAGTAATATTGACACATCGAGTCGACCAGAGTCGATCGACGCTAACTCAACTCGTGTTTCTCGCCTTCAATTTTTTTTTGGAAAGCTCTCTCTCAACATGAAAAGAATATTGTTTTCAACAAACACCAATTATTATAGTATCTTATCTGAACCATCAATCTGTAACAATTAATATTTACAACAGCATTTTCTTCCTTATTTTTCTGTTGATTACACTTGTATTATATGGTTAAAGCGTTAGCTTGTCTTGTTTTTTATCCATACTAGTGTTTGCACCTTCCGATTACAGACATTCTACAAGTTTAATTCACATATACGATACACAATGCCTCCTAGATCGGTAAACAGAAGAAAGGGAAAGATTCCTCCCAAGAGGAACGCCAGAGCAGCTGCCGCTCAACAACAAAAGGAAATCAAACAACAGTTACAAAAACAAACTGCAGCAGCTGCAGCTGCTGCTGCAAATCAAGCACAATCACAACCTCCCCAGTCTGACAATGGGAGAAAACATTCAGATGAAAACACTCCGGCTGATACTTTACAGAAAATATTAGATGACACCGGACTAGAATACGATTCTAGTCTTGGTTTGCTACAAGGAGATCAAATTATATCCAAACCTAGTAAATCCAAATTAACCACGTTGAAAGTGTTGCTTGAAAAATTGATCAAGGAATTGGATTTAGGTATCAGAAAGGATGAAGAGGAGTTGATTAAACTATCTGAATTGTCAGGAATCAAAGTCAAAATAAAATCTGAACCAGATGTAAAACCATATAAGACGGAGGAGACAAGACCCGGCAATAACAAGAGGAAGATCAATGATGTTGACAGTTCTAGTAAGAATAAGAGTGAAGACGAGGATGATGATGTTGCCATTGGAAAAAGAAAGAGAAGAAACATAATCATCACCGCCAATGGAGAAAGAAAGGGAATCACTACGGCTCCAATAAGTTTAGATGAAGATGAAGATGAAGATGAAGAAGATGATAATGATTCCGATGGGGACAAGAAAATAGTCAAGGTTAAAAGTGAATCTGATACAAAACTGATACTGTCTCTGAAGAAAGACCACTCAAAGGATTCCAATTCGGGTTCTACAACATCAAATATCAGTTGTACAGCAGCAGATATACCTACCACAGGTACAAACACTGACGATGAGTCGAGTGCGTCATCTGCGAACCACGATTTATTCATTCCATCTGTGTATAAGATCACTCCTAAGGTTAAATTTGACATCGACAGCATGTTGAAACCTGCCGTGAAGGCGTTGAATTTGTATGATGATGAAGTCGCCAAAGAGAAATCAGCTAATGAACATGAATATTTGAAAAAGAAATATGCTGTTGCTGAGTTCCCACCAAGTGACTTAAAAGATCTTCTACCTGGTGAGATTCCGATGACTGATTTCTCCGGTGCCAAACCGAGTAATCAGATAGCATTCACATCATTTCAAACATACATTGATCCGTTCTACAGAAATTACAACGAGGAAGATTTACGGTTTTTAAGAAGTAAAGCCATATTGAGCACTCAATTACCTAAAGATTATGATGAACGAAAGGACACTTATGAAGTCCCACCATTGGGCCCATTTTACCAAGATGTTTGGCATGACGAAGAAACAGGTAATGGAGCATCTAAGGATCATCCATCTGATGCTCAAAAGCAATTAGAAATTTCCATGAAAAAGATTGTGGAACCGAAGGGGTCTTCAGATGATATCACCAATGACGTTCTTGAAACAGAAGATGTGTCATGTGGTCCTTTGACATCTAGAATCTTGTCTGCCTTAATCAAGGAAGATTTAGAAACTGAAGAATCGAATAAGAAGAATGAATCGAACACAGCTGCTGGAACACCATTGGAAATTGTCGAGGAAGAAAGTGTCGCCGAATCACAACAGGACATTGAATACAATGAGGGTTCATCATCGTCGTTGCCTGACCAACAAGGCTGGAAATCCAATTTCATCAAGACAGATTACAAGTCATTGGATGAAAGATTGAAAAGAGAATTAAAGTACATTGGTGTTTACATGAACGTTCAACAGACTTTGGAAGACCCAACATTTGAACAAGATTGGTGTGCAAAAAAGGAGGACGATGAGATATCCGCTGAGATCAGAACTCTACAAAAGGAACTTAAAATGGTTCAACAACGGAACAACAAGAGAAAGAAAGTGCTGATCCCCATCATTGAAGATCAAATTGCATGGCAAGAGTATATGTCGATATTGGAAGACTTAGACAAGCAAGTGGAACAATACTACCGTAGAAGAATCAACGTTACTCCTAAGAAATCTAAAAAGAGAGCCGGCGCACACCATGCTAATGGTGGAGCCAATGGTCATAAGGATGACATCAGCACCCATTTAGTGACGAATGCATCGTTCAAGAGTTTACTAGAAAAGAGAAATAAATGGATTAAAAAGATAGGACCATTGTTTAAAAGCCAATTGGAAATGAGAAAGATGCCCGAGGAATCTATATTTAAAAACATCAATAATGATGAGAATGAAGAAGACGATAATTATGTGGAGGAAGGTGAAGATGAGGATGTGTTGGGTAATCGGAAAAACGCTGAAGATGAGCAAGTGGAAGCTGAAGGATTGGCAGCTTAAATGCACTTTCCTTGTGAATTTATTCTTCAAATTTCAAATAAACACATCCTTACGTATTTGTTTTTTTATGCTTTTTTAATAATGTATTGTTAATGTACTTTATATATTTTAATGTCTGTATAGTTTTTTTATGTTAATCAATAGAACTTTGATTTGATTCAACTTTTTTAAAGTGCGCGTTGATTTTCTTTGGTATGTATGACAAAAGTTGCTTTACTCTTTATTATGTAAATATTTGCCCTTGTTATATACTATTTGGTCTGAAAACAAACGATCAAACAAAGGATTGAATTCTGTATAAAAATCAAAGGGGAGATCATGATTTTGACAAATGAGGATGTGTTGAATTCATTGTCTGATTTGAATTTCAATTCATACAATTACCTTAGAAACTCTGATATCCAGGGGAACGATGAGGTACTGTATAGAGTGCTTGAAATCTATTCATTTGGAACAGTTGATGATTACCTCAGTATGTATTTGTTACAATATACAACAATATTTTGAATTCAAGATACTAACTAACAGAATATATTTAGAACACCGTGACTTGTTGATTGACCTTGATGAATCGCAATTGTTGAAATTACGTTTACTCACATTGATGTCACTGTCAAACGAGGGACAAAGTGTATGTATTACTTTATTTGAGTTACAAAGACACCATTGGATGGATTGGCTAGGAATGTTTACTAACTACTGATTAAAAAATTAATACCTTTTTTTTTGTTTTATTTATATTATAGGAGATTTCATTTGACATATTACAAGAGAAGTTACACATCACCGATGAATCGGAACTGTTGTGTGATTTGATTAAATTTTCCACCAGTGAATTGGTGAAGATAAGAATCGATCAATACAATAAGAAGGTAATTATCAAAAATGTCGTTGTGTCGAGGGATGTGTTCACTAATCAGGACAAACCGTTAATGTTGTTGAATGCTGACGATGTGCCCAAACTTGAAGACACCATACGATACCTTGACCAGTTTGTCAATGAGAAACTGATCAAGGTTATGGGTAAAGTGCAAACATTGAAGAATGTCTCTGGGAGGGACAATTTGACTACGTCTACAGCTGGTCTGGAGATTAGTCCTACCAGTAGTGGTGGAGGTGGAGTGAAGAGACGGTTGGAGCATTGATACCGGTTTACTTTTTACCTTTTATCTTTTCTAATATCGCCATACGATATAATGTATAGCAAAATCAAAAAAATGCAACGTATTTGTGAATAAATGAATCGTATCGTGTGTAGTAAGATATATAAATAAATAATAAAAAGAGAATAAATATATAGTAGAAGAGTGAACTAAATAAATAAGACCAAAAGAGAAGAATGGATGGGTGGGTGGGTGGGGGATACAGCG